>JAFBJR010000037.1:132289-174138 GCA_016785285.1 Brachirus orientalis | reverse complement strand
CTGTGATGTAAAATCACTGATTTTCTCTATGGACTTTGGTGTGGGAGAGTGAGTGGTTTACAAACTTCACTTTCCTGTTGGAAAAGTCTGTCTGACAGTGAGAAAAAGACGTGAACATGTTCTGAAGATATTACAGACTTAATGTGACGTAGATTTTATAAAAGTGAGTTTTGTGCTATGAATATCTCTTACAAACAAATCATTGTTTTTTTTATGTTTTATTTTTCCAGAGAGCCTGAACTTGGACTCCAGCCTCATCATGAACTCCAGTGACCTCCCCCTCCTCTCCCGCTGACCTTTTGACCCCTCAGAGAAATGAGTGAGCGCCTTCCTCCCCTAATTTTTAAGCAGTTTGACTCGTCAATATTTCTGAAGGAAACCAATGTTTTAAACTTCACTTTATTTTATTAAGTTCTTCCTTTTTTAATAGAACACATGATTAGAAATAATGACACATGATCAAATGTTTGCGTTTTTCTATTTTGAATTTTTCCTTAAAAAACATATTTTTGGAGCAGAATCACGTTTCATGTCTTTTTTAGAAAATCAAACTAAAAATAAACCTGTCTGTGTTTCGGTTCTTCGTACACAACGTCAACATTAAATCCGGGAAGAAATAAATTCATATTACTGTTTCGGGAACTTTATTGTTTGGACAACGTTAACAAACAAGTTTGGACTGAAACTCATCCAAAACGTGTTCATGTGACAGAGGAATTGAATTTAAATGAAGTAAACTGAAAAAACTCATCGCAACGTTTTCCCCGACAGTCCCATATTCTTTCTTTCTTTTTCTTTTTGTAAATGTCAGTGTGATCAATACAAATATTGATTATTGACAACAGTGGGGAAAAAAATAGAGAATCAGACGAATGTTGATGTTTGAACAGTTTATTGATCAGTTATGTTAAAAAAAACAACACATTTTTTCAATAAGTTCAATAAAAACATGAAACATTCAATTTTATTTTGTGGGATTTTTTTTGATGATGGAAAAATCGGAGCAAATGAAAATGTAAAAAATTTTTAAATAGATAAATTACTTTTATCTTTGCATAAATATTTCATATGTTTGCCGTCTTCAGTGAAAAGAGTAAAAACAACAGCGTTCGTTGTTTCCCTCAACAGAAAATAAATAGTTTTTTTGATAAAACTTGAGCTTCAGTAAGAATTTTAGAAGTGCAACAAAAAAATCACTTCATCAGTTAGAGTTTTAAATAATAAAACCACTTTCTGTGATTTTAATCTTTTTAACTGTGAATATTTTCTGGAAATAGTTTTTCAGTGGAAAATAAAGATTCAAAAACAACGTCGTTGATTATTTCCTTATTTCATAATTATCCATGATCATTTTATTATCGCCCCTGTTCTGTCAAGATTAGTCAATTTACATAAAGTTTTCGATATTAAACCATTTCCTCTGATTTTCAGCTTCTTAAATGTGAATATTTTCTGTTTTTTTTTTGCTCCAAATAACAAAGAAATTATTAAAACTGAATCATTTTAGTTTGAGAAACATCATCATTTCCAGGTTTGACAAACGCTGATCAATATTTTTTGACATTTTATGAACCAAACAATCGAGAAAATAATCGATGATGAAAATATTCATTAGTTTATTTTTTAGTAAAATTTTCATGGTTAAGTTCTGAAAATCCTGCTTTTATACTTCACTATTATATTTGTCCATTGTGTTGTTTTACTTTCTCTTCTATATGTGTGTGTGTGTGTGAAGATTTAAGGATTTAAAGTGCATAACAAGATCAACTAAAAACAGTTTAGTGAGTTTTTAGTTTCAAAGTATTTAGTGAATTGAACTCACTAAACTAAAGAGGCACATGCAGACAATACATAGACTCAAGAAAAAAATAGATTTTCATCAATTTAAGTCTACAGTATCTTCAGAACACGTTCACGTCTTTATCTCACTGTCAGACAAACTTTTCCAACAGGAAAGTGAAGTTTGTAAACCACTCACTCTCCCACACCAAAGTCCATAGAGAAAATCAGTGATTTTAGCTCACAGGGACACAGGAGCTGCTGGTCTACTGCTGCCTCGTGTGGTCACTTTGTGTCACTGAGGCGAACCCTAACGCAGAATTTCTTATGCCGAAGTGACAAAATAAGAGATTTGAACTTAGTGATGGAGGCAGCAGTGGATCAACAACTCCTGTGTCCATGTGAGCTAAAATCACTGATTTTCTCTATGGACTTTGGTGTGGGAGAGTGAGTGGTTTACAAACTTCACTTTCCTGTTGGAAAAGTCTGTCTGACAGTGAGATAAAGACGTGAACATGTTCTAAAGACATCGTAGACTTAAACCGACAAAGATTTTATTCACCGACTTGTTTGTTTTGCCTTGTGTCTCCGTCCGTGCTGTCACTGTGTCTCAGGCTGGTTCTCATGCAGCCACAGTCCAAAACCCCCAAACTATTCCTTTAACAAAGACTCAGCGGCTTCGGGGTCCGACTCTGGCTTCCTTCAAGACTTTGGAGCAGCAGAGGTGGTGGAGGAGGACGGGCCTGATGGTCTGGTCTCGGAGGCCGTAGATGAGCGCGCTCAGACAGCAGGGCAGCATGATGATGAACACGTACAGGACGTTCAGGATTCGCACGAGGACCGTCGTCGTCACGACTTTGGAGACGAGGGAGAGGAGCGAGTTGTGCATGGTGGACGAGAGGCTGAGGCCCAGCTGCACCAGGTGCAGCAGCAGCGTGTTGCGAGCTTTACGCGCCGAGGCTTCGTCCGCGGAGGACGCCGACCTGGCCGCGGCGACCACGCCGACGTACGACGCGGCGATGGCCGCCGTGGCCGACGCAAACAGGAAACACGCGTAGGCTCTGTCGTACGTGTCGGACATGGGCCCGAGAAACATGACCATTGTTCCGCAGAAGGTCTTCATCTGCAGAGAGTCCAGCTCTTTAAAGGGGAACTCCAGCAGCAGGAGGACGCGGGTCAGGACGTTCACAGAGCAAACGGCCCAGACGGCGAAGATGCACACCGCCGTGTTCCTGATGGTGACGATGGCGGCGTGTCTCAGCGGGTGGCACACGGCCACGTACCTCTCCAGCGACATCACCACCAGCGTGAGCGGGGAGACCTCGTTGGTGAGGTTTGCGACCATGACCATGAGTCCGCAGACGGGAAACGTCAGCAAGATCCTGCAGATGGACAGAAGGTAGAGGATCTGACTGAGGGACATCTGCAGCGTGTCTGCGAACAGCAGGTTGTAGAGCAGCACGTAACGCGAGGTCTCGCAAAACGCGCGTCTGCTCCTCAGCGTGAACAACATGGTGGCGTTAATGAATAAGAAGGCGCTGCAGGACGCTGTGGTCAGGGCGGACAGGAGCGCTCGCTCCATCTGGTCCAGTCCAGTCGTCACGTTTGTCCGGGCCTGAGCTTCGCCGGACATTTCGGGAAAAAAATACGAGACGCGTCACGGAAACGGGAAAAGCAAGAGGAATCTTCTTCACTCGGTTTTCTGAGGAGAAGAAAAGGTGACATCTTCCAGGAACATGTCCTCTGCTGCTGCCGCTGCTGCTGCTGCTGCTGCTGCCGCTGCTGCTGCTGCTGCCGCTGCTGCTGCTGCTGCTGCTGCTGCTGCTGCTGCTGCTGCCGCTCTTCATGTGAGCAGAGCTCATCTGCCCCACCCTCTGTTATCGACATCATCACATGGTCACATGTGCTGTTCAGTTTCTGCACATGTCCACATGTCAGTTACATGGAGACGATGACGAGCCCTCGATTCATTTGTTTGAATCTTTGATTTGATTCCGACTCCTCAACTGGAACGCGGGGAACTTCGGAGCGACGCCGGCTCCGATTCCGACTTCCGAGTTCGGACTAAACAGCTGACGCAGCATCACATGATGAAACAGGAAGTGCTGTCTCAGCATTTTCATGGGAAATGCACCAAATCCTTCTGTTGTTTTTGTGTTTATTTTATTGAGAAGCAAATTTAATATGTTTTGGTTTAACGTCTGTTCAAATAAGTTGAATTATTCACCGTTTATATAATTTGTTTTCGTGATTTAAAAGAGATTCAAACCCCTCGTCTTTAAGGAAAAGGTGATCGATGTTTAGTATCTTTTAAAAAGTCATGAAATAACATAAATCATATCAATAATTTCATATTTTAGACATGATCATGGTTATCATTTGTAACGTCCACATAATTATGTTCCAAAAGACAGAAGGATTTTTCAGTCCCTTGAAGTTTTTATATTCAAAAGCATACTCCAAATTATAATTTCTGTGAAAAGATGATATCTGCCGACTATTGTTTTTAATTTTTAATTATTTATTTTTGCACAATGATGAAAATGTAGTTTGGAAAATATGATGGTAATTTCACCACATAAGAGACTGAATGACATCTGCAGTTGGACTCTGGGAAAAAGATATTGGCAAAAAAAATATTAATAGCTTGCTAATTATTTCACTTTTTTAAAATCACATTAAAAGACGTGCTGCTGTGCTACAAGTAGGGTTGGAATTTTCAAATTGGAAACTTTCCATGGGAGCTAACGGGAATAAACTGGATTTTTTCCCCAAAAATGTTTAGTTTGGGAAATTAAATATAATATATTGTATCATAATCTTTGACTAAAACAATCAGATTTGATGCAAATACAGTTGGACATTAATGTTTTGACGTCAGGGCTATTGAGGCCACGCCCCCTACATGACATCACAGATTATTTCTAAAAACCTATTAAACTAAATTATAAAATTTTTGATGATTTTATTAGGTCGATATTTCATCTATGCTGTTAAAGTTTAACTAGTTTGTTCATACATGTCTGCTTATGACAAAACAGAACAGTTTATGACTCAGTTTCTTTAAATTATTACAAATTACGAAAAGTTTCAGGAAATTTAAAATTTAAATAATTTAAATTTAAAATACAATTTTTAAAAAAGCTGTTTTCATCGTCTTTTCTATATCGGCCAATTACCAAACATTATATACACATGATAGAAATGTAAATAAAATATAGTCATATGTGGTTGGTAAACATCATCAATTAATTTGTGGATATTAATTGTTCAGTTGTTTGGTCCATAAAACATCAGAAAATGTTGATCAGTGTTTGTCAAACCTGGAAATGATGATGTTTTCAAATGTCTTGTTTTTGTCCACAAACTAAAATGATTCCCTTGTAATGCTTTATTTGTCATTTGTACCAAAGAAACCAGAAAATATTCACATTTAAGAAGCTGAGAAATGACCTCAGTTTAACGATTAATCAAATATAAAATTAGTTGACAATCACGAAACGTCACTAAACAATCAAAACGGTATTTCACATGATAATTAAACTCAGAACACATTTAATTTACGATTTAAACAAACAGCTCCGAAAAAATTGGACTTTCAAGTTCTTTTCATACCTTGAAAACACGACATTAATATTAAAGCACTTTCAAAGGTTTGAAGCTCCAGCACTGAAAAACAGTTCCAGCGGAAACACTGCAGCTTAGTAGCTGACAAAGGAAAAACTGAATTCACTCACTTAACAAAAGCTCATTAAATCCATGTCAGTTTAAGTCTGTAATATCTTCAGAACATGTTCACGTCTTTATCTCACTGTCAGACAGACTTTTCCAACAGGAAAGTGAAGTTTGTAAACCACTCACTCTCCCACACCAAAGTCCATAGAGAAAATCAGTGATTTTAGCTCACAGGGACACAGATGCTGCTGGTCTACTGCTGCCTCGTGTGGTCACTTTGTGTCACTGAGGTAAATCTGAACAAAGGATTTTAAATGCCGAATTGACAAAATAAGACATTTGAACTTAGTGATGGAGGCAGCAGTGGATCAACAACTCCTGTGTGCTGTGATGTAAAATCACTGATTTTCTCTATGGACTTTGGTGTGGGAGAGTGAGACAAAAGATTCAACTCATAAAATCTATGTCAATTTAAGTGTCCAACATTTCAAGAACATGTTCACGTCTTTATCTCACTGTTAGAAAGACTTTTCCAACAGGAAAGTGAAGTTTGTAAACCACTCACTCTCCCACACCAAAGTCCATAGAGAAAATCAGTGATTTTAGCTCACAGGGACACAGGAGTTGTTGATCCACTGCTGCCTCCATCACTAAGTTCAAATGTCTTATTTTCTGACTGGTATAAACCAAATATTTCATCCTAGTTAATGACAAAATTCAAGCACTTTTCAAACCTTGAAAACCCAACATTGACATCAAAGCCCTTTCAAGGATCTTAAGCACCGCTGCTGAAAAACAGTCTCAGTGTAAAAACGCTACATTTACGGTCAAGTACGAAAAGCGCTGGATTTCGTGACGCGTGGACTTTGACGGCAGTACAGTCGCTGCATGAGCGCGGGTCGTACGGCGTGATCTCTGATGCCGTAGATGAGCGAGCTCAGACAGCGCGGGGCGATGATGATGCACACGTACAGAACGTTCTGGATGCGCACGAGCACCAGCCGGGCCACAGTCGTGGAGACGGCGATGAGGATGGGCAGGTAGACGGTGGACGAGAGGCTGAGGCCCAGCTGCACCAGGTGCAGCAGCAGCGTGTTCCGGGCCTTCCGGGCCGAGGCGCGGTCCGTGGAGGACGCCGACCTGGCCGCGATCACCACGCCGATGTAGGAGGAGGAGATGGCTACAGTCGCCGACACAAACAGGAAGCAGTTGTACGCTCTGTCGTACTGACCG
The DNA here is from genome assembly GCA_016785285.1 of Brachirus orientalis. Lineage (NCBI taxonomy): Eukaryota > Metazoa > Chordata > Actinopteri > Pleuronectiformes > Soleidae > Brachirus > Brachirus orientalis. Next base: position 167,451 of record JAFBJR010000037.1, on the reverse strand, counting down.
GACCTGGACCCGATCAGCATCGCCACTTCCGAGCAGAAGTCCTTCATCTGCAGAGAGTCCAGCTCTTTGAAAGGAAAGTCCAGCAGCAGGAGGACACGAACCAGGACGTTCAGCGAGCTCGCGGTCCAGACCAGGACGATGGCCGCCGCCGTGTTCCTGGCGGTGATGATGGCGGCGTGTCTCAGCGGGTAGCACACGGCCACGTACCTCTCCAGCGACATCACCACCAGCGTGAGCGGGGAGACTTCGTTGGTGAGCTTGGCTAGCATGTTGAACACGCCACACACGGGATACGTGAGCGTCGTCCAACACGCGGCGACGATGTACAGCAACTGGCTGAGCGACATCTGCGCGGTGTCTGCGAGCAGCAGGTTGAACAGGAGGACGTATCGAGACGTGTCGCGGAACAACGCCTTACTCCTGAGCGTGACCATCATGGTCCCGTTAATGAAGAGGAACACGCAGCACGGCACGGTGGTGAGAGTGGAGAACAGCGCCCGCTCCACGACGCCCTGGTACTGGCTTCCCGCAGTGCCGTTGGTCACGGACGGGCTTACGTCGGACATTTTGGAGAAGCTTCAAACGCGTTTGGCTTTCGCGGCGACGACTGCCGGGTTCACACGTCACATCTGAAACCACGTGAAACCCATGTTTCGTCAGCCGTGGAAGCAGAGCTGCTCTGCACAGTTTTCCCGCCCTCACGCTCTTTATGAGCTCATGTCACAATGTCACATGTCCACATCCAACCAACTGCCTTCCACGTTTCTTGTCATGTGATTTCTTCCATAGCAGACAAGAAAAAAAGAAGAGAATCCACCTTTGTGGTGAAATATGTGGTATGAGTTTAATTTGTTGTTTTTTATTTGAATTAAGTGATAGGGCAACGTGCTGTCAGGGAAACAATACAAAACAAACTGACTTTAGCCACTGATGTAGATTTTATCACATGATCTACATCAGTTTAAGTTTACAATGTCTTAAGAACATGTTCACGTCTTTATCTCACTGTTAGACAGACTTTTCCAACAGGAAAGTGAAGACATTTGAAGTTACTGATGGAGGCAGCAGTGGATCAGCAGCTCCTGTGTCCCTGTGAGCTAAAATCACTGATTTTTCTCTATGGACTTTGGTGTGGGAGAGTGAGTGGTTTATAAACAGTGACATATGGCGTGATAGATAGATATACAGATAGATAGATAGATAGATAGACACTTTACTCATTACGAAGGAAATTCAAGCATCCAGTAGCAGTAACATACAGTAGATTGAACATACATTAGAGTTAACCTATAACACAGTAACTATACGCTGAGATTGACCTGAGATAGATGTAAATTTAAACATGTACAGAGAAATCAAAGAAATTAAACGTATGTAGTAAAATTAAACATTTGCATAGAATTTAAATATGTACAGAGAAATTTAAAAAGTGCAGAGGAATGAAACATTTGCATGGAAAATAAATATACACTGTAACTGTGTTAAGTTAACCCGTGCTAAACGTCTTTACAAAAACTATAAAAAAAATAGAAAGTAACTCGAAATAAAAATGTTTATTACAACTATAAACTATATTAAAAATATAAAGTGACTGTGGAAGTAAAAGTGTTTTATGCATCTATAAATTATATTAGAAATATGAGAAAGAACTACAAATGGGGGCCGACTGTGTGCAATTAAATTAAATTAGGATATCATTCTTAAGATATCGTAGACTTAATCTGAAGTAGATTTTCGTAGAAAGTCTATTGTTAAGCAGCTAAAATCTTTAGGTTAAGTCACTGTTTATTTGTTCTACTGTCTTTGTCCCAGTGAACCAGTACCGGTCCGACTCCAATACCCAATTTGGCCCCTTTCAGCCTGTTTCAGGTGTTTCCAGTTTAGCATGTGACTCACTGTTAGCATGTTGAGAACCATTCTCAGTCTTCCAAGCATCCATTAAAAGTTGTTGAAGCTGACAGAGCATCGGATCGATCTTCTCGTCAGTCCGTCAGACATATTTGTCTAAATTTCTAAACATTGTTGTCATCGTTGTCTTATTTGTTTTGTTTTTTCTCAGGTTGAAATATGGTTTAAACATGGGGTCGGGAGTTTGAGCCCTTCTCTGGTCTTTGAAAAACCATAATCAGCTGTAGATGTTCTTTAAAGTTCCATAAAACTTGAACTTCCCCCAACTTTTCCGCATGTTGATCTGTAGTCATGGAAGTTTTGTTTTTAGCGTCTCGTAATACTCGGAGGAACGACAGAGAAAAGTCACTCCCCTGATAACTCATTTAGACGCATTAAAAATTCCAACCCTCACTCATTAAGGTTGGCAGTAAATATTGACGTGATTAACACGCCCCCCTGTGGCTGAGAGTCAGAAGGTAAACCCTAAAGGACAAAGGATGACGAGAGAGTGACACTTACAAAGTCAAAGTGAGGAGAAACAAAGATTAACTCAAAAATCAAAGCTCTGATGTAACGGGAAGCTGCAAGTGAAGTGTTTACAACAGGCAGCAGGAACAAATAAAGCTCAAAACACACATTTTTCCTGAAGTCATTTGGGTAAAACTACTCAGTAAAGTAAAAAAAAAAATCCTTCATACTTCGCACTCGTCTCTTCTGAGTTTGTTGTAGAAGCTACGTCGCCTTCCGTTAACATCAAAACTCCAAAGATTTGTCCACTGTGGGCTACTGTACAAATGCGGTGGTCCAAAAAGGCTGCCACTGAAAAAAGCTCTAAGAAGGCAGTTATTAGCCTCGTACCATTCTGCTATGTTAGCTTAACCTAGCTAGGAATGCTCGGGTAGGAAAAAGCGAAAAGATACAGAATGACAGACACTAACTGTTTCTGGCATTTTCACATGTTGACATCTAAAAACAGCTCTACAAGCTAATTATTAGCTTTATACGTTACCTTGACTTGGCTAGCAATGACAGACGCACTGTTTCTGACATTTTCAGAAGGCGACGTATATAAACAGCTCTACAAGCTAGTTATTAGCTTCATACCATTGTGCTACATTAGCTTGACCTGGCTAGCAATGACAGACGCACTGTTTCTGACATTTTCAGAAGGCGACGTATAAAAACAGCTCTACAAGCTAGTTATTAGCTTCATACCATTTTGCTACATTAGCCTGGCCTGGCTAGCAATAACAGACGCACTGTTTCTGACATTTTCACACGTTGACATCTAAAACAGCTCTACAAGCTAGTTATTAGCTTCATACCATTGTGCTACGTTAGCTTGACTTGGCTGGGAATGCTAAAGTATAAAATCACGTACCACTACAGAATGACAGACACACTTTTTCTGACATAATCAAGAGTTAATGTCTGAAAAACTGCTCAACAAGCTAGTTCTCCACACTGTTTAGCTAAGTTAGCTCAGCAAGGCTAAGAGGTCGACCACATGCCTTGTAAATTAAGAGCTTACCCATAATCCGTGTATCTGTTTTGTGAGATTAAATGACTCCGTATGTGAATGTCTCCGTTAGCTTCGTTAGCCGCACCCTGATCTGATTGTTGTTCATTTCTTGTGTCTTGAAAATTGTTAACCATCTTTTTGTGGTCACTTTTCTTGTGTTTGTGTTGTTTTAATTCCTTTTATTATTTTGCCTTTCTTTTGTTGTCGACAGTACAGCGACAAAACAAGGAAGTGGACATTAAATCACCCTCTTCACTGCCGACGTTGTTTGTGCGTCTTAAAAATGATCCTCGTGATCTCTTTGTATTTTCTTTTCTTTGTTTTAATTTTGTCTTTAGGTTTTTTCCCTCTTGTTCTTTGTTTAACTTTCCTGCTTCAGTTGGAACATTTTTTTTTTTTTTTTTTTGCTATCAAAAATGTAAACAGACTCTTGTGTTGTTTATCGGTAGCTGAAAGTTCTCGGCGGGGTCACTGGGAAAATCCCTCCCATCAGACCAAATCTCCCGATGTCTCATTTAAAGACATTAAATATTCCAATCTGTAAATATTGACGCGGCTAATGGTTCCTCCGGGTTTTAATCAGACGTCTTCATGGGGAGCAGGATGTTTGTGGAGACAAAGTTTAATGAGGAGTCCGGAAAACTTTGTCTCAACCTAAAACTTGGATCTTGACCGTTTCGTTTGAATGAAAGTGTATTAAGTTTCGTGGAGCAGTGAACACAAATCTGAGATTGATGCATAAAAGGGTAATAACAAGAAAAAGTGCTGAACGGTTCTGATCTGTAGGGCGAATTCAGCTGGAACAACACAAGGTTCTTTATAACATCCAAAAGTTCCATCCATAGTTCCAGACTGAACGACCTTATGCTTTTAAACAAAGTCACCACGTCCACTTTTCTTCTTCTTTCAATCTTCACTTTGGATGTTGAACGTTCAAATGTCTTGTTCTTCATAAGAACCACAGGAGTCTTCCAGCCTGAAGCTTGAAGTTCAGCTTCACATGTTAGCTTCACCATCAGGACAAATAAAACAGAAACCACATCAACATCAGTGTAGGATGGTGGCCCAGTGGTTAATACTGCTGTCTTTGGCCTTGAGGGTGCAGGTTCAATCCCAAATTGGGAAGGTTGTATGGTGTAGGGTTGCTACGGCAAGGGGGAGCCAGGACGCGAGGTCAGAGGGGGAAACTTACTTTATCCCCGCAGTTAAATAGATTCGGTGAATTCAAGTCTCTAAACTGTAAAAACACACTGATTGGACGCTAAAAGCTGACCGATAATGTGAGACGAGGCTCAGAACAGAAATGCTCCCACTTGTCCTAGAAACAATGCAGCAGCACAGTCTCTCCCAAAGTAACTGAGGTGCAGAGTTAGCATTGACTTAGACTGGGGGGAGGGAAGTGACACAGTAATAACTTTGTTTTTGCCACACAGTTGCTCAAAATATGTAGTACTTATGAATAATATAAAAACAATATAATAATTATATAATTTATTTTAAGTGTTTTAACAAATTAACAACAAACATATGTCAGTCTAAGTTCTATGAGTCATCCAGGTCATTGGAAGGAAGAAAAAAAAAATTTATTAAGTGTCTCTTAAGTCTAAGTCAATGCTAACTCTGCACCTCAGTTACTTTGGGAGAGACTGTGCTGCTGCATTGTTTCTAGGACAAGTGGGAGCATTTCTGTTCTGAGCCTCGTCTCACATTATCGGTCAGCTTTTAGCGTCCAATCAGTGTGTTTTTACAGTTTAGAGACTTGATTTACCGAATCTATTTAACTGCGGGGATAAAGTAAGTTTCCCCCTCTGACCTCGCGTCCTGGCTCCCCCTTGCCGTAGCAACCCTACACCATACAACCTTCCCAATTTGGGATTGAACCTGCACCCTCAAGGCCAAAGACAGCAGTATTAACCACTGGGCCACCATCCTACACTGATGTTGATGTGGTTTCTGTTTACATGTACGTGAAAATTCATTCAACATATTGATAATAAACACAGGTGAAGTTGTGGGTCCCAGTCTGCAGCAAACATCAACCTCACAGTGGTGGAATTGAACCTGTGACCCTGTGGACTGAACAACCTTATTTATGGTTGTGAACAAAACCACCACACCATCAGCTCCTGGTTTATTTTAAATGTTTTGTCTCCTTTCAATCTTCACTTTGGATGTTGAACTTTAAAAAGTCTTCTGTTCTTTATGAGAACTGAACCTGTGACCTCTGAACTTGACAGCAGCAATCTTACCCACTGATCCACCTGCTCTTACGCTTCTTCAGGTTTTCCTAGAGCTTTTGACTGTTTACATTGAAACTTGAAGATAAAAACATGATAATGGGACTTGAACTCACAACCTCAGACATACAAGTCTTAGTTCTTAAAGCAGAAGCTTTTCTCACTGAGCTGCAGAACAGAACTGTCTTGGTGTTTTTAAGTTCTGGTTCTGGTCTGAAGTTTTAAAAGTATACAACATTGACTTTGTTGTGAGATTTGAACTCACAACCTCAGAAAGCCAAGTCCTCTTGTGACAGACTGAGCTATTTGTCCTGATGGTGAAGCTAACATGTGAAGCTGAACTTCAAGCTTCAGGCTGGAAGACTCCTGTGGTTCTTATGAAGAACAAGACATTTGAAAGTTCAACATCCAAAGTGAAGATTGAAAGAAGAAGAAAAGTGGACGTGGTGACTTTGTTTAAAAGCATAAGGTCGTTCAGTCTGGAACTATCATTGTCCTTTTGTCTCATTTCAATCTTCACTTTGGATGTTGAACTTTTAAAAGTCTTTTGTTCTTTATGAGAATCAAACCTGTGACCCCAGAACTTCACAGCAGTGTTCTTATCCTCTGATCCACCTGCTGCTGCAGTCATTCTGGTTTTCTTTGAGCTTTTGACTGTTTCCTCCTTTTGATGTTCACTTTGGATGTTGAACTTTAAAAAAGTCTTGTTCTTTATAAGAATTGAAACTCTGACCTCAGAAATTGACAGTGTGGCGGGCACTGAGGGGCATGCCTCTCACCCAGGAGGGTTGTGGGTAAAGGGGCGTGTTCAGGTCCTCTGGTTGGCGCTCAACGCCACGTTACTGGTTTTCTGTGTTGCTGTTGGCACGAAGCGGCCGGCACAGCCGCTGCAGTAATGCTTCCTGAGTTTTGGCAAAGCGACCCGGCATCGCGGTTTCAACATATTGAAGCGCTGTTCCACCTACGAGGAATCGCCGCGGATGACTCTAGGTACTACTTGGTGGTAGCGGCTCTGGACCAGCAGTCTACATGACGCGTGATGCAGCTGCTTGCTGCGGAAACCTCCGCATTATGGCAAATATGCCGAACTTAAAAAAACTGTTGCTCCGTGTCAATTTGGCCAACTCTCCGTGCCTCCCTGCTGGCGATTATCGCGGTTTGGCGGAGGAGGCCGATCGGGTCCTGCTGGCTACCAGACGTTTCTCTGTGCAGAGTGTGGCATCGGACCCCCCGCAGCTGGTGACGGAGAACGCGGGGACGGCGGTCATCGCTGGAGTTTCCAACCGAGGACAGTGCACATTCTCAGCATCGGGAAACGCCAATGCCAGCACGCAGTAGCAGCGGTGGGTGCCGGCGAACAAGAGGAGCTGCTGTATAATCAAGGACAGTCTGTCGGGATGCCATTTCCTGGTGGACTCCGGTTCGCAGAAGAGCCTCCTTCCCCCGACAGATTGGGACCTTTTGTCCCACGGCAGCGGTTCGCAGCTGAGTGCTGCTAATGGATCATCGATTGGAACATTTGGTGCCAGGTCTGTGACTGTTTGTTTTATCTAATGCCAGTTTCAGTGGGACTTTGTGATTGTTGCCATTACTGCTCCCAAATTAGGTGCAGATTTTCTGTGTGCTAACGGGTTGCTAGTTGATGTTGCTAAGCGCCGTCTTATTGATGCTGTGTCTTTTGCTACTTTTGCATGTCAGACAGGGGGGCCTGGGCCATTGACACACGCTAGTTTCTCTGCGTCGGGCAACAAATTTCAGCATTTACTGTCGCAGTTTCCCTCGCTGACTACTCCCGCTTTTTTGACCGCACTCACGAAGCACTGGGTGGAGCATTTCATTCCCACAGACGGTCCGTTTTTTATTGCGCGGGCGCGACGCCTCAACGCTGTGAAGTTGTCTATCACTAAGGAGGGGTTTGCTAACATGGAGCGCTTGGGGATAGTGTGGTGTTCTAACAGCCCTTGCGCTTCACCACTGCACATGGTGCCTAAGGCAGATGGGTCGTGGCGGCTGTGCGGTGATTTTCGACGGTTAAACAACAACATCGCGCATGACCGCTACCCCATCCCACACATCCAGGACTTTTCCGCTCGCCTCGGTGGTATGACGGTTTTCTCCAGGGTGGACCTGGTGCGTGGTTTCCAACCATAAGGTCGTTCAGTCTGGAACTATCATCCTCCTTTTGTCTCCTTTCAATGTTAACTGGATGTTGAACTTTAAAAAGTCTAGTTCTTTGTAAGAATTGAACCTGTGACCTCAGAACTTCACAGCAGCATTCTTATCCACTGATCCACCCGCCACAGTCTGGTTTGGCAGATTTGGTTCTACAGGTGCTGGGTGGTCCTGGGCTGACAGGTTCAGTTCCACAACCAGAGAGTTATTCCGGTCTAGCAGCTTTGGATCCAAAATCTCTTGAAATTGTAGCCACATGGTGAAACCTTGTACGGCAAATGGTCTGGTAGCAAGCATGACTCAATTAGCCTCCTCTGTTAATCCTCGGCAGACGGCAGTAGCCAGCCATCGGGAATTAGCCAACACCACAGGCCAACACTACAGGAACCACCTTCGCTTCAACTTGAAATGTAGACAACATCAACTTATACCTAACAGCCTAAAACTGGGATCCACGATGAGAGGACACAAGGTCAGTCCTATACTCGACAGAGCCCAGAAACAACTCCTCAGCGAACGCATAAGGCAAGTACATTTCACCATTGAGGCTTTAAATGTAAAAGCATCCAAGCTTCTACATGAATTGACCTCCCTTCTACCCAACAATGTCCTTCAAGAGGTCTCCAAATTTGTTGAAAGGGCACAGATGACCCAACACATAAAGGGTAAACAACGCCAGACCAATAACTTTGAGAAACTTCAGAACCACCAGAAGAGCTCCCACTCCAACACTCAACTGACATGGAGGAACAGGGATGTACACTCTACACAACCTATTTCACAAAACAAATGGATTAAGAATCTATCAGACCGGGTGCTCACACAGCCAGAGAAGGATGTCCTGAGCAAAGGACTGAATTTTGCAGTGACGCCTAAAGAAGTGCCTATTGTGGACCTCATCACAGCAACCGAATCAGCTATTTGGAAGAACAAACTACCTAACACAGAAGCAGAACATCTCAGAATGAAAATTTCAGCAGCCCTTGCAAGTGCTAAAGCACCACCTTCCAACCTAAGGCCCTGGCGTCTCTGCAGAAGGACCAGGACATCACCATTCTGCCAGCAGACAAAGGGAGGTGCACTGTAGTTCTCAACACAACGGATTACCATACCAAGATGGTCAGCCTCCTGAGTGACTCTGTCACCTATGAGCCTTTAAAACGGGACCCCACCAGCAGATACAAGAAGAGGGTCATTGACTATCTATCACAACTGGAGAGAGACAAGGTCATCAATGTACCGTTTTACCGCCGACTGTACCCTGGGGAATCAATCCCATGCATCTATGGACTCCCCAAGATCCACAAGGAAGGAGCCCCACTCAGACCCATTGTAAGCAGCATCAACTCTGTCACTTATAAAATTGCAAAACACCTCGCTACCATCCTGGCACCTCTGGTAGGTAATACTGGTCACCACATCAGGAACTCACAGGATTTTGCTGAAAAGATCAAGGATTTGAGACTCGAGGCAGATGAAACCCTGGTTTCCTATGATGTCACCTCCCTCTTCACTTGCATTCCCACCACAGAAGCTGTGGAAACTGTAAGAAGGAGACTGGTGCAAGACCACACGTTACATGAGCGGACCAACCTTTCTCCGGAACAGTTATGTTCACTGCTGGACCTCTGTCTTAACACCACCTACTTCCAATATAGGGAATGTTACTATAGGCAGAAACATGGTTGTGCCATGGGCTCACCTGTGTCTCCCATAGTGGCCAACTTATACATGGAAGAAGTAGAGAGGAACGCTCTGGACACTTACCAAGGACCCCCTCCAAGCCATTGGTTCAGGTATGTAGATGACACATGGGTGAAAATCAAGAAGCAGGAGGTTGACCCCTTCACTGAGCATATCAACAACGTGGACCACAACATCAAGTTCTCCCGCGAAGATGCTAAGGGGAACCTTCTGGCCTTCCTAGACCGTTCAGTCCACATTGAAACCGACGGAAGCTTAAATGTGGAGGTCTACAGGAAACCACTCACACTGACCAATACCTCCTTTTTGACACCACCCATTACAACACAAGTTAGGAGTAATTCGGACCCTTCACCACCGAGCAATGAGGGTTCCCACCAGGACAGAAGGCAGATTGAAGGAACAGAAACACATCCGGGATGCACTCAGGAAGTGTGGCTATTCCAACTGGGCCTTCACAAAAACCTCAAAATCAAACACAAACACAACAAAAGAGAAGAAGGAGCTCTCCCGCAAGAATGTTGTTGTTATCCCCTACGTTGCCGGCGTGTCCGAAAAACTTAAGAGGATTTTCAACAAACATGACATTCCGATACATTTCAAACCGGACAACACTCTCAGACAGAAACTGGTTCACCCCAAAGACAAAACACCTCACCACAAGAAAACCAACTTGGTATATGCTGTTCAATGCAGTGAGGACTGCAACGATTTGTACATTGGAGAGACAAAACAACCTCTCCATAAACGCATGGCCCACACAGAAGACAGACCCACTCAGGACAAGACTCAGCAGTCTTTTTACACTTACACCAGACAGGACATTCATTCCAGGACAGTAATGTTCAGATTTTGGCCAGGGAGGACAGATGGTTTGAAAGAGGAGTAAAAGAAGCCATCTTTGCCAAACTGGAGAAACCAACAGGGGAGGTGGTCTAAGACACCAGCTATCAGCCACCTACAGTGCTGTTCTGGACTCCCTCCCCAGGAGGTTTCACACACATTCACACCTAAAGTCAAATACAGTTGATGACTCAGGTGAAACTAAATCAGACAATAGCCAATAACTAACGACCCTTTGACGACTTAACGACTCATCTAACCTTTTAGTTAACAACTCACACCCCCTTCTTGACCAAACCACACCCCATGGACCAAGAACCTGACAGAGTTTATAAGTCCCAGACTCTCCACCAGTCAAACAGAACTGAAGAAGCCTCTTGGATGAGAGGCGAAACGTCTTCAAGAAATTTTAACTAAGTCCAGTTGCCTTTTTTTACTACACTTTTGGATACCATGACCTGGATGACTGAGAATCTTCACAGACAATCTGGAGTCATCATCAGAGATTCTTTGCAGGTTGAACAGTGCATCAACATGCTGAAACCATGAAGCTGTGCCAGAAATCTGGAAGCTTCACAGTAATTGTTGACATGGCCGGTTGCAAGAGCTGGGGCGCTGCAGCCAAAGAGGAGACACTGTCTTCCGCTGCCTCAAACTGGTTCAATTCGGGGTCACCAATGTGGCAGGACGATAAAATACACAGGAGCCACAACTGAACACACAGTGTCCCAAGACCCGGGAAAACCCACAAACCAAGCCCCACTACCAAAAGTCCTGTTGGGTGAGAGGCCAAACCCCCAATGTTCACCACACTAGGACACTTTCTGTCAATTTGTATTCGGATATTTTTTGGTTGACATACCATAATAGGACATTTTTGCCGGGCCTGTATGTGGTGCTGAAAAACTGTTTCAATTAAACAGACCTTTTTTCATTTAAAACAAAGCCTTATTCATTGAGTAAACATCACATACACAGACAGATAATGAAGAAAAGACTAAGATGAAGGTTAGAAAAGAGAAGAGGAAAAAAATCTCCCACCATCCATCTGTGGGTCCCGACCCAGAGTTTGGGAACCACAGAGTGTGAACAGCTGTTTGTAATGGACTGAGTGTTTCATCATCCTAACGTCATCTGAGGACGTTTAGTTTGCAGCCATGTGACCGTCACCAGCTACCAATCAGCTGTGGAGCTGATGATGTCACATGAGGCAGGTCAGAGTTCATATAGAGTGAGTGGACAGGTAAAGGCTGCAGACACACGCACACATCTGTGAGCGACACTGTGTTTTCATTTGTGTCGCGTTCGTCCTTCATGACCTTCACGAATCGATCTGACGCCAACGTCACAGCTGGACATCAGAATCTGAGTCTCGAGGAGATTCTGCTGTTGAACATTCTCACCACAGTGCCCGCCTGTGTTTTCCTCTTCATCAACGGCACCATGTTTTTCACGCTGCGTAGTAAAGCCGTCTTCTGCAACACGTCTCGTTACGTCCTCCTCTACAACCTCCTGTTGGGCGACACCTTGTTGCTGGTGCTGAGTCTGTTGCTCTACCAACTCTCTGTGTTCAGGGTGATGATGACGTACGCCACGTGCGCCGCCGCACTCCTGACCAACGGTCTCTTCAAGGACATCTCTCCGCTCACGCTGGTGGTGATGTCACTGGAGAGATATGTGGCCGTGTGCCACCCACTGAAACACGCCACCGTCGCCACCGTCAGGAACACGGCGGTGGCCATCTTCGCCGTCTGGGCCTTCAGCTTTGTGAGCCTCCTGACTCAACTTCTGCTCCTGCTGAAGTTTGGTTTTCAAGACGTGGCCGATCTTTACATGAACGACTTCTGCGGCAGAGAGGACATTTTCCTCAACCCAGAGTCCAGTCTTTACAGCCAAGCTTACCTGTGTTTCGTGTTTGTGCTGGCGACCGTGGCCATCGCTGTCTCCTACGTGGGCGTCACCGTCGCGGCCAGGTCGGCGTCCTCCACGGACAAAGCCTCGACGCGTAAAGCTCGCAACACGCTGCTGCTGCACCTGGTGCAGCTGGGCCTCAGCCTCCTGTCGACGATACACAACCTCATCCTCTACTCCATCTCCACCAGTCTGGGCCGACTCACCCTCGTCCGCCTGCAGTACCTTCTCTATCTGTGTGTCATTCTTCTGCCCAGGTGCCTCAGTGCTCTCATCTATGGCCTCAGAGATCAAACCATCAGACCTGTCCTCCTGCAGCACCTCCGCTGTCGCTGCAGACAATAGACCATTGGTCAGCAACTGGTGGCTCGTGGGCCAAAACTGACCCGTCAGTATCTGTGGACTGGCAGATGATTTCAAAAATCTGTTTATTTTAAATTGTAACAAAAAAAACGACACAGAATTCAGAACTTTTATTCTGAAAAAAATTGACCTGAAACAGATTTTGTTGTTAGAATAGATAATTTATTGACAAATGTTTGGTTTGAAATCTAAAAAAATGAAACACTGCTGTTGTTAATGGAGATAAATGTGCGTAAAATAACTATTAGCATATGTTTGGAGTCTTCGTAACAAGTTTGGTGTTCAAAATTATAAACTGTATCCAAGTCAAGCTTAAAAAACACAATTTAGAACAAATTAAGGTCATAGATTAATTAAAGAAACAAATCTGAGATCAAATTTTGAAATTAAATGCAATAATACTTATTAGAATATAAAATTAATTGATTTAATCATGGTATAACCTCAGAAGAGACTAAATGTCAACGGTGGACGACTGTTTCAAAGTAAAAGTCACAAAAGAACATAAATGGAAGAAGAGAGGAAAATATTGGTCGAAATATATGAATGATTTTCCATTGAAATCAGTGGTATAATTATGTCTGAGCTGATTTCCACTGCTGTATTTCAGTACAACAGTAGTCACATGTATATTTAACCAATAATCTGCTGCTGTAATCATGTATCGAGATGTGTAAAGTTTAAAGTGAGAGAGAGAAAAATAAAAAAGGGGGGCTGATCTCCTTTATACCTCCTGGTTCCAGCTCTGTTTTTAAAGACCACATTTAATTTCTTGATTTCTTTTATGGGCTTCCACACCACACCAAAGTCTATAGAGAAAATCAGTGATTTTACATCACAGCACACAGGAGTTGTTGATCCACTGCTGCCTTCATCACTAAGTTCAAATTTCCTATTTTTGTCATTTCGGCATTTAAATTCCTTCAATCAGATTTACCTCAATAACACAAAGTGACCACACGAGGCAGCAGTAGACCAGCAGCTCCTGTGTCCCTGTGAGCTAAAATCACTGATTTTCTTTATGGACTTTGATGTGGGAGAGTGAGTGGTTTACAAACTTACAATGACCTTTAATGATGATTATTAAAAGAAGATTACATCGTCAAAAGTAAAACTGACATTCAGAGTGTGAGACTCAACACTGATACAAGATCTAACAGTAAAAATTGTTATGTTAATAAAAAAACGTATAGAAATAAAAATTGGTATTCTGGATCCAAACAAGACATTTACAGTTGGTTTCTGACGAAGTAGTGTGTGAATTATTTCATTTCACAGTAGTTCGACCTTTGTGTTCAATCTGTCAAAATGACAGACAACCTTCAGATTTTTCCGTCATGGTAGAAAAATATCCGTCAATGACGGAGAATTCTCGGTTAAAACGACTCCAGGATTCTTGTGTCGGACGTCACGCAGATTGTAGGACCGCCTACTCTATAAATAAAGGTATGGATGCCTTCGTCCTCCTCTTTGTCCCTTTGTCTGCAAACACTTCACTTTGCTGCCATTGTGTCCCATGTGTCTTTTTTAATCTTCACTGTAAGTCATGACTTGGTTTTTCTTTCTTCTTCACCTGAATGTTGATGATGACAATGATGAAGAAGAAAAACAAGTCACCTTCATGTGTTTTAACCACACTTAGCCCCGTCAAAGGCCTGAATTCGTTCAGGAGTCCACTCCACAGGGTCATTAGCCTTCTTCAACCTCAGGGCCTCAAAGTAGCTGAAGGAGGTGGGCAGCGCGAGGAATGAAGCTTTTATAAAAATTTACCATGCCCAAAAATTTCTTTTAATTTTTTAATGGACCCTGGGAGGGGAAATCAATCACCGCCTGCACTTTAGAAGGCAAGGGAACACCACCCTCTGACAAAATATGGTGGCCCAAGAAATCAATCATTGGAAGTCCAAACTGACACTTGGCCCGGGTTAACAATCAAGCCATGTTTGTCAAGGCACTGGAAAACCTGTTTCAGATGTGACAGGTGCTCCTCAGCTGATAGACCACTGGCCACTAATATGTCCTCAAGGTAAACTAACACAAAAACGAGGTCTCATAACGAGTCCATCAGCCTCAAAAGTTTGCACTGCTCCCTTGAGGCCAAACAGCATGCATAGGAACTCAAAAAGCCTAAACTGGGTAATCTTGGGTATGTCCTCTGCACGCATGGGAACCTGCTGATAACCATGCACCAGGTCCACTGTCAGGGTTCGGTTTCCATGCTTCCTGTCTGTCTGCAGGTGGCTTGACTGGTCGGCTGGGTGGAGCCTCCTCTCACGCACCTGCAACCCATTCCGGTGATTGTTCTCATTCCTACTTATTCCCTGGTGTTGGCAACGGCAGGTGTCAGCGCGTGTCGTTCAATTCAATTCAATTCAATTCAATTCAATTCAATTCAATTAAATTCAATTCAATTCAATTTTGGATCTGGATCCTGCAGCCTGCAAGATGAGGACAGAGGGAGAGAGAGAATGGAAGGAAGCAGACATAGACTTGGGAAGGGAGAAAAAAAAGGTTAATGACATATAATTAAGTCACATTCATACCCTGAGTGTGAGAGAGTGAGTGTGAGTGCACCACAGGAAATCCCCCAGCAGTCTAGGTCTATAGCAGCATAACTAAGAGATGGTTCAGGTTTCCCTGAGCCAGCTCTAACTATAAGCTTTATCAAAAAGGAAGGTTTTAAGTTTAACTTTAAATACAGAGACAGTGTCCGCCTCCCGAACCGACATTGGCAGTTGGTTCCACAGGAGAGGAGCCTGGTAACTAAAGGCTCTGCCTCCCATTCTACTTTTATGGACTCTGGGAACTACAAGTAAACCTGCGTTTTGGGAGCGAAGTGATCTGTTAGGCTGATAAGGTGAAATTAAATCTTTAAGATATGATGGGGCCTGATCATTAAGTGCTTTGTACGTGAGGAGGAGGATTTTAAATTGAATTCTAAACAGTACAGGGAGCCAGTGTAGAGAAGCTAACACTGGGGTGATGTGGTCTCTCTTACCAGTTCCTGTTAGAACTCGTGCTGCAGCAGTTTTAATCGACCTAATAGAACATCCGGATAGTAGTGAGTTACAGTAATCTAATCTTGATGTAACAAAAGCATGAACTAGTTTTTCAGCATCCTTTAAGGATAAAATGTTTCTAATTTTCATAATGTTCCGCAGGTGGAAGAAGGCTGTTTTGTTTAATATGCGAGTCAAATGATATATATCCTGGTCAAAAATAACTCCAAGGTTCCTTACAGTGGAACTGGACGCCATGGTGATGTCATCTAAAGTGACAATATGTTCAGAAAGTTTGTCTCTAAGGTGTTTAGGGCCGAGTATGATAACCTCAGTTTTGTCTGAGTTTAGAAGTAGGAAGTTACAGGTCATCCAGGACTTAATGTCTTTAAGACATTCCTGGAGTTGAACAACCTGATTTATTTCTTCCGGCCTCATTGATAAATAAAGTTGTGTATCATCTGCATAACAATGAAAGTGTATGTTGTGCTTTCTAATAATGTTTCCTAAAGGAAGCAAATATAAGGTAAAAAGTATAGGCCCAAGAACTGAGCCCTGTGGAACTCCATAATTAATTTTTGTCTGCAATGAGTCATTGTTATTTGTGATGATTGTGTGGTAGGATGAGTATAGATCCAATGAGGGCGGAAGCCAGGTCCGTTCAGAACAAAAAAGTCTTTTATTACAGATACAAAAAGGCAACGAACACAAAATACTCAGCCCAGGGGCGCAGTAACAAAAGGCAGGAGACTGACGGGAGGGCTGAGAGGAGAGGAGGGGACTCAGCTCAGCTGGACAGTCAAGTCTCCTGAAATCACAAATAAAAACAGAACATGCCTCCCCAGGAAGTAAAACACAAGCCAAAATAAAAGGCAGGAAGTGGCGCGGAGCCGAACCCTGACAGTAACCCCCCTCTAACGGGGAACTCCTGGGGCCTTACCTGGTTTATCCGGGTACCTCCGGTAGAAGTCTCTGAGGAGGGCTGGATCCAGAATCTGACTCCTGGAAACCCAGGACCGCTCCTCGGGACCGTACCCCTCCCAATCCACCAGGTACTGAAAGCCTCTGCCACGCCGCCGGACGTCCAAAATCTCCCTGACTGTGTACGCAGGGAGTCCATTGATGAGTCGGGGGGGAGGAGGAGGATCAGAGGGAGGCGCCAGATCGCTGGTGGCGACCGGTTTCAGGAGGGAAACATGGAACGTGGGGTGGATGTTCAGGGCTGGGGGGAGCTTGAGCCGCACTGTAACTGGGTTTATGATCCGCTCCACTTCATAGGGGCCGATGTACCTGGGTGCCAACTTCCTGGAGTCCACCTGGAGAGGGATGTCACGGATGGAGAGCCAGACCTTGTCCCCTGGCTTGTATTCGGGGCCCTGAGTGCGGTGTCTGTCGACGAGTGTCGCGTGGCTTAACTTGGGGGCCACCAGAACCTCTCACGCAGGAAGTGGAGGGTTCGAGTCACACCGGGATGGCAGGCCAGGCGGGATGAGTGTCCCCACTGAAGCACCTGAGGCCGGACTGCAGAAGGCACAAAGAAGCGGTTGGGAAGTCCAGAACCCGGATCCGGTTCCACCTGTTGGGCCTCGCGAACCACCCTCTCAGTGTCCCAGGAAGTGGCACCAACCAGGCAAGAAGCAGGCAGGATCGGCAGGTCGGTCTCCTCCTGGTGCACCGGGTCGTGGACCCGGGAGAGGGCATCAGGCTTTGTGTTTTTAGTCCCAGTACGGTAGGCAAGGGTGAAGTTAAAGCGGCCCAGGAACAGAGCCCAACGGGCCTGTCGGGAGTTCAGCCTCCGGGCCGAACGTAAGTAGGCCAGGTTCTACCCACGTCGTAATTGGCCTCCGCTTGGGTGAGCTTGCGGGAGAAAAAGGCGCAAGGATGGAGTCTCTGATCCTCGGGATCCCTCTGGGACAATACCGCCCCGATGCCGCAGTCCGAGGCGTCGACCTCAACGATGAACTGGCGTTTGGTGTCGGGAAGAGCGAGGACCGGGGCCCTGGTGAAAAGGTCCTTCAGGGTTCCAAACGCGGAGTCCGCTTCCGGTGTCCAGGTGAATGGCAGCAAGGCAGAGGTCAGCCTGGTGAGGGGAGAAGCCACCTTTGAATAACCACGGATAAACCGGCGGTAGAAGTTGGCGAACCCCGGGAAACGTTGCAGTTGTTTACGGCTCTGAGGGGGGGGCCAACTGGCTACTGCCTCGATCTTGCAGGGGTCCGGCTTCACGCTGCCCCCTGCCAAAACCAAACCAAGAAAATTAACCTGGGAGACATGGAACTCACATTTTTCACTTTTAACAAAAAGGCTGTTTTCTAAAAGTCTCTGTCACACCAGGCGAACATGCTGTTTGTGTTCATCCATGTCTCTAGAAAGGATGTTGTCTAGATACACGAATATAAATTGATTTAGCATGTCTCATGTCATGTGTTGGAACACTGCGGGGGCGTTTGTTAATCTGCCACGCCGCCGGACGTCCAAAATCTCCCTGACTGTGTACGCAGGGAGTCCATCGATGAGTCGGGGGGGAGGAGGAGGATCAGAGGGAGGCGCCAGATCGCTGGTGGCGACCGGTTTCAGGAGGGAAACATGGAACGTGGGGTGGATGTTCAGGGCTGGGGGGAGCTTGAGCCGCACTGTAACTGGGTTTATGATCCGCTCCACTTCATAGGGGCCGATGTACCTGGGTGCCAACTTCCTGGAGTCCACCTGGAGAGGGATGTCACGGATGGAGAGCCAGACCTTGTCCCCTGGCTTGTATTCGGGGCCCTGAGTGCGGTGTCTGTCGACGAGTCTCCGATTACGTTCGGCCGTCCGAAGGAGTGCTTCCCGGGTGGACCTCCAAATGGACCAACAGCGCTGAAGGTGGGCCCGGACAGTCGGTACGGCGATCTCCTCCTCCTGAGCGAGTTGTGGGCGTACTCTATCCATGGTGGCTGCAGGCTCCAGGAAGCAGGATGTTGCGCTGCCACACAGCGGAGGGCAGACTCGAGATCCTGGTTAGCCCGTTCAGTCTGTCCATTGGTCTGTGGGTGGTAACCGGATGAGAGGCTAGGGTTGGCTCCCAGCGCTTTGCAGAACGCTTGCCAGACTTGAGAGGCAAACTGGGGGCCACGGTCGGAGACAATGTCTATGGGGATTCCGTGGATGTGCAAGACGTGGAGTACCAGTAGATCTGCCATCTCCAAGGCGGAGGGGAGTTTCGGTAGGGGTATGTAATGAACACACTTGGAGAACCGGTCAATGACTGTCAGGATGGTGGTGTGTCCGTTTGAAGGAGGTAGTCCTGTGACAAAGTCCACGGCGATGTGGGACCAAGGGCGGCTCGGGACGGGGAGCGGACGAAGAAGACCAGCGGGTGAGTGGTGTGAAGACTTGCCTCGGGCACAGACTGAACAGGAAGGGTCAATGAGCGGCAGAGGGTATTTATTCTTCACCGTAATGTCGTTTAGTCCGCGATAGTCTATACATGGTCGTAGGGTCCTGTCCTTCTTACTGACAAAGAAGAAGCCCGCCCCGAGAGGAGAGGACGAGGGACGGATAAGACCCGAAGCAAGGGATTCTGAAACGTTTCTCTCCATCGCCTCTCTCTCGGGACGGGAGATATTGTAAAGCTTGGCTGTTGGAAACTTAGTACCGGGGAGCAGGTCGATGGGACAGTCATACGGTCGGTGTGGAGGTAGGGAAAGTGCACGGTACTTGCTAAAGACCTCACCTAAGTCATGATAACAACAGGGAACTGAGGAGAGATCAGGTGCAGGGACTAGAGGGGGAGCGGGATGTGACACCGGTTTAGCTGAACATAAACAGTGAGAATGACAGAAGGTGCTCCAGCTGACGACCGACGAGGTGACCCAATCAAAGTGCGGATTGTGCAATTGTAGCCATGGGAGCCCTAGCACTACAGGTGAGGAAGGAGAGGGAATGAGGAAAAAAGAAATCAACTCATGGTGATTACCAGAAAGTTGTAGGGAGAGAGGGAGTGTCCGCTGAGTGATAGGGGGTAGGCGAGAGCCGTCTATTGCGCTAACTGTTCGTGGTGGAGTAACTGGAGTCATGGGCAAGTCCAACTGTCGTACGAAGTCAGGGTCAATAAAGTTGTCATCCACGCCAGAGTCAACTAACACCTGGAGTGAATGTGTGCTGCCCTGGTGAGTAAGAGTGGCGGCTAAGTGAATGCGTTTGGAAGAGCGGGGCTCAGACTCTGCTTTGCTCACCTAGATGCTCCTCTCTCCGGGTGAGCGGCCCCTTCTCGGTCTGGAGTCGCAGTCACGTCTGAGGTGCCCGGGTCATCCACAGTATAAACAGAGTCCAAATCGTATCCTCCTCTGCCGCTCATCAGAGGAGAGGTGGGTGTTGCCTAACTGCATAGGCTCGGACGGCTCTGCAGGGGGTCCAGAAGACAGAGGAGCAGACGTCGGGGCCACTGGAGGGGAAGAAGCTGGAGGACAGGTGAGTGGAAGCCTAGGAGGCGGCCTTCGGAGGTGGAGCTGCTTGACCTGTCTTGACTCCCTACGTCTGTCTCTCAACCTGTTATCTATCCTAATTGCCAAGCTAATCAGCACCTCTAGGGAATTTGATTCATCCCTTGTGGCTAATTCATCTTTGATCTCATCATTTAGCCCCCTAAAAAATGCAGTAATTAATGCAGGCTCGTTCCAGCCACTCTCAGCAGCGAGGATACGGAAGTCTATAGAATAATCAGCTGCCGAACGATCTCCCTGTGACAGATTCAGTAGCTTGGAAGCTGAACGACTGTCTTTAAATGGTGCATCAAAAACTTTTACCATCTCCGCTGAGAAAAGATCAAAGGAGGTCAAAACACTGGAGTCCGACTCCCATAAGGAGTTTATCCAATCAGAGGCTTTTCCTCTCGCCAAATTAAATACAAAAGCTATGCGGGAGCTATCAGAGTGATAGGTGCTTGACTGTTGTTATGAATAGTGACGGGCAACGTAGGACCCCAAGGATAGGCGGGAGCAGACCAGGTAAAAAATACGAAATGGGTTTATTAATTAACAAAGGATAGGGTGGCAATTAGAAAAGGCGAGTAACAAAGGGCGAGGTGACTTGGCTGGCTGCAGGATGCCGGTCTCCCGAGTAACTGGGGAAAAAAGGAAAAAAAGCTATGATTAGGGAGGAAAGAGCAAAAACACGTGTTACAGAAAGCGAGCGTGCGAGAAAGAGAATGGGCATGATACCGCTCAAACTGGGTTTACGCGCTGACACCTGCTGCAAGGACCAGGAGGCATATAAGGTGCGGCGAGGGAGACTCCACCCTGCAGCCTAGTCAAGCCACCTGAAACGAGGGGAAAAGGAGGACCAGCAGAGCAGGAAAACAACACAATAAAACAGCATAAGGGACAGGAAAAAGCGTGAGCCCGGATCCCGACAACTGTAATTGAAACACTAATTTACATTGTCTCAAAAAACGTGTACAACCTCCTATCTCCCCCCCATAGAAGTCCGGAGTCGGGATTGGGGTTTCCCGGGTGTGTGGAGGAGTAGGAGGCTGCTGGCACGCCGCAGGCTGGAGAGCTGGTGCGGAGGAGGCAGGCGATGAAGCAGCGGCGTCGGTGGGCTTCTGAGCGAGCTGCACGACGCTGACGGATAGTGTCCTGATCGCGTCCATTATGTCCCCCAGTAGCTGGTCGTGCCGTGCGACGGCCGTCTCCTGTGCAGCGAGGGCTTGTCTCAGCGATGAAGCTTCCGTGGGATCCATTATCCAGTTTTGGTCAGCGCGTACTGTGATGATTGTGTGGTAGGATGAGTATAGATCCAATGAGGGCGGAAGCCAGGTCCGTTCAGAACAAAAAAGTCTTTTATTACAGATACAAAAAGGCAACGAACACAAAATACCTCCTCAGGGACTTCTACCGGAAGTACCCGGATAAACCTGGCCGGTCCCCAGGAGTTGCCCGTGAGGGGGGGGTACTGTCAGGGTTCGGTTTCCATGCTTCCTGTCTTTTATTTTGTTTTCACTTTTCATTTCTTGTTAGTCTGTGTCTGTCTGCAGGTGGCTTGACTGGTCGGCTGGGTGGACACTCCTCTCACGCACCTGCAACCCATTCCGGTGATTGTTCTCATTCCTACTTATTCCCTGGTGTTGGCAACGGCAACGGCAACATTCTCATTCAGTACTGCAGTAACATGCATGCTCGCTACACCTAGATTCTCACCAGTTTAGAGTAGTTTTAGTTTTCTTTTGTGCCTTGCCTCATTGCTGTTTTTCCTTCTCTCCTAGTTCGCCTTCCGGAGGTCTCCGCCCGGCAAGCCAGCTCGAGTACCTTAGTTTGTTCCCTGGCTTGACACTTTTGTTTTTTCTTTGTAATAAACAGCAGTCTTATTGTTATCTAAACTTTTGACTGGACAGTTTGCTTTTTGGATCCACACACAATGAGACTGATATACACATATCATCACATCCACCACCAGAAAAAATAGCGGAAATGTACGGAATAGGATAACGGTCGTGCACAGTGATGTTGATCAGGTGCCAAAAATCGCCACATCCCATCCGGTTTAGGTACCATATGAAGCAGTGAGGCCCATGGGCTGTTGGATTGCCTCACTATACCCAGACACTCCATGGTGGCAAACTCCCCCTTAGCCGTAGCTAACTTTACCACATCTAGGTGGCATGCACGCAAGAAAACTGGCGACTCCATGGTGGGAATAAAATGTTCTGCTCCATGGTGGGAATAAAATGTTCTGCTCCATGGTGGAAAAAGCAGGCGTGGTAAATGAAGGAATATCCGCCAGCAAACACTGAAAAACATCACCTGATGCCAAAAAGTTAGCACATGTTAACGGCCCAGCCCCCTCCGGACTCACAGGGAAAAGTGGCAAAAGACACAGCATCAATCAAACTGTGGTTAGCAACATCAACAAGCAAACCATTGGCACACAGAGAGTCCGTGCCAATAAGAGGGACTGTAATGGAGGCAATCACCAAGTCCCAATTACAACTGCATCCATGGTAACAAACAGTCACCAACCTTGAGCCAAATGTTCCAATGGAAGATCCATTAGCCGGACTTAACTGTGGGCCGTTGCCTCCGTCTGATTCGTCCGTGCTAACTGGGGGAAGTAGGCCCTTTTGCGAGCTGGAGTCCACCAGGAACCATTTTCCCCGACAGCGAGTCTTTAAGTCGTCACCCAAACCAGACAGGGAAAGGAGCCTATCTGCTCTTTCTGCAACAGATAGACTGTACTTTCCACGTTACAGGGGGTTACGCAACAATGGCATGAAGTGCTGGAACCATGAAGCTGGGTCGTTGTGCCAGAAATCTGGAAGCTTCACAGTAATTGCTGACAAACCCCCAATGTTCACCACACTAGGACACTTTCTGACAATTTGTATTTGGATATTTTTTGGTTGACATACCATAATAGGACATTTTTGCCGGGCCTGTATGTGGTGCTGAAAAACTGTTACAACTAAACAACAGACCTTTTTTCATTTTAAACAAAGCCTTATTCCATTGAGTAAACATCACATACACAGACAGATAATGAAGAAAAGACTTAGATGAAGGTTAGAAAATAGAAGAGGAAAAAAATCTCCCACGATCCATCTGTGGGTCCCGACCCAGAGTTTGGGAACCACTGCATCAGAGTATGAACAGCTGTTTGTAATCGGCTGAGTGTTTCATCATCCTAACGTCATCTGAGGACGTTTAGTTTGCAGCCATGTGACCGTCACCAGCTACCAATCAGCTATGGAGCTGATGATGTCACATGAGGCAGGTCAGAGTTCATATAGAGTGAGTGGACAGGTAAAGGCTGCAGACACACATCTGTGAGCGACACTGTGTTTTCATTTGTGTCGCGTTCGTCCTTCATGACCTTCGCGAATCGATCTGACGCCAACGTCACAGCTGGACAGCAGAGTCTGAGTCTCGAGGAGATTCTGCTGTTGAACATTCTCACCACAGTGCCCGCCTGTGTTTTCCTCTTCATCAACGGCACCATGTTTTTCACGCTGCGTAGTAAAGCCGTCTTCTGCAACACGTCTCGTTACGTCCTCCTCTACAACCTCCTGTTGGGCGACACCTTGTTGCTGGTGCTGAGTCTGTTGCTCTACCAACTCTCTGTGTTCAGGGTGATGATGACGTACACCACGTGCGCCGCCGCACTCCTGACCAGTGGCCTCTTCAAAGACATCTCTCCGCTCACGCTGGTGGTGATGTCACTGGAGAGATATGTGGCCGTGTGCCACCCACTGAAACACGCCACCATCGTCACCGTCAGGAACACGGCGGTGGCCATCTTCGCCGTCTGGGCCTTCAGCTTTGTGAGCCTCCTGACTCGACTTCTGCTCCTGCTGAAGTTTGGTTTTCAAGACGTGGCCGATCTTTACATGAACGACTTCTGCGGCAGAGAGGACATTTTCCTCAACCCAGAGTCCAGTCTTTACAGCCAAGCTTACCTGTGTTTCGTGTTTGTGCTGGTGACTGTGGCCATTGCTGTCTCCTACGTGGGCGTCACCGTCGCGGCCAGGTCGGCGTCCTCCACGGACAAAGCCTCGACGCGTAAAGCTCGCAACACGCTGCTGCTGCACCTGGTGCAGCTGGGCCTCAGCCTCCTGTCGACGATACACAACCCCATCCTCTACTCCATCTCCACCAGTCTGGGCCGACTCACCCTCGTCCGCCTGCAGTGCCTTCTCTATCTGTGTGTCATTCTTCTGCCCAGGTGCCTCAGTGCTCTCATCTACGGCCTCAGAGATCAAACCATCAGACCTGTCCTCCTGCAGCACCTCCGCTGTCACTGCATACAATAGACCAGTGGTCAGCAACTGGTGGCTCATGGGCCAAAACTGACCCGTCAGTATTTGTGGACTGGCAGATGATTTCAAAAATTGGTTTATTTTAAATTGTAACAAAAAAAACGACAGAATTTACAACTTTTATTTCTGAAATAGTGACCTGAAACACATTCTGTTGTTAGAATTGACAATTTACTGACAAATGTTTGGTTTGAAATAAATGAAACACTGCCTTTGTTAATGGAGATAAATGTGTGTAAAATAAATATTAGCATATGTTTGGCTCAAACAAGATGGTGATTCTCACATTTGTGTCTTAAAAGAGTCTTTGTAACAAGTTTGTGAGTAAAGACAACATCCCTGACTCAAGACGTTTAAAGACAGAGGCCACAGTCACTGACAAATTTTAGTGACCTTTTTAAACAGTGCATTTCCTAAAAAAGTCCTTTTCGTACAAGATTGGATAGTTTTTAGTAGAAAAGAAAAATAGGTTTTACCTGATCGAGATACAATATTGAACTGCTTACAAAGAACTTGGCTCTTCTGTGGCTCAAACTGACTCCTGACTCAGACCATAAAACTCAACTACTGAGGTGTCAAAATTATAAAAGCAAAGGAAACAAATCTGAGATCAAATTTTGAAATTAAATGCAATAATACTTATTAGAATATAAAATTCATTGATTTAATCATGGTATAACCTCAGAAGAGACTAAATGTCAACGGTGGACGACTGTTTCAAAGTAAAAGTCACAAAAGAACATAAATGGAAGAAGAGAGGAAAATATTGGTCGAAATATATGAATGATTTTCCATTGAAATCAGTGGTATAATTATGTCTGAGCTGATTTCCACTGCTGTATTTCAGTACAACAGTAGTCACATGTATATTTAACCAATAATCTGCTGCTGTAATCATGTATCGAGATGTGTAAAGTTTAATGCGAGAGAGAGAAAAATAAAAAAGGTGGGGCTGATCTCCCTCGGCCTTCAGATTTTTCCGTCATGGTAGAAAAATATCCGTCAATGACGGAGAATTCTCGGTTAACGCGACCCCAGGATTCTTGTGTCGGACGTCGTGCAGGTTGTAGGACCGCCTACTCTATAAATAAAGGTCTGGACGCCTTCGTCCTCCTCTTTGTCAATTTGTCTGCAAACATTTCACTTTGCTGCCATTGTGTCCCATGTGTCTTTTTTAATCTTCACTGTAAGTCATGACTTGGTTTTTCTTTCTTCTTCACCTGAATGTTGATGATGATGATGAAGAAGAAAAATGAAGGTGACCTCATACAATCGCAATCAAAACACCTGAACTGAGTGAAAAATGTAAAATACATAAAAACATTTTTATTGTGAACCATATATCAGTCCATATCAACACAGATACTTTAATTTTGAAATTCTCCTAAACCACCACTCCTGAACAAATGCGATTTCCCAAGAAGTGAGATTTTTTTCTTTCACTTGACCTTGACCTGTCCCCTACTGGCCAGACTACATATTTTTTTTATTTTTTACAGTTTTGATGGCATTTGGTCTTTTTCTTGGTCAACATACCAACTAGGACATTTTTGACAGTTTATATTTGGACAGTTTTTGACAACATACCCTTTGTAACGATTTGTGAAAATCGTATCAAAAAACAGATGAACTAAAGGTGGACCCAAGAGGCAGGGACAAGTGAAGGTGAGTAAGAGGTTTTAATACAAAAGGCAACGAAAAACAACCAGTCAAAATACAAAAGAAAAACGCTGAGGCAGGCCAGCTGGCAGGGCTGGCTCAGGAAAACACCGGGGTCTAGAGAAAAAGAAAAACAAGGATTAAACTCGAGGAAAAACCAAAACGAGAGACTAGCTGCAGAGGCTGAGAGCACAAGAGTATAAACTAAGCCTGAGCTGGGTGAGTTACCGGACGTGGAAAACATGACACGCTGACGAGGAGGTGACAGGAAATCCAGGCTTAAGTAGAGGAGTCCTGATGAGCCGATTGAGTGCAGCTGCGGCGATTAGGGAGCCTGCCCAGCCGTGCCACCAGCCTCAGAAATAAAGTTCACGTCAATGGAAAAAACACAGACAGGAAATGAAACAATAAAAGCAGGAAGTGAATCAAAAACTCCCCCAGCCAGGAGACAGATCATGACACCCTTCCCCCCAAACACCCAGAAGGGACTTCAGGACGAAAATCCGTCTCTCTCTCTCTCTGGAGGCTTGATCAGCCTGCCATAACGGCCAAAGCGGGAGGTGAAACCACTTGAGCAGGGCGGCCACGAAGACGACAGGCAGGTGAAACACAGGCTGTTACAGGCCAAAAAAATGATTGGTCAGTTTGGGAAAGCACGCTTGGGGGCCTGGAGAAGGAAGACCCCGACGGGGAACCCGGGCCGGCAACACAACCTCGTCTACTACCAAATACACCGGCTTAAGCCTATCTAATGCGACAAGCTCTTTACGCCCACCCACATCCAACTCAAAAATCTTAGGGCACTTACCAAGAACCTGGAATGGCCCATCGTACGGGTGCCAGAGGGGTGAGCGGTGGGCATCATGCCTCACAAAAATAAAGCGAGCCGACATGAGCTCCGTGGGCACGAACGACCATGGTAAACAGTGGTGAACGGGGCCCGGAGCCATAGTGCTTCCAAACCAAAAAAGGACAAACAAACGGACGGGCCTGCGGAGCGGAAGTTTCAGGTAACAATTCCCCAGGAACACGGAGTGGCTGACCGAGGACTAACTCCATGGGCAAAGCATTGTGATCCTCCTTATGAGCAGAACGCAAACCAAGCGTAACCCAAGGCAAACCATCCACCCAATTGCCATTAGAGAGTGCAGCACATAACATGGCCTTGAGCGAAAACGTTCACACAAGCCATTAGCCTGAGGATGGTACACGGTCTTGGGTCCTAACCCCTAACCCCCAAGGACCTCACCAGTGCTGACCAGAGCTCCGACACAAACTGTGGTCTCCTGTCGCAGGTGATATCTGACAGAGTACCAAAACACGCAACCCAAGCTGTAAGAAATGTGTGTGCCACATGTGCGGACGTAGTGGAAAAAAGTAGGACTGCTTCCGGCCACCTGGTGGTCCAATCCACCACAGTGAGCAGACGTGGCATTTTCCACACACGGCTATGTCTGATGCATCGGTCGTGAATGAAATGGTTGCCGTGGGTGCAGGATGGGCGAGGAGTGCCGCGTTTGCCAGGGCACACTTAGCCCCGTCAAAGGCCTGAATCCTTTCAGGAGTCCACTACACACGGTCATTGGCCTTCTTCAACCTCAGGGCCTCAAAGTGGCTGAAGGAGGTGGGCGGTTATAAAAGGTTATAAAAGTTGGTTAGGTGGTTATAAAAGTTTACAATGCCCAAACATTTCTGCAGCGCTTTAATGGACCCTGGGAGGGGAAAATCAATCACCGGCTCAAGTGGTTTCACCTCCTGGCCAAAGCGGGAGGTGAAACCACTTGAGCAGGGCGGCCATGAAGACGACAGGCAGGTGAAACACAGGCTGTTACAGGCCAAAAAAATGATTGGTTTACAATGCCCAAAAATTTCTGCAGCGCTTTAATGGACCCTGGGAGGGGAAAATCAATCACCGCCTGCACTTTAGAAGGCAAGGGAACACCACCCTCTAATGAAATATGGTGGCCCAAGAAATCAATCATCGGAAGTCCAAACTGACACTTGGCCCGGGTTAACAATCAAGCCATGTTGGTCAAGGCACTGGCCAACCTGTTTCAGATGTGACAGGTGCTCCTCAGCTGATAGACTGGCCACTAATATGTCCTCAAGATAAACTAACACAAAAACGAGGTGTCATAACAGCGAGTCCATCAGCCTCCTCCCTTGAGGCCAAATGGCATGCATAGGAACTCAAAAAGCCTAAACGGGGTAATCTTGGGTATGTCCTCTGCACGCACAAGAACCTGCTGATAACCATGCACCAGGTCCACCTTAGAAAAAATAGCGGTACCTGCCAGGTGCGCGGATTTGTGCGGAATAGGATAGCGGTCGTGCACAGTGATGTTGATCAGGCGCCAAAAATCGCCACATCCCATCCGGTTTAGGTACCATATGAAGCAGTGAGGCCCATGGGCTGTTGGATTGCCTCACTATACCCAGACACTCCATGGTGGCAAACTCCTCCTGAGCCGTAGCTAACTTTACCGCATCAAGGTGGCGTGCACGCAAGAAAACTGGCGACTTCATGGTGGGAATAAAATGTTCTACTCCATGTTTAGTAACTGTGGTGGAAAAAGCAGGCGTGGTAAGTGAAGGAATATCCGCCAGCAAACACTGAAAAACATCACCTGATGCCAAAAAGTTAGCACATGTTAAGGGCCCAGCCCCCTGGCCGGTTGCAAGAGCTGGGGCGCTGGAGCCAAAGAGGAGACACTGTCTTCCGCTGCCTCAAACTGGTTCAATTCGGGGTCACCAATGTGGCAGGACGATAAAATACACAGGAGCCGAGGGTAAGTTGGAACTTTATTCTCTTCTCAGACTTAACCACAACTGAACACACAGTGTCCCAAAACCCGGGAAAACCCACAAACCAAGCCCCACTACCCAAAGTCCTGTTGGGTGAGAGGCCAAACCCCCAATGTTCACCACACTAGGACACTTTCTGATAATTTGTATTTGGATATTTTTTGGTTGACATACCATAATAGGACATTTTTGCCGGGCCTGTATGTGGTGCTGAAAAACTGTTACAACTAAACAACAGACCTTTTTTCATTTAAAACAAAGCCTTATTCCATTGAGTAAACATCACATACACAGACAGATAATGAAGAAAAGACTGAGATGAAGGTTAGAAAATAGAAGAGGAAAAAAATCTCCCATGATCCATCTGTGGGTCCCGACCCAGAGTTTGGGAACCACTGCATCAGAGTGTGAACAGCTGTTTGTAATCCACTGAGTGTTTCATCATCCTAACGTCATCTGAGGATGTTTAGTTTGCAGCCATGTGACCGTCACCAGCTACCAATCAGCTGTGGAGCTGATGATGTCACATGAGGCAGGTCAGAGTTCATATAGAGTGAGTGGACAGGTAAAGGCTGCAGACACACACACACATCTGTGAGCGACACTGTGTTTTCATTTGTGTCGCGTTCGTCCTTCATGACCTTCACGAATCGATCTGACGCCAACGTCACAGCTGGACATCAGTATCTGAGTCTCGAGGAGATTCTTCTGTTGAACATTCTCACCACAGTGCCCGCCTGTGTGTTCCTCTTCATCAATGGCACCATGTTTTTCACGCTGCGTAGTAAAGCCGTCTTCTGCAACACGTCTCGTTACGTCCTCCTCTACAACCTCCTGTTGGGCGACACCTTGTTGCTGGTGCTGAGTCTGTTGCTCTACCAACTCTCTGTGTTCATGGTGATGATGACGTACGCCACGTGTGCCGCCGCACTCCTGAGCAGTGGCCTCTTCAAAGACATCTCTCCGCTCACGCTGGTGGTGATGTCACTGGAGAGATATGTGGCCGTGTGCCACCCACTGAAACACGCCACCGTTGTCACCGTCAGGAACACGGCGGTGGCCATCTTCGCCGTCTGGGCCTTTAGCTTTGTGAGCCTCCTGACTCGACTTCTGCTCCTGCTGAAGTTTGGTTTTCAAGACGTGGCCGATCTTTACATGAACGACTTCTGCGGCAGAGAGGACATTTTCCTCAACCCAGAGTCCAGTCTTTACAGCCAAGCTTACCTGTGTTTCGTGTTTGTGCTGGCGACCGTGGCCATCGCTGTCTCCTACGTGGGCGTCACCGTCGTGGCCAGGTCGGCGTCCTCCACGGACAAAGCCTCGACGCGTAAAGCTCGCAACACGCTGCTGCTGCACCTGGTGCAGCTGGGCCTCAGCCTCCTGTCGACGATACACAACCTCATCCTCTACTCCATCTCCACCAGTCTGGGCCGACTCACCCTCATCCGCCTGCAGTACCTTCTCTATCTGTGTGTCATTCTTCTGCCCAGGTGCCTCAGTGCTCTCATCTACGGCCTCAGAGATCAAACCATCAGACCTGTCCTCCTGCAGCACCTCCGCTGTCACTGCATACAATAGACCAGAAAAAAATGTGACCTGAAACAGATTCTGTTGTTAGAATTGACAATTTACTGACAAATGTTTGGTTTGAAATATGAAAAAATGAAACACTGCCGTTGTTAATGAAGATAAATGTGTGTAAAATAACAGCATATGAAGATGTTTGAAGATACAAGCAACAGTCACTGACAAATTTTAGTGACCTTTTTAAACAATGCATTTCCTAAAAAAGTCCTTTTCGTACAAGATTGGATAGTTTTTAGTAGAAAAGAAAAATAGGTTTTACCTGATAGAGATACAATATTGAACTGCTTACAAAGAACTTGGCTCTTCTGTGGCTCAAACTGACTCCTGACTCAGACCATAAAACTCAACTACTGTGGTGTCAAAATTATAAACTGTGTCCAAGTCGAGGTTGAAAAGCAAAGGAACAAATCTGAGATCAAATTTTGAAATTAAATGCAATAATACTTATTAGAATATAAAATTCATTGATTTAATCATGGTATAACCTCAGAAGAGACTAAATGTCAACGGTGGACAACTGTTTCAAAGTAAAAGTCACAAAAGAACATAAATGGAAGAAGAGAGGAAAATATTGGTCGAAATATATGAATGATTTTCCATTGAAATCAGTGGTATAATTATGTCTGAGCTGATTTCCACTGCTGTATTTCAGTACAACAGTAGTCACATGTATATTTAACCAATAATCTGCTGCTGTAATCATGTATCGAGATGTGTAAAGTTTAATGCGAGAGAGAGAAAAATAAAAAAGGTGGGGCTGATCTCCCTCGGCCTTCAGATTTTTCCGTCATGGTAGAAAAATATCCGTCAATGACGGAGAATTCTCGGTTAACGCGACCCCAGGATTCTTGTGTCGGACGTCGTGCAGGTTGTAGGACCGCCTACTACTATAAATAAAGGTCTGGACGCCTTCGTCCTCCTCTTTGTCAATTTGTCTGCAAACATTTCACTTTGCTGCCATTGTGTCCCATGTGTCTTTTTTAATCTTCACTGTAAGTCATGACTTGGTTTTTCTTTCTTCTTCACCTGAATGTTGATGATGATGATGAAGAAGAAAAATGAAGGTGACCTCATACAATCGCAATCAAAACACCTGAACTGAGTGAAAAATGTAAAATACATAAAAACATTTTTATTGTGAACCATATATCAGTCCATATCAACACAGATACTTTAATTTTGAAATTCTCCTAAACCACCACTCCTGAACAAATGCGATTTCCCAAGAAGTGAGATTTTTTTCTTTCACTTGACCTTGACCTGTCCCCTACTGGCCAGACTACATACTTTTTTTATTTTTTACAGTTTTGATGGCATTTGGTCTTTTTCTTGGTCAACATACCAACTAGGACATTTTTGACAGTTTATATTTGGACAGTTTTTGACAACATACCCTTCCCCCCAAACACCCAGAAGGGACTTCAGGACGAAAATCCATCTCTCTCTCTCTCTGGAGGCTTGATCAGCCTGCCATAACGGCCAAAGTGGGAGGTGAAACCACTTGAGCAGGGCGGCCATGAAGACGACAGGCAGGTGAAACACAGGCTGTTACAGGCCAAAAAAATGATTGGTCAGTTTGGGAAAGCACGCTTGGGGGCCTGGAGAAGGAAGACCCCGACGGGGAACCCGGGCCGGCAACACAACCTCGTCTACTACCAAATACACCGGCTTAAGCCTATCTAATGCGACAAGCTCTTTACGCCCACCCACATCCAACTCAAAAATCTTAGGGCACTTACCAAGAACCTGGAATGGCCCATCGTACGGGTGCCAGAGGGGTGAGCGGTGGGCATCATGCCTCACAAAAATAAAGTGAGCCGACATGAGCTCCGTGGGCACGAACGACCGTGGTAAACAGTGGTAAACAGTGGTGAACGGGGCCCGGAGCCATAGTGCTTCCAAACCAAAAAAGGACAAACAAACGGACGGGCCTGCGGAGCGGAAGTTTCAGGTAACAATTCCCCAGGAACACGGAGTGGCTGACCGAGGACTAACTCCATGGGCAAAGCATTGTGATCCTCCTTATGAGCAGAACGCAAACCAAGCGTAACCCAAGGCAAACCATCCACTCCGCAAATGGTTGCGAGGAGTGCCGCGTTTGTCGGGGCACACTTAGCCCCGTCAAAGGCCTGAATCCTTTCAGGAGTCCACTACACACGGTCATTGGCCTTCTTCAACCTCAGGGCCTCAAAGTGGCTGAAGGAGGTGGGCGGTTATAATTCAATTCAATTCAATTCAATTTTATTTGTATAGCACCAAATCACAACATACATTATCTCAAGGCACTGTACATAATAAGGCCAAAACCTTTACAATATTACAGAGAGAAAAGAAACCCAACAGTTCACACAATGAGCAAGCACTAGGCATCAGTGGAGAGAAAAAACTCCCTTTTAACAGGAAGAAATCTCTGACAGAACCAGGCTCAAAGATGTGCGGTCATCTGCCTCGACCGGTTGGGTTATAAAAGGTTATAAAAGTTGGTTAGGTGGTTATAAAAGTTTACAATGCCCAAAAATTTCTGCAGCGCTTTAATGGACCCTGGGAGGGGAAAATCAATCACCGCCTGCACTTTAGAAGGCAAGGGAACACCACCCTCTAATGAAATATGGTGGCCCAAGAAATCAATTATCGGAAGTCCAAACTGACACTTGGCCCGGGTTAACAATCAAGCCATGTGCCAGGTGCTCCTCAGCTGATAGACTGGCCACTAATATGTCCTCAAGATAAAAGAACACAAAAACGAGGTCTCATAACAGTGAGTCCGTCAGCCTCTGAAAAGTTTGCACTGCTCCCTTGAGGCCAAATGGCATGAATAGGAACTCAAAAAGCCTAAACGGGGTAATCTTGGGTATGTCCTCTGCACGCACAAGAACCTGCTGATATCCATGCACCAGGTCCACCTTAGAAAAAATAGCGGTACCTGCCAGGTGCGCGGATTTGTGCGGAATAGGATAGCGGTCGTGCACAGTGATGTTGATCAGGCGCCAAAAATCGCCA
Organism: Brachirus orientalis; assembly: GCA_016785285.1. NCBI lineage: Eukaryota > Metazoa > Chordata > Actinopteri > Pleuronectiformes > Soleidae > Brachirus > Brachirus orientalis. The sequence continues at coordinate 133,971 of JAFBJR010000037.1, read as the reverse complement.
CATCCCATCCGGTTTAGGTACCATATGAAGCAGTGAGGCCCATGGGCTGTTGGAATGCCTCACTATACCCAGACATTCCATGGTGGCAAACTCCTCCTGAGCCGTAGCTAACTTTACCGCATCAAGGTGGCGTGCACGCAAGAAAACCGGCGACTTCATGGTGGGAATAAAATGTTCTACTCCATGTTTAGTAACTGTGGTGGAAAAAGCAGGCGTGGTAAGTGAAGGAATATCTGCCAGCAAACACTGAAAAACATCACCCGATGCCAAAAAGTTAGCACATGTTAACGGCCCAGCCCCCTCTGGACTCACAGGGAAAAGTGGCAAAAGATGCAGCATCAATCAAACTGTGGTTAGCAACATCAACAAGCAAACCATTGGCACACAGAGAGTCCGTGCCAATAAGAGGGACTGTAATGGAGGCAATCACCAAGTCCCAATTACAACTGCATCTATGGTAACAAACAGTCACCAACCGTGAGCCAAATGTTCCAATGGAAGATCCATTAGCCGGACTTAACTGTGGGCCGTTGCCTCCGTCTGATTCGTCTGTGCTAACTGGGGGAAGTAGGCCCTTTTGCGAGCTGGAGTCCACCAGGAACCATTTTCCCCGACAGCGAGTCTTTAAGCCGTCACCCAAACCAGACAGGGAAAGGAGCCTATCTGATCTTTCTGCAACAGATAGACTGTACTTTCCACGTTACAGGGGGTTGCGCAACAATGGCATGAAGTGCTGGAACCATGAAGCTGGGTCGCTGTGCCAGAAATCTGGAAGCTTCACAGTAATTGCTGACAAACCCCCAATGTTCACCACACTAGGACACTTTCTGACAATTTGTATTTGGATATTTTTTGGTTGACATACCATAATAGGACATTTTTGCCGGGCCTGTATGTGGTGCTGAAAAACTGTTACAACTAAACAACAGACCTTTTTTCATTTAAAACAAAGCCTTATTCCATTGAGTAAACATCACATACACAGATAGATAATGAAGAAAAGACTAAGATGAAGGTTAGAAAATAGAAGAGGAAAAAAATCTCCCATGATCCATCTGTGGGTCCCGACCCAGAGTTTGGGAACCACTGCATCAGAGTGTGAACAGCTGTTTGTAATCCACTGAGTGTTTCATCATCCTAACGTCATCTGAGGACGTTTAGTTTGCAGCCATGTGACCGTCACCAGCTACCAATCAGCTGTGGAGCTGATGATGTCACATGAGGCAGGTCAGAGTTCATATAGAGTGAGTGGACAGGTAAAGGCTGCAGACACACACACACACATCTGTGAGCGACACTGTGTTTTCATTTGTGTCGCGTTCGTCCTTCATGACCTTCACGAATCGATCTGACGCCAACGTCACAGCTGGACATCAGTATCAGAGTCTCGAGGAGATTCTTCTGTTGAACATTCTCACCACAGTGCCCGCCTGTGTGTTCCTCTTCATCAACGGCACCATGTTTTTCACGCTGCGTAGTAAAGCCGTCTTCTGCAACACGTCTCGTTACGTCCTCCTCTACAACCTCCTGTTGGGCGACATCTTGTTGCTGGTGCTGAGTCTGTTGCTCTACCAACTCTCTGTGTTCAGGGTGATGATGACGTACGCCACGTGCGCCGCCGCGTACCTGACCAGTGGCCTCTTCAGGGAAATCTCTCCGCTCACGCTGGTGGTGATGTCACT
>JAFBJR010000037.1:96553-131521 GCA_016785285.1 Brachirus orientalis | reverse complement strand
CCTGATAGAGATACAATATTGAACTGCTTACAAAGAACTTGGCTCTTCTGTGGCTCAAACTGACTCCTGACTCAGACCAAAAAACTCAACTACTGAGGTGTCAAAATTATAAACTGTGTCCAAGTCGAGGTTGAAAAGCAAAGGAACAAATCTGAGATCAAATTTTGAAATTAAACGCAATAATACTTATTAGAATATAAAATTCATTGATTTAATCATGGTATAACCTCAGAAGAGACTAAATGTCAACGGTGGACGACTGTTTCAAAGTAAAAGTCACAAAAGAACATAAATGGAAGAAGAGAGGAAAATATTGGTAATATATGAATGATTTTCCATTGAAATCAGTGGTATAATTATGTCTGAGCTGATTTCCACTGCTGTATTTCAGTAAAACAGTAGTCACATGTATATTTAACCAATAATCTGCTGCTGTATTCATGTATCGAGATGTGTAAAGTTTAAAGTGAGAGAGAGAAAAATAAAAAAGGGGGGCTGATCTCCTTTATACCTCCTGGTTCCAGCTCTGTTTTTAAAGACCACATTTAATTTCTTGATTTCTTTTATGGTGTTCTACACCACACCAAAGTCTATAGAGAAAATCAGTGATTTTACATCACAGCACACATGAGTTGTTGATCCACTGCTGCCTCCATCACTAAGTTCAAATTTCCTATTTTTCTCATTTCTGCATTTAAAACCCTTCAATCAGATTTACCTCAATAACACAAACTGACCACACGAGGCAGCAGTAGACCAGCAGCTGCTGTGTCCCTGTGAGCTAAAATCGCTGATTTTCTCTATGGACTTTGGTGTGGGTGTAAACAGACGTTCCTGACCTTGACTTTCAGAGTGCTGACAGGAAGTTTGTCCAGAGAGACGGTGAGAGGGAAGATGACTTCATCCGTCAAAACCACCGGCTCGTCCAAAGGAGACTGACGAGGACAAACAAACATGTTTCAGAAAATAATACAGTACAACCTGAGGGGAACATGAATATCTGGGCTAGTTTTTAACAGTGTAACGCGTTAAAACATTCACATGCATCTACACCTGCTGTAGGAGAGTGAGTGCTTTACAAACTTCAGTTTCCTGTTGGAAAAATCGGTCTAACAGTGAGATAAAGACATGAACATGTGCTTAAGATGTTGTAGATTTACACACATAGATTTTATTCCTTGAGACTTTCGTCTCCCTCTCCCACACCAAAGTCCATAAAGAAAATCAGTGATTTTAGCTCACAGGGACACAAGAGCTGCTGGTCCACTGCTGCCTCGTGTGGTCAGTTTGAGTCACTGAGGTAAATCTGAACAAAGGATTTCAAACACCAAAGTCACTAAACAAGACATTTGAACTTAGCGATGGAGGCAGCAGTGGATCAACAGTACCTGTGTACTGTGATGTAAAATCACTGATTTTCTTTATGGACTTTGGTGTGGGAGAGTGAGTGGTTTACAAACTTACAATGACCTTTAATGATGATTATTAAAAGAAGATTACATCATCAAAAGTCCAACTGACATTCAGAGTGTGACTCAACACTGATACAAAACGGTAAAAACTGTTATGTAAATAAAAGACGTATAAAAATAAAAATTGGTATTCTGGATCCAAACAAGACATTTACAGTTGGTTTCTGACGATGTAGTGTGTGAATTATTTCATTTCACAGTAGTTCGACCTTTGTGTTCAATCTGTCAAAATGACAGACAACCTTCAGATTTTTCCGTCATGGTAGAAAAATATCCGTCAATGACGGAGAATTCTCGGTTAACGCGACCCCAGGATTCTTGTGTCGGACGTCACGCAGATTGTAGGACCGCCTACTCTATAAATAAAGGTCTGGACACCTTCGTCCTCCTCTTTGTCCCTTTTTTAATCTTCACTGTAAGTCATGACTTGGTTTTTCTTTCTTCTTCACCGTAATGTTGATGATGATGATGATGAAAAAGAAAACCAAGTCACCTTCATGTGTTTTAACCTAATTTAAAACTGAATTTTGTTTGAACAATCACTTCATACAATCTTAATCAAAACGCGTGAACTGAGTGAAAAAAGTGAGTAAAATACGTAAAAACATTTTTATTGTCAACTATATATCAGTCCATATCAGCACGGATTGTCTTTTATTTTGAAATTCTCTTAAACCACCACTCCTTAACAGATGTGATTTCCCAAGAAGTTAGATTTTTTTTTTACTTAAACCTACACTTGACCTTGACCTGCCCCCTACTGGCCAGTCTACATACTTTTTACAGTTTCAATGGCAATTGGAATTTTTTTGGTCAACATACTATACTTGGACATTTTTTAATAAAATATTATACTAGGACACTTTTCAACAGTTTATATTTGGACATTTTTTGGATGACATACCATATTGTTGACATACTATACGAGCACATTTTTGGACACTTCTTATTTGGACAGTTTTTGACAATGTACTATACTTGGACATTTATTGACAGCAGGAAAACATAATTTGACGTAACACTATAAAATGACTAATATTGAGACAGTTGCCTTGACAACACGCACGTCCATATTCGAAGGTGACCGTGTGTTTACATGTGGAGCAGTGACGTCACATTAGCATTAGCAGCAGGTGTAATCTGGACACGTGTGATCGGATTACTCAGGTAAGCAGCAGTTACATGTTTGTCCCCGCTTGTCCTCGTCCTCTTCCTGTCTCTGTCTCCGCGTGGAAGCTACGTGTAGCTAGCCGATTTGTACCGGAAACCCGACTTGTACTGCGCGTCTGTGAAGTTGGACAACTTCCGGTTACCGCGTTTCTGTTACGACAGTTGTGGTTTTCCGGAGAGTCAACGCTAACTGGAACATTCCACTTAGATCGACACAGAGGGGAGGAGTGGAATGTACCAAGTCAGGGAAAGTAGACCATGGTCTTCAAATCAGTGTAGCTTTGTTTAGGAACAGCGCCACCTGTTATTAATCAATGTTCACGTCCTAAATGAACAAATAAAAAGCTGAAATTCTGCTAAAACAGTGGAAAACTCACCACACCTTAAAGTGCTGCTCTCTGCTGGACGTACTTTCCCCCTGCATCTTTTCAAAGCTGCTGAAAGGATCCAGTTTTAGCCTTTAGCTTAAAGTATCAACATGGAAAACTAACTTTCTTAATAAACTGTTTTAAGTCTCTCACAGTGGTTGTACAGTATATTTTAATAACAATAATAAAACTGTAGACAGCATTGTCCGGGCTCTGATGCCCTTGACTTACTTTTCATGTTTTTCCAAATCCTGATGGTTGCCATGGCCATGCGCTTTTGAATCTATCCTTGATGTGTCTTTTATGTCGGTATGATTAACATGTTCAGACGTTCATTTAGTGTGACTGGTTGGTGAGAAAGAGTCCGTGCCAATAAGAGGGACTGTAATGGAGGCAATCACCAAGTCCCAATTACAACTGCATCTATGGTAACAAACAGTCACCAACCGTGAGCCAAATGTTCCAATGGAAGATCCATTAGCCGGACTTAACTGTGGGCCGTTGCCTCCGTCTGATTCGTCTGTGCTAACTGGGGGAAGTAGGCCCTTTTGCGAGCTGGAGTCCACCAGGAACCATTTTCCCCGACAGCGAGTCTTTAAGCCGTCACCCAAACCAGACAGGGAAAGGAGCCTATCTGATCTTTCTGCAACAGATAGACTGTACTTTCCACGTTACAGGGGGTTGCGCAACAATGGCATGAAGTGCTGGAACCATGAAGCTGGGTCGCTGTGCCAGAAATCTGGAAGCTTCACAGTAATTGCTGACAAACCCCCAATGTTCACCACACTAGGACACTTTCTGTCAATTTGTATTCGGATATTTTTTGGTTGACATACCATAATAGGACATTTTTGCCGGGCCTGTATGTGGTGCTGAAAAACTGTTTCAATTAAACAGACCTTTTTTCATTTAAAACAAAGCCTTATTCCATTGAGTAAACATCACATACACAGATAGATAATGAAGAAAAGACTAAGATGAAGGTTAGAAAAGAGAAGAGGAAAAAAATCTCCCACCATCCATCTGTGGGTCCCGACCCAGAGTTTGGGAACCACAGAGTGTGAACAGCTGTTTGTAATGGACTGAGTGTTTCATCATCCTAACGTCATCTGAGGACGTTTAGTTTGCAGCCATGTGACCGTCACCAGCTACCAATCAGCTGTGGAGCTGATGATGTCACATGAGGCAGGTCAGAGTTCATATAGAGTGAGTGGACAGGTAAAGGCTGCAGACACACACACACATCTGTGAGCGACACTGTGTTTTCATTTGTGTCGCGTTCGTCCTTCATGACCTTCACGAATCGATCTGACGCCAACGTCACAGCTGGACATCAGTATCAGAGTCTCGAGGAGATTCTTCTGTTGAACATTCTCACCACAGTGCCCGCCTGTGTGTTCCTCTTCATCAACGGCACCATGTTTTTCACGCTGCGTAGTAAAGCCGTCTTCTGCAACACGTCTCGTTACGTCCTCCTCTACAACCTCCTGTTGGGCGACACCTTGTTGCTGGTGCTGAGTCTGTTGCTCTACCAACTCTCTGTGTTCATGGTGATGATGACGTACGCCACGTGTGCCGCCGCACTCCTGAGCAACGGTCTCTTCAAGGACATCTCTCCGCTCACGCTGGTGGTGATGTCACTAGAGAGATATGTGGCCGTGTGCCACCCACTGAAACACGCCACCATCGTCACCGTCAGGAACACGGCGGTGGCCATCTTCGCCGTCTGGGCCTTCAGCTTTGTGAGCCTCCTGACTCAACTTCTGCTCCTGCTGAAGTTTGGTTTTCAAGACGTGGCCGATCTTTACATGAACGACTTCTGCGGCAGAGAGGACATTTTCCTCAACCCAGAGTCCAGTCTTTACAGCCAAGCTTACCTGTGTTTCGTGTTTGTGCTGGCGACCGTGGCCATCGCTGTCTCCTACGTGGGCGTCACCGTCGCGGCCAGGTCGGCGTCCTCCACGGACAAAGCCTCGACGCGTAAAGCTCGCAACACGCTGCTGCTGCACCTGGTGCAGCTGGGCCTCAGCCTCCTGTCGACGATACACAACCTCATCCTCTACTCCATCTCCACCAGTCTGGGCCGACTCACCCTCGTCCGCCTGCAGTACCTTCTCTATCTGTGTGTCATTCTTCTGCCCAGGTGCCTCAGCGCTCTCATCTATGGCCTCAGAGATCAAACCATCAGACCTGTCCTCCTGCAGCACCTCCGCTGTCGCTGCAGACAATAGACCATTGGTCAGCAACTGGTGGCTCGTGGGCCAAAACTGACCCGTCAGTATTTGTGGACTGGCAGATGATTTCAAAAATTGGTTTATTTTAAATTGTAACAAAAAAACGACACAGAATTTAGAACTTTTATTTCTGCAATAGTGACCTGAAACACATTCTGTTGTTAGAATTGACAATTTACTGACAAATGTTGGGTTTGAAATATAAAGAAATGAAACACTGCCATTGTTAATGAAGATAAATGTGTGTAAAATAACTATTAGCATATGTTTGGAGTCTTCGTAACAAGTTTGTGATGAAAGACAACACTACCTGATGATAATGTGGACGTCTCTGACTGAAGATGTTTGAAGATACAAGCAACAGTCATTGACAAATTTTAGTGACCTTTTTAAACAGTGCATTTCCTAAAAAAGTCCTTTTTGTACAAGATTGGATAGTTTTTAGTAGAAAAGAAAAATAGGTTTTACCTGATAGAGATACAATATTGAACTGCTTACAAAGAACTTGGCTCTTCTGTGGCTCAAACTGACTCCTGACTCAGACCAAAAAACTCAACTACTGAGGTGACAAAATTATAAACTGTGTCCAAGTCGAGGTTGAAAAGCAAAGGAACAAATCTGAGATCAAATTTTGAAATTAAATGCAATAATACTTATTAGAATATAAAATTCATTGATTTCATTGAAAATATTGGTCGAAATATATGAATGATTTTCCATTAAAATCAGTGGTATAATTATGTCTGAGCTGATTTCCACTGCTGTATTTCAGTACAACAGTAGTCACATGTATATTTAACCAATAATCTGCTGCTGTAATCATGTATCGAGATGTGTAAAGTTTAAAGTGAGAGAGAGAAAAATAAAAAAGGGGGGGCTGATCTCCCTTATACCTCCTGGTTCCGGCTCTGTTTTTAAAGTCCACATTTAATTTCTTGATTTCTTTCAGGGGCTTAATAATTGTGTCAAGAGAGGAGCAGGAAAGACAGAACATATTAACTGGAAAGATTAACTGCCTCCATCCATCACTAAGTTCAAATGTCTTATTTTGTCACTTCAGTGTTTGAAATCCTTTGTTCAGATTTACCTCAGTGACACAAAGTGACCACACGAGGCAGCAGTAGACCAGCAGCTCCTGTGTCCCTGTGAGCTAAAATCACTGATTTTCTCTATGGACTTTGGTGTGGGAGAGTGAGTGGTTTACAAACGACCTTCAGTGATGATTATTAAAAGTTCACATCATCAAAAGTCCAACTGACATTCAGAGTATAAGACTCAACACTGATACAAAACCCAACAGTAAAAACTGTTATGTAAATAAAAATATGTACAGGAATAAAAATGTGTATTCTGGATCTAAACAAGACATTTGAATTAATGAATTAATAAAACACAGTTCTGTGGATTCTCTGAATGAATTTGTTTCATTAAAAATAAATTTCTGCTCTGTTGTCCAGAATGAATTAGATTTGATTTTGTTAATCAACATTTAAATGATCTCATTAATTTAAATATATATATTATATATATTCCATTCACATGGGTACCTCCATAAAAATAAGTTGTGAAAAAAAAAACGTTATAAAATGTAATAAAACAATAAAAATAAACTGTCATTTAATTTAATTTTAGTGACATTTCATATTTTAGAACACTACTATGTTTTAATAATACAGCATGGGTTTGTATAAATAAGAACATGAGTATTAAAAATACATATAAATTCAGATTAAACATGTGGCCACTGAGAGGCGCTGTAGCTGCTGTCTATTTTCCACCTTTGTGTGATTTTATTGTGAAAGCGCAGAGCGGAAGTGTGTGCTCCATTGTTGTGTGTGTGGTCCAGCTGCTCAGCCTCCTCCCGTCGTCATGGTGCTGCAGCGGCAGCGGATGACGATGATGATGATGATGATGGAGTCTCAGTGCGAATACTTCATGTATTTCCCGGCGGTTCCCATCACTGACCTGTCGGATCCGGCCCGGTACCGGACTCTGCCGCGGCGGAGCCACTTGTACCTGGGGGAGACGGTTCGATTCCTGCTGGTGCTGCGCTGCAGAGACGCCGGAGCGACACCGACCGAGACCGGGCCCGGTAAGAAACGAGGGGAGGGGAACCGACACCAGACACCGGACACCAGAAACCGATATGTCGTCACGATTTTGTTTCTTTTTATATATATATATTTTTTTTTAACCCTCCTTCCAATTGAATATCACAGTTTGATGAAAACAAAAACAATAACAAACCAATAATTTAATTTTCTTCCTGGCAGCCATTTTGACACGTTTTAGCAGAAAAAGCACAGGTTTCTATTCATCAAATTTCAAAATGGCTGAACGCCCTGTACCTGGGCAAGCTAAACTGAACTCAGCCGTCATTATTTGACTTGGGTCTGTTCCATTTGTAGTCAGAATTTGGAATTTTCAAAGGGCAACACGTTTTGCTATTTACCGTAAATATAATCTGTCGTGTTTATTTGACAATAAATAGAACTGTTTTTATCCACACACACGTTTTACAAAGATGGAACACAGCATATTTAGACCTGCTCGGGACGGGACAAAATGGCTGCCGCGCAAAGGGCCCATTGTCAGGTGCGATTAATCGGCCCGGCGATTAACTGTTACTGAGCGATGCACGATATCGGACATTTTGCCATATCCAATATATATCGGGAGTGCTTGGGCTGATACCGATATTAGTATACATATATAAAGTTGCAGGTAAATATCGCAATATTTTCTGTGGTGATATTATATTGTTTTTGAGACACCAAGCATTAATTTCTTTAGCATATAATTTTTTTAAAAGATACAAATTATATTAAACTATCTGTGGAATTGTGTAAAAAAAAAATCAATTAACGTTTCAGTCCACGAGATATATGTTATCGCAAATACTCAGTATTTTGAAAATATCGTGATAACATCGTGTTGTGACTTAAATATTGTGATAAAATTATATCGTGGTGTCTCTGGCATTTCCCACCCTAAATGTCGTTTATTCTCTTCTGGAGTGAAATTAACATAATATTTTTCATACTCATGTTGCAACAAATGTCTATATATAAATTTTCTTTATTTTATGAAATAAGTAAACATAAAATCTAATAGCTGTAGAGGGCGCTATCAGCTTGTTCTGCCCACTGTTTTAGTCATTAGTCATAGATAGTAATCGCTATCACAGTTTAAGGCCAAAATCGGCCAACAGCAATTTTGTGGCGACAATGTTGTGCGTTCCTTTTACACCACGAACCTGAGGAAGCTAAATGGAACTCAGCCATCACCATTTGACAATTTCCTCCTGTGATTTTTCAGGACAAAATGGCTGCTGAGCTAAGGCCCCATTAACAGGTGCGATTAATCCGCCTGCCAGCTTCATTGTGTCACGTTTATCATTAGCAGTCAACTAATAAGCATTAATTATTAAACTAACGGAACAGAACGAGCTACATGTCAAATAAATGCAACAAACATTTATCTTTGTAAAATAAATTTTAGGAGGAATGACTGAGAGTGAAAGAAGAGTTAATAAATCACATAATGTCAATGTGGGCGGAGTCTTCTCAGATGGTCTGTCACATGTTCACCTGGTGGGAGGAGCTCAGCACAAAGCTCAAAGTGTTACTGAATGTTATCTGGTTGACGTCACCTACAACCAGGCTCCTATTGGATGATACCAGCTGTCAATCATGCTGGCGTCCACTCATGTGTCCTGTTTTATCTTCTATTTTAAACAGGAGTTTTTTTTTTCACCCATTGGAGTCGCCCCCTGGTGGCTATTCATGAAATTTTTAATTCCACATTGGTGTCCTCGGGCAAACTGCAATACGGCATTCTTTTTTTTTTAAATATGTATACGATCTTTACCTAAGAAGTGATCAGGGGTAAAGGTTTTTAAAAATCTCATTTTATGATGTGGATTCATTATGATTTTTTTCCAGCAGGGGGCAGTGATGGCATATCAGCAGGCTTCGGGACGGAGTCGGCCAGCAGCCGCGCGTGGAGGGAGCTGGCCGGCTCTTTGTGCGCCGTGGCCAGCGTGAGTCCAGGCGAGAGCAGCCGTAACCGAGGAAACCACCACCAGTATCACCACGACTACCAGAGCAGCGGGGACGAGGCTAACGACGACGGCGAGGAGGACTACATCGCGGCAGCAGAGGCCGCCATCGCGGCACTCGGCAGCAGGGTGGACTCTCGCTGTCGCAGCTTCAGGGACTGCAAACCGCTGCTGATCCACAACTCATCCGGCACGGCGTCCAGGGAGTTCCGCAGGGCACCAGTTCAGGTACCGTGTTGTCCTTTGGTCGTCCATTTTGGTTCAGGCAGAAATAGGTATGCCGTTTTTATTAATGTTCCCCAGATGATGAATCCTGGTAATGTTGTGGCTCATTATGGCACCACCTGGTGGTCACCCAACAAAACATTAACAAAGAAAATACAGTATTATGTCGGAGGTGGTTAGTGCCCGCTGCAGATCAAAGTTTTCACTCACCCTCATAAAGCATCACATCATCAACAAAGAAAATGATTCCTACTGTCTCTTGCTGCTACTTTCCTCATCCTGTAGCACCACCTGCAGGTGAATGTTTTAACGCGTTACGCTGTTAAAAACTAGCCCAGACATTCATGTTCCCCTCAGGTTATACTGTATTATTTTCCGAAACATGTTTGTTTGTCCTCGTCAGTCTCCTTTGGACGAGCCGGTGGTTTTGACGGATGAAGTCATCTTCCCTCTCACCGTCTCTCTGGACAAACTTCCTGTCAGCACTCTGAAAGTCAAGGTCAGGAACGTCTGTTTACACCCACACCAAAGTTCATAGAGAAAATCAGCGATTTTAGCTCACAGGGACACAGGAGCTGCTGGTCTACTGCTGCCTCGTGTGGTCACTTTGTGTCACCTACATAAATCCAAATGAAGGACTTTAAAAACTGAAGTGATAATAAAACATTTGAACTTCCTGATGGAGGCAGCAGTGGATCAACAACTCCTGTGTGCTGTGATGTAAAATCTCTGATTTCCTCTATGGACTTTGGTGTGTTTGAATTTTAGATAAAATGCTACAGGTTTTGTGTGTTTTTACAATCATAAGAAATATTTGTGGGAAAAAGACATCTCAGCTAGCTAGCATGTAATAAATATTGCACGCTTAAGCTAACAGATTTCTTTAAGGTGGACAAAAATTCACAGTCAGTGCTCGACAGCATGGCAGTACGTCGGACAACCCCAGAACCGAAAAAACCTGAGGTCTGGTTGTGGTTGTGGATTTAACTGCACTGTACCTTTACTCTGTGTTGGTCTTCAGGTGATGGTCACAGTGTGGAAGAAGGAGGCGGAGAAAGCCGAGGTTCAGGAACTTGGATACCTGAGTGTCCTGCAGCAACGGGAACCGACACACACCTTCAGACATGACCTGAACACCTTCAAGGCCCAGGGTACAACACACACACACACACACACACACACACACACACACTGATTTCCATGACTTCAGAGGACATTGCATTGACTTCCATTCATTTCCTGGAGACTTACTCTTACCTTAACCATAAAAACTAGTGTCCTAACCCTAACCCTGACCCTAACCTTAACCTAACCCTAACCTTAACCTAACTTTAAAACATGTCTTCACCTTAAAATGGAGTCATTTACGTTATGGGGACTTGATTTTTGTCCCCATAAGGAAGACAAGTCCCCATAATGTGAGTGTGGAGACACATTTAGGTCCCCACAACATGAGGAAGACCAGCTACACACACACACACACATGTATTAATCCAGCTGTTGACCCTCGTCCTCTTTGTCCACAGTGAGCACCACTCTCACCGTCCTTCCTCCACCGACTGTCCGCTGTAAGCAGATGACCGTCTCTGGGCGGCAGCTCACCGTCCTCAAAGGTAGACCGTTTTTTTCATTGACTCCTAATTCAGAGCAGACTAAGAAAATGTTCGTAACTAAAATCGTCTCGTCCCTCTCCAGTGTTGAATGAGTCATCTCAGGAGGAGGTGAGTGTCCGGGATGTTCGCATTCTGCCAAACCTGAACGCCTCCTACCTTCCCATGATGCCCGACGGCTCCGTCCTCCTGGTGGACAACGTGTGGTACGTACAAAAACATGTTAAATGTTCTGTCACATTATGGCGTATTCACACCAGTTCCAGAGAAAGTTTTTAACTGTGGTTGCTGGGGGTGGGTTGGAATTTGGCGATGCGTCCTCGTGCAATACAATAATCGATATGCTATGTTTTAAAGTCAACAGTCCCTGACAGTTTTACTTGCTAGGTGTCGCTATTTTATGTCTCCTCATGGTGGCGCTGCTCAAAAGAATGAGGGAAACTTGGGTGGACGTTACCTGGCCGAAGCAAAGGAAGTTTACAGCAGGATAATGTCAGAGAAAGCTTCATTTAAGACATGTTTTTTCTGCATACCGCAACAGTTCAACAATTCTGTCCCCAATTCTGGGAACATTGTGAAAAACGTACAAACTTTGCAAAAGTGAATGACTCAAGTTGGATTGTTTAAATGTTGGCAACTCGAGTCTTGGCATTGACCATCATGAAATTTAGTTTCACGTCCATGATGGTCGTCCTCTCCGTTTCTTCTCGTCCTGCAGTCATCAGTCAGGTGAAGTTGGCATGGCGTCTTTCTGCCGAGTGGACAGCGTGGCCTGCCGCCTTCCCAGCATGCTCAACGCTTTGGAGGAGCACGACTTCCTGTTCCAGTTGCACCTGAACGACATGAAGCAGGATGACTCCAATGAGGTTTGGACGCTTTTTTTGCAGTCAATCGCTAAATTGTCTTACACTCGTCAATCGTCTGCATACGTGTTGATTCCAGAGGTGTCAGCACCTTCTAATGGTCACTGTGTGTCATTATATGTGTGTGTTGATGTCTTGTCAGGGGTTGGAGGTTCCTCTGGTCGCTGTAGTGCAATGGTCAACTCCCAAGATGCCTTTCACCAACTGTATCTACACCCACTACAGGTAAAGGCCAACTTGAAGTATTTCCAGGTATATGCCTGAACGCCACTTCTTTTTGAACCCTCACTTTTCCGTGACCTCTCAGGTTACCCAGCATCCGTCTGGACCAGCCCCGCTTTGTCATGACGGCGAGCTGTCCGAGCACAGTCAAGGTCAAGGAGCACTTCAAGGTCAAGTACGTTCTGCTGAACAACCTGCAGGACTTCCTGGCTGTTCGTCTCGTCTGGACTCCAGAGGGTCAGTGAGTGTCCTACTGCTGTCGCAGGGACATAAGTGTGAGACTTCATACCTGTGTGTGTGTGTGTGTGTGTCAGGTCGCGGTCAGGGCGAGGACGCTGCGTTGGCTGCTGTGGTCTGTCACACTCCGCTCAGTAACCTCGGTCATTGTCGTAAAGGAAGCACACTATCATTCAGTGTGGCTTTTCAGATTCTGAAACCTGGACTGTACGAGGTATGTCGCAATCTTCCGATGCTTCGCTGCTGTGATTTTAGACGTTGCATTCTCAAACTCAGCTGGTGTTCAGTGACAAAGCCTCGACTTTGTACGTAATCTGATTCCTGGTTCTGTTTCTCCGCAGCTGAGTCAGCACATGAAGCTGAAGCTTCAGTTCACAGCTTCCGTCTCGAACCCTCCACCAGACGCTCGGCCGCTGTCGCGTGAGAATTTCTCATCTTCACCTTCACTTACGCAGCCTGAAGTTACCATGGTTACCCGTGACACGTGTTGCTGTGATGTCACTTTCACTCTCAGGTAAAAACAGTCCGTCCAGTCCGGCGGTTCGAGACCTGCTGGACCGACACCAGGCCAGTCTGGGTCGATCACAGTCCTTCTCTCACCAGCAGCCGTCTAGATCCCACATCATGAGGTAACACACTGAGTCACACGCAGCAAACTTTGGTTTTGTCCGGTTTAGTCCGGGTTAAACAATTTGTGGTTTCGATTACTTTAACTAATTCAGATTTTGTCTGTTTTAAACACATTTGGTTTAGTCTGGATGAATGGTTTAATCTGATTTGACAATATCTGGTTTAGTTTATCCACATCTGATTTAACCATGTCTGGTTGATAATTGTTTGACCAAGTCTGGTTTAACCACATGTGGTTTACTGTGATTTGACCATGTCTGGTTTTACCAATTGTGGCTTACTCTGATTAGACCACATCTGGTTTAGTCCAGTTTAGTCTTCTTTAGTCTAGTTTAATCTAGTTTACTCTAGTTTACCCACATGTGGTTTACTGTGATTTGACCGTGTCTGGTTTAGTCTGGTTTAAACACTGATCTGGTCCCGTCTCTCTGTTTCAGGACGGGCAGTGCCATGGAGCGGCGGGCCATCACCCCACCCGTCGGCTCACCTGTGGGTCGACCGCTCTACCTCCCGCCGCAGGACAAGTCTCTGCTGTCGTTGGACAAAATTGCGAAGAGGGAGTGTAAAGTCCTGGTGGTGGATCCGGTCAGCTAAGGAGCGAGGAAGCAAGGAGGAATAGAAGGGAACAGACAAGGAAGCAACGAGGGGAGGTTTTAGGACGGACAAAAAGACTTTTGTTTTAATTACAAACATTTGAACGAGCCTCGTGAGCAGATGAAGGAAAATGAATGACCTCCACGTCAAATGTTGCCTCGTGTCACTGTGAGTGACCATTTACATCACCACCACAAACTGCCACCAGGTGGAGCAAGAGTCCCGAAAGATAAAAAAGGGCACCCAAACTGTAAATGTTGTAAACTGAATTATTCAGCGTATTATCAGGTTTATGTATTATTCAAAGGCACGGCACCGCGTTTGTGAACAGCTAATCAATCGCTTTTATTACCGACATTTTCCCGAAGAGAAAAAAGTGTCTGCTGGACAAATAATGCCGTGTTCCATTAACATCGGAAGTTGGAACTGGGAGTGACGTCACCTCCGAGTTGACCGTGTTCCAGTTGAGAAGTCGGAAAAAAACGTAAAATATCTGAGGCTAGTCATCATTAGCAATGCTAGACGATAACAACAGTCGCGATATTTCGTACACACAGTGCAGCTATACTGTATATCCACAACTGATTTACTATTACGATAGAAGTGCTATTAACAGTAAAAGTAGCAGTGTTTGCATGAGTGGCAGCCATCTTGGAATGTCTGAGGTGGTGAAGTTTCCGAGTTCGGACTGCATATGGAATGCACCAATAATCCTTTGTTATTACAAGCTAACAGTAAAAGTCGCAGAGTATTTGTGCGAGTGGCAGCCATCTTGGAATCCCATGTTGGAGTTGGTGAAATTGCTCCGACTTTTAAGAATTAGAAATCCTCAACTCGAACATTTTCGACTTATTACAACTGGAATGCAGCACAAGCCACAGCAGTGGACAGTATTCAAGCCCCGCCCACACACTTACGAAATCTTGAACAGCATGGCGGGGCGGGACTTATGACCTATGCTGCAGCCAGACACCAGGGGGCACACAAAACACAGAAAACCTGATTTAATAAATTGCAGTTTATTGCAGGAAAAACGTAAAATCTAAAATAATCAAACAAGAAAATGGACGTTTGTTTTAAAATCAGTATTGAATCACGTAAACTCACACGTGATCACAGCTATTGGATAAAAAAATCCTGTTTCAGTTTCACTCTATGATCTGTTTACATCAAAATATGAACCGTAAATAAACAGTATTCACTCTCGCTAATTTACGCGTTGTTGTTGTTAGCATTCATGGTTCTCAGAGGACGATCCCTGACTCATTCTGCAGCGCCGCCACAAGGTGCACGTTGTTAACATGGTCCCCTGAGGATGAACCATCATCAGTGGAAAAGTTCGCAAAGTTGTGATGTTTTTGTTGATGTTTTCAAAAATGGCTGACCCACTGAAATTAAACTCTTTGTTGGGTTTTGACTTAAGTTATGTTTTCATCATTAATTCGGAAGAAAAACTTCCCTGCATGCTAGCTAGCATATATGTGCTAGTTTCCATGTTGTAGACACGTCCCACTTGTAGGTTCGAGCATATTTCCAATTCCCAAACTTAATGGGTATTTTTTTTTTCAATGTCTGTTCTAAAGTTTAATTCTGAAACTAAAAATACTTTGTTAATTTTTTTTAACAACCCAAAACACAAAAAACACAGTTTGTCTTTTTTGCGGCGGGAACAGATGACGCTAACATCAGGGTCAGCCATCCCTGCTGTGTTTAGTGCTAATTAGCAAATCACCATGCAAACAAGATACCAGTGTGTTAGCATGGTGACATTAGCATGTAGCTTTGTCTTGAGTTTGAAATTGTTTTTTTGTTTCTGTTGTTTACTGACGTTGCTAGCATCACTGCTGTGCTATCACTGATTTTTTTTTTTATGTTTGTCAGGCGTTGAATGAAATAGGATTTAGCATTTAGATTTAAAAGTAAATAATCTATAATTCCTTCCTTTTTATAATAGTGAAAATTTAAATTACAGGTTGCAGAAAATAAGTAAAATGAAAAAAGAACTAGCCTTTAGAAATAAAATGCTATTTTTGTTAATTCTGATTAAAGTGTGAGAATGAAAATGATTGAATTCAGATGTTGACGCTGTTGTCGATGCGTCGGGGACACAGGTAAGGGTACGGCAGCTCCAGCTGACTGTTCCTCTCTGAGATGTCCTCAGAAATGCTCTCCAGTTCAGCCTGCACTTCCTCCAGCAGCCTGCGGTGGGCGTCGTCTCTGAAGATGGCCTCCTTGTAGTGACACAGAGGAACCTGCAGGGGGAGAAATAGGACGGACATCACTGTAAAATCCAAACTCCAGCTTTTTCGCAAGGGTTTCATGTGATTGGCTGTTTTTGTTCCGACGGCGCGGTGGTGGGTGGAGCCTCACAAAGTCGTCCGCGAGCTGCGACAGCTGAGTCAGCGTCATAAGAACGCGACAAGTCGAGTTTACGTCCGGCAAGAAGGACACGATGTCGTCCTCCGTCACTGAGCCTTTGACCTGTGGAGGAGGACGCATCATGGCGGGGGGACAGTTTGGCGTCCAGAGAGCAAAGTCCAGCTGGGGGACGAGAGGAAGACGGTGAGAGGACACAAACAAGAGACAAAGACACAAATCAAGGAATCAAATTAACCTAGAAAAATGTCACATGACAATTTAGATGCAAACTAACAGCAAGCATTTGGTTGCTTAGTAACAGAAAATCATCTCAATGAAGATCAGGGACTGGAAATTCCAAAGAACCTCGCAGTTTTCAAAATAAAAGCCACATTTTCTGTTGAGCCATGCTACAACACAACTGTGTACTTTTCAAAATAAAAGCCAGTTTCCAATCATCCATACCAAAAGACAACCCCAGAGTTTTCGAAATAAAACTTCTGTTTTCGCCGCAATTTTCAAATTAAAAAGGCACAGTTTCAGTTTGGCCACACTAAAACACAACTCCACAGTTTTCAAAATAAAATAGGTTTGTGTTTGCCCACAGACCCCCCGCAGTTTTCACAATAAATGCCACATTTTCTGTTCATCCTCATAAAACCAGGTTCTTGCAGTTTTCAAAATAAAAGCTTTGATTTCTGTTTCTCCACACAACTCAATTTTCAAATTAAAAGCCACACTAAAACACAACTCCACAGTTTTCAAAGTAAAAGCTCTGGTTTCTGTTTGCCCACAGAACCCCCGCAGTTTTCACAATAAATGCCACATTTTCTGTTCATCCTCATAAAACCAGGTTCTTGCAGTTTTCAAAATAAAAGCTTTGATTTCTGTTTCTCCACACAACTCAATTTTCAAATTAAACGCCAGAGTTTCAGTTTGGCCACACTAAAACACAACTCCACAGTTTTCAAAGTAAAAGCCCAGGCTTCTGTTTGTCCACAGAACCCCACAGTGTTCAGTATAAAAACACATCCATTTCTTTTTTAATTTTTTTTTTACCACACAAACTTCCTGTGGACAATGGGCTTCTGTGTGACTCACCTGGGAGAAGTTGACGGCGGCGTGTTGAGCTGAACACGTGTAGATGATCATGGTAACGTATGTGGAAAGTTCAGCTTTGCTGTTGAAAACCCAAGGGAAACCTGAAAGATGTCAGAAGACGTTGACGACCTGGAAAGTCCACAATTTTATCTTCAAACAATCACCTCAGCTCTCACTGTGTTTTACCCATGATGCATCGGGGGAGCCATGAGTGTTAAGTTTTTAACTGTTAAACTGTTAAACACACAGTTAAAACTGTTAAACACACAGTTAAAATCACAGCGAGTGCAAGAGTTTTAAAGTCATGTTGTGCTTATGTTTGTGACAGCTCACCTTGAGTTAAAGCTAAACTAACTACACTGCTAGTAAAATGTGCCCATAGCCAGGTAGTAACATTCCTTTCTCAGTTTTGGCCCTGCCCTTTCTGTCTTCGCCTGGTCCTGCTTGATACAAACTCAATGGTGATTGGTTTTCAGCAACAACGCTGTTTAAGTTCAAACATGTAAACTGTGAAAACTGAAGCAAACAAGGCTAGTTTTGCGTCTTCGCAGGATTTTCTTACACGACTTGATTGCCATGAAATCTGTGTCTACTTGTAGTTTTTGTAGTGACCTTTGCCTTGTGTTTGTTTTGTTCGCATACATTTCTTGTCCTACCTGTTCATTTCACGTAAGTGTGAAGATAAAATTGCAAAGAAACAAACAAACAAACAAACAAACACACCAACCTGAGTCGCGTGTGAAGCCGTGAGTGTTGATGTCATCGACCCAGTGTTGAAGCTCAGAGTCTTTGTGCACGTCACTGTCTGTCCGATAATACAGATCCACCCAGCTGACCACGAACCTAACACACACACAGACTGGTTTCCATGACTACAGAGAACATTACAAGGGTGGGCTGGAAGGTTCATAGGCTGACCATGATTCAGTTTTCATCACAGTCTCCACTGAGGTCTACAAACTTCTTCCCTCAGTGTTGTAACACTTTTGGTATAGAAACTCATCCTGATGGTCAAAAAAAGTCCTCGACAGCAGATGTCCACCGCACGGACTGACTTTTTGTCTCTGGCTTTAAGTCGTGGACCCAACACTCGTCCCCAGTCAGGAAACATTCAAGAAAACCAACTGGATCTGCTTCAAAATGGACCCACTTCTTCTGGGACTTGACCAGCCTGGTGTTGTTCTGATCAGGGGTCTAAAGCCGTGGTTCCACCGAGTGGAACAGTTCGGTTTGGTACAGTACAATAAGTTGTTTTTGCATTTCCATTAGAAATAGCACCAAAATAATCAGCCCAACCATTCCATTCTTTGGCTTCCTGAGTGCCAGAGTAAAATGGTACGGCATGTCACCACATTCAGCTGAATGGGAAACACAAAAACTTTCTTTAACGCCTGCAGGACCTATTCTCATACAAAGCTTGACGTCTTTTTGAATTGAATTGAATTGAATTGAATGCCTTTATTGTCATTGTACAAGTACAACGGAATTACTTCCACACCCATGAACCACATACAAACATCAATTAGTCCACAATTATTACTGTTTGAAAATTATAATGGCACACGTCAGAATTATACAAACAGCACATAAACATTTGATCGTATATGTACCCTAAACGTTAAACAGCCACAAACCGAGCAGGCAAAAAAGAGCCGCTGGACGTCCTCCATTGTTGTCTGTTGTGACGCATTCAATGCCATTACTTAGTGTTAAAGCCCCAGTATGACATCATGCTGTGTGTCCATCAGGCACAGTCCACACCTGCCAACCAAGCAAAGGTACTGTTCTCATTAGAAACACAAGCCTGACCCAGGTCTTTACCATTTCAAACTGTACCGTACTGTACCAAACCGGACCATACCATGATGGAAGCACCCTCTTTGTGACATGTCAAGTTCATTGTGTGGAACGTTCTCTACTCCTTCACTGATTAACAGTCAAAACATCTGTCAACCTTCATCATGTGGTGTTTTCTGGCTTTGGCAGGATGTCCGGACCTTGGTTCATCTTCGAGACTCTCCCTACCCGTCTTGATAAAGTTGATAAAGCTGGAGCATCATCCTCTAATGTCCTTGGTGGCTACAATGACACCATGCTACAAAATTTTCCCAAATCTCTGAAATCTCTAGTCCTAATTATCAAAACCCTCAATAAGCTATGACCTTTGTGTTTATCTCAAAGGAAACAATGCAGTTAGTATCACAATAGTTTGAAGTTAATGCACACCAAGGTTCATTACTCTGGCTTTACTCCTTCTTCGTCAGCCCACCAACCCTTTTCAGCCCTGGAGACTCACTCTAACCTTAACCATAACTACTTCTGCCTAACCCTAACCTTAACCTAACAGTACAACATGTCTTCACCTTAAAATGTAATCATGACTTGACACTTGAGCTGCTGTTTGTTCACCTGTGCAGTGCGCGCCAGACTCTCAGTGCGTCCTGAGCGTAGTAGCTCTGTGGCAGCTTGTCCACGCCGCGGTCGGACAAGTCCTCGGGGACGCACAGGGAGCGATAATGGATCCTCTGTGAAGCCCGGGACAAGAGGACAGGTAACGCCTTGAGACCACAACCCACCATCTGAATGGACGAGACAGAAGTGCTGGAGGAGGACTTTCCACAACCTGGCAACTCACATGCTCTGCTTGTTGTTCTAATAAACCCTTTATGTGACAGGTGAGTTGCTGCAGGTGAGTGTGACGCACCTTGTCGAACAACCCGTCAGGAGCGAGCAGCAAAGTTCTGGCCTGGAAATTAATCAGCAGTGACGGCCTGATGTGCGGCATCAGCAGCTGAGCACCAATCAGAGGAGAGAAACCCAAGAAAGACAAACAACATTCTTTACGGTAAAGATCAGGTTCAGGTTCAGGTGTGGTTGTATGAGGTATTGACTGTGCTGTTAGCGCCCCCTGCTGCTGAGACATAGAGGGTCATTCTTGGTGAAAACACAACTTAACAAAAAATTTACATCAGTTTAAGTCTATGGTATCTTAAAAATATGTTCATGTCTTTATCTCACTCTTAGACAGACTTTTCCAACAGGAAAGTGAAGTTTGTAAACCACTCACTCTCCCACACCAAAGTCCATAGAGAAAATCAGTGATTTTACATCACAGGGACACAGGAGCTGCTGGTCTACTGCTGCCTCGTGTGGTCACTTTATGTCACTGAGGTAAATCTAAATAAATATTTTGAATGCTGAAATGACAAAATAAGACATCTGAACTTAGTGATGGAGGCAGCAGTGGATCATCAGCTCCTGTGTCCCTGTGAGCTAAAATCACTGATTTTCTCTATGGACTTTGGTGTGGGAGAGTGAGTGGTTTACAAACTTCACTTTCCTGTTGGAAAAGTCTGTCTAACAGTGAGATAAAGACGTGAACATAGTCAGTGCTGACTGACTGACCGCACTTCAACCGCACTGCAAAAAACTTGAACTATCCCTTTGATTTGGAAAATGTTTAGAGTCCTACTGTAATGACTCAGTAAATTTTGTTAATAATTTTTAATATTCAGTTTTTTGCAGGTGTTGTGAGCGTGTGATTGTGAGCTGAGGTGAACCTGGTGCAGTGGGTGGACGTCGGGCAGCTGCCTCAGCGTTGCCACACAGAACAGTTCCGCCATCATGTGGGTTCTCAGGTAGTGTGTAACCAACTGGTGATACTGGAAGTCTGCGCTGCGAACCCAAATCTTCGCCAACAGCCAATCACAGCCAGGGTCAGAGGGTAGGAAGACTGGAGTCTCAGGGCCAGGATTCTGCTGCAACTGAAGGGTTAGGGTTTGGGAGGTGGAGTGGGAGGGGCATGTTAAAGTGATAGTTTGGGGTTTTTTATGTGGTTGTAAAAAGTACTGACACATAGTAAGTGCTAATTGAGCTGTGAGCGCCCCCTGCTGCTTAGAAACAGAGTCTCACTCGTGAAAACATGGCTGCCAGCAGAGACACAAGGAAAGACCTATTTTAGCCACTTAAAAAAAGACTCAACTCATAAAATCTACTGTAAGTTTAATTCAATGAAATCTTAAGAACATGTTCACATTTTTATCTCCCTGTTAGACAGACTTTTCCAACAGGAAACTGAAGTTTGTAAACCGCTCACTCTCCAAAGTCCATAGAGAAAATCAGTGATTTTACATCACGGCACACAGGAGTTGTTGATCCACTGCTGCCTCCATCACTAAGTTCAGATGTCTTATTTTGTCACTTTAGCATTTGAAAATCTTAATTTAGATTTATTTAAGTGACACAAAGTGACCACACGAGGCAGCAGTAGACCAGCAGCTCCTGTGTCCCTGTGAGCTAAAATCACTGATTTTTCTCTATGGACTTTGGTGTGGGAGAGTGAGCGGTTTACAAACTTCAGTTTCTTGTTGGAAAAGTCTGTCTGACAGGGAGATAAAGATATGATTTTGATTTATTAAGTGGCTAAAATATGTCCCACATGGCAGGGGCACTCACAGCACAGTCAGTGCTAATTATGTTTCACAACCACACTTTAAAAAATAACCTGAATATCTCTTTAAAGCAGAGTCAGAGGGTGTGTGTGTGTGTGTGTGTAAACTCACCTGGATGGCGATGGGGACAAGCTGTTGCTGCCGGTTCAGGTGTAGGAGACAGAGCGGGGCGGACAGAAACGTCTGTCTCCCGTTGATGACGTTGGCGGGGACGTTGTCCAAAACCTCATAGTCCAGCAGATAAATGTTTCCTGTCTGTCACATGATAAAAGATGAGGATGAAGAGCAGACAACAACAGCAGAGCTCAGCTGCAGCATGTCAGAGCTCTGTGTGCACACCTGCAGCTCCTGATCAAGGGAGGAGCCTTCAGGCAGGAAGGGGCGGAGCATGTCAGACGTGACAGACAGGTGAGGAGGGAGGAGGCGGATCCGACGCAGCACTAGGGGGTTAGAGCCGTTTACACACTGGTGTCCAAAAAACCAGTCGTCCTTCCAGTGACGCCTGACGAACTCTGACACAAGTAAACACACAAGTAAACATCAGCTGAAAAAGTAAACATCAGCTGACACAAGTAAACACAGAAGTAAACATCAGCTGAAAAAGTAAACATCAGCTGACACAAGTAAACATTAGCTGAAAAAGTAAACACACAAGTAAACATCAGCTGACACCAGTAAACACAGAAGTAAACATCAGCTGACACCAGTAAACACACAAGTAAACATCAGCTGACACCAGTAAACACAGAAGTAAACATCAGCTAACACCAGTAAACACACAAGTAAACATCAGCTAACACCAGTAAACACACAAGTAAACATCAGCTGACACCAGTAAACACACAAGTAAACATCAGCTGACACCAGTAAACACACAAGTAAACATCAGCTGACACAACATTGGCTGACACCAGTAAACACACAAGTAAACATCGGCTGACACCAGTAAACACACAAGTAAACATCGGCTGACACCAGTAAACACACAAGTAAACATCAGCTGACACCAGTAAACACACAAGTAAACATCAGCTGACACAACATTGGCTGACACCAGTAAACACAGAAGTAAACATCAGCTGACACCAGTAAACACACAAGTAAACATGTTTTCTTATCTTATATATTACATATTATGTCTACTGTATGGTAGGCTGGATAAAAACATCTTTTGTTTGTTTGTTTTTGTGTTGTTATTGTGTCTCACTGGCGATGCTGTTATTGTAGCCACTGTGGACAAACATCGTGTCGATCTCTGAGAAACTGGTCCAGGCTTGGACTTGTCCGGCGAAGCCTTTCAGGTAGTGAACGTTTAGGGGTTGACTGAGGACAAAGACAGAGACACCACTGTGACTCATCAGCGCCACCTGCCTGACAATGACTCTCAGTTACTGTGTGTTAGAGACTTCACCTTTTCCGAGCGAAGCTGAGGTTCGGTCCCAGTTCTGACAGATTCTTCAGGTCCACACAGTGTGGAGCTCCGTCAACAAAAATACACCATCTGTAACCACAAGTCCAACCCGTCAGAGTCTGAGCAGGCTGCAGTACCACCACTTCACCTGCGGGTGTCACCACTTCACCTGCGGGTGTCACCACTTCACCTGCGGGTGTCACCACTTCAGCTGCAGTACCATCACTTCACCTGCGGGTGTCACCGCTTCAGCTGCAGTACCACCGCCTCACCTGCGGGTGTCACCACTTCAGCTGCAGTACCACCGCCTCACCTGCGGGTGTCACCACTTCAGCTGCAGTACCACCGCCTCACCTGCGGGTGTCACCACTTGTCACATGTTTCAGGTTCTCTTTACAAACGCATGTCATAATTCAAACACTGTAATAAAGCTGTGACAGCAATAAAGCTTCAGAGCTGAAACTCACTGATCAGATTGTTCCCATTGACTGACTCATTGATCTGTGATCAGATTGTTCCCATTGATTAACTCATTGATCAGATTGTTCCCATTGACTGACTCATTGATCTGTGATCAGATTGTTCCCATTGATTAACTCATTGATCAGTGATCAGATTGTTCCCATTGACTGACTCATTGATCAGTGATCAGATTGTTCCCATTGACTGACATTGATCAGTGATCAGATTGTTCCCATTGACTGACTCATTGATCTGTGATAAGATTGTTCCCATTGATTAACTCATTGATCAGTGATCAGATTGTTCCCATTGACTGACTCATTGATCAGTGATTAGATTGTTCCCATTGACTGACACTGATCAGTGATCCAATTGTTCCAATTGAATGACTCATTGATCACTGATCAGATTGTTCCCATTGACTGACTCATTGATCTGTGATCAGATTGTTCCCATTGATTAACTCATTGATCAGTGATCAGATTGTTCCCATTGACTGACTCATTGATCAGTGATCAGATTGTTCCCATTGACTGACATTGATCAGTGATCAGATTGTTCCCATTGACTGACTCATTGATCAGTGATCAGATTGTTCCCATTGACTGACTCATTGATCAGTGATCAGATTGTTCCCATTGACTGACTCATTGATCAGTGATTAGATTGTTCCCATTGACTGACACTGATCAGTGATCAGATTGTTCCAATTGAATGACTCATTGATCACTGATCAGATTGTTTCCCATTGACTGACTCATTGATCACTGATCAGATTGTTCCCATTGATTAACTCATTGATCAGTGATCAGATTGTTCCCATTGATTGACTGACTGACTGATCAGATTGTTCCCATTGACTGACTCAGTTAGTTCCTCTTTTACCTGATGAGCTTCAGTTGATGCTTCAGCTGGTCGAGTCTCTGCTGCTTCAGCTTGTCCTCAGTCTCGTCCATCAGCAGACACACTGGAGACAAGAACCAGCACCATTGAGACTTTAAAGGGATAGTTCAGGGTTCTTTTATGTGAGGTTGTATGAGCTGCCAGTAGGTGACATGAGAAAAAACGAAATTGTAGACGCTTAGCAAATAAAATCTATGTTAGCTTAAGTCTACGATATATTAAAAACATTTATGTCACTGTCAGACAGACTTTTCCAACAGGAAAGTGAAGTTTGTAAACCGCTCACTCTCCCACACCAAAGTCCAGACCAGCAGCTCCTGTGTCCCTGTGAGCTAAAATCACTGATTTTCTCTATGGACTTTGGTGTGGGAGAGGTTTTTCCTGCTGGAAAAGTCTGTCTAACAGTGAGATAAAGACATTAACATGGTTAACACAACATAACTTAGTTTCTAAAAATATATATATATATTTTTTCTCCTTATGTCCCCTCTGGCAACCATGTTTTCACTGGCTCAGGCTGATTGACTGTGTATCAGCTCCATAAACAACCACAAAAAACTGAAATATCCCTTTAAATCTTTCACATTTAGCTGTTTTTACATGAGAACTTGACTGTGCAACAAGACAAACTCCTCATCATTCATATTCCTGGTCAAAGGCTCAGAAACCCTGTTTTAGAAAGATAGTTTTAGTCATGTCTTGTCCTTTGCTGCCACCTGCTGGACTGGAGTGGAACAAGCAACCAACAGTGTGAAGGAACCTCTCAAGTGATTTAAATAAATGAACCAACACTTTCCACTCCGCAGCTCCACGTCGCCATCTCCTGTTCGAAGCCACCTGTCACAGTGGAACACCTGCGTCTCTGGATCCTCAGGTTCTGACTCCGGGCTTTCAGGCAGACTCCGGACCTCCACATGGCTGCAGTGCCAGTCCAGGTTTGGGAATCCAGCCTGGGCCTCGAGCCGGAGCCGGACCAAAACCAGGCGACCAAGAGAACAATCAGTCTGGACCAGGACTGGACATGTCTGAGAGGACGACATCATAAAACTAATGACAATTCTAAAGCTCTTCTTTTATTTGTGTTGCAGGAAAAACGTACAGATCCAGGCAGGAGGTGACGGTCGTCCTCGTTCACTCTTATGGGCGGAGCCTCTCCCTGCGAGCCAATCAGGCTGAGCCACAGGTGACTGAAGGTTCCACAGGTGGGACCAGGTGAGGTGTGAACAGTCACTTCAAACTTCTGACTGGAATCCATCGTGTCACCTGGACAGAGAAGACAGGGAGATGAAGCCACACACGGCGCCACCTGCTGACCAGAACATGACTCACGGCAGGTTATATAACAATTATATATATAATTAAAATGTTTTAACAATTTAAAAATTAAAATCATAAAAATCTTAATTTGAAATTTAAATTTAATGACCTTTCCTGGACCACCCACACTACCGTCGCGGCCCACAAGGGGGGTTGCGGCCCTCACTGGTTTTGGGAATTGACACAGCTAAACCTGTTTCTGAGGAACTAATTTGTTTTGACCTCGCTGATTTGATTTGGAAATGAAGTTCACAGTAAACACACAAACAAACAGTTCATCCTTTCACGCGTGTTCACAGCTGACGTGTTTGAGCGCACACACACACACACACACACACACAGGTTTCCATGACTACAGAGGACATTCCATTGACTTCCATTCATTTCCTGCAGACTTACTCTAACCTTAACAATAATTACTAGTGTCCTAACCCTAACCCTGACCCTAACCTTAACCATCCCAACTAAATGCATAACCCTAATCTAAACCCAATTCTAACCCTAAAACCAAGTCTCAACCCGGAAAAAGCCCTTTAACCTCCTGAGGATAGAAAAACATGTACAGACACACACAGGTTTGCACTTCATTCATAGTTCGGACCCTCACAGACTCCCTTGATCGTCAAAAAAGCCCCTTAAAGTTGTGAGGACGAGGCAAAATGTCCTCACTCTGTACGGTTAACAAGATCTTTGGTCCTCACAAAGCCACAAATACAGGAACACAAATACACACACATATAAACCATAAATCATAAGGAAACAGAACATCTTCATTGTTTTAAAACAAAATGCTAAATATCAGCCATTTAAAGAAGTGAACGTTTTAAAGAAAGAGGATTTTTATAGCTTTTAAGTTTTTTTTTTTGTTGTTGTTTTTTGTTTAACCCCAGAATGAAGTGCAACAGCAAACAGAGATAAACATCAGCTCACCTGCAGATGATGAAAATCTCCTCTGGTCTCTGGGCGGATGTGATGAAATGATCACCAGCTTCATTCTCTCTCTCTCTCTCTCTCTCTCTCTCTCTCTCTCTCTCTCTCTCTCTCTCTCTCTCTCTCTCTCTCTCTCTCTCTCTCTCTCTCTCTCTTTACATCCCATCCATCCCTGCTGGTTAAACCTGCACACCTGTCCAGGTACCACACCAGTAATCCCAATCCTCATCCTAATCAAGCCAGAGCTTGTTAGTCTTGGTGTTTTATAGTAGTAATGGTGCAAAATAACGGAAGTAAATCTGTTAGCACTACACGCTACACACGTTTGCTCTCTTTGTGTAAACAGCCACAATCACGGCACACACGGGTTTTTATTCTATGCAGCTGCAGGTAATCAGCAGAGCAGGTGGGTCACATTCAAAAGGGGCACACAAATAAATAAATGAAAGCACACCTCTCGACAGAATCAACGAAAACACACATTTCATTGTCGGTCACAAGAATGTATATAACCACTAGGTGGACCCCGCGACTGCATTGAGGTTCCATAGTGTAGTGGTTATCACGTCTGCTTTACACGCAGAAGGTCCTGGGTTCGAGCCCCAGTGGAACCAGACTTTTTTTCCCCACATTTTCCACTTGAAAATGAGTGATTCCGTGTATCCTTCTACATAATTCGGCTCTAAAAATACATGTCAACCATCCCGCTCAGAAAACGGTTAATGTTTGTTTTATGTTCAGCTTGTCTTTCAAAAACATGAGTCGTGTTTTTAAAAGTAAAAATATGGAGATGCCGGGGATTGAACCCGGGACCTCATACATGCGAAGCACGCGCTCTACCACTGAGCTACATCCCCACCACGCTATAAAATGTCTGGTGTCAGGTTACTTATATGTTGTAAGAGTATATTGTGATGCGATGAAGATCGTAGTAGTACGTAGTATCGTCATCACATCAAGACATTAGTACTTGAGATAATGTAATCATTCCGTAAAGTAACTATGAGCACTTGTAATAATGTAGTAATATTAACATGCGTACTGTGTAATAATGTAAAAATGTAGACATTAGCACTTGTGCGATAATGTAATCAAGCATAACGTAGCGATGAATACTTGTGTAATGTAGTAATATAAACTTAGATATTGTATAATAATAAATATAACAATTTTGTCATTAGCATGATGTAATCATGTCTTAAAACATCAATGAGTAATTGTTTATCAATGCAGTAATATAGATTACTGTACAATATCAGGAGGACTGAACACTTATCTCTGATTGGCTGACTCTAACCAATCATCGCTCTTCATTTCAGCCAATCAGAGCTCACGTCTGCAGCCGGTATTCTTCCGCCAGGTGTTTGGATCATGTCGCGGGACGCAGAGCAGCGCGTAGTAATACATTGTGCTCTGTCGACACGACATTTGAGTAACAACAGTGTTTTGTGGTTTCACGAGCAGCAGAATTTGACGTTGACGCTCCAGAATTGTAGCTAAGACGCGTATACATAACGTGTATTAATCTGTGTATTCTAGGAGTGAATGTTATATCAACGAGCCACTTGGGAAATGGCTTCTTCCAAAGGAGGCGGTTCGGGGACGAACCACTGCTGTTAGTGTGTAAGTATTCATCCGCCCTGACGTAATAATGTGTACCCGGCAATGAAAAATCTGCTTTTTGGCTGGTTTTATCTGCTTTCGATCGGTATTTGTATTTAATGGTCCAGTTAGACAAATGTGGAGCCAGCTGCGATGGCCGAGTGGTTAAGGCGTTGGACTTGAAATCCAATGGGGTCTCCCCGCGCAGGTTCGAACCCTGCTCGCAGCGTTTTTTCATTAATTTGTTGATAATTTGTTTTTTTTCCTTGATATCAGTAAGGTTTTCTGTATATCGCATGTATCGCAAGTCATTTTCTGTTTCCCCCTGTCGCCGAAAGGAGGCGCTCACAGCTCAGTCATGTGTCAGTGTGCCAGCACCGCATACAACCATCCTGTGTGGGAGAGTGAGTGGTTTACAAACTTCGATTTCCTGTTGTAAAAATCTGCCTAACAGTGAGATAAAGACGTGAACACGTTCTTAAAATATCACAGTCTTACACTGACCTACATTTTATAAGCTGAGTCTTTTGTTCAGTGGCTAAAATCTGTTTTTCTTCACTCTCCCACACCGAAGCCCATAGAGAAAGTCAGTGGTGTACAAACTTCGATTTCCTCCTGGAAAAGTCTGTCTCACAGCGAGAAAAAAGACGTGAACATGTTCTGTAGATACTGTAGATTTTATCATGCAAGTCTTTTATTCAGTGATCTTCCCTGTGTGTGCTGCAGGGGGCGCTCACAGTGTGGTCAACCTGTGACTGTGCGCGTCGGCGTGTTAAAAAGAAAGAGGGGGGAAAAAACCTGAACCAACCCTTTAATGTGTCAGTGTTATTGTTGTTATTTGTTCCTCACTGTCACGTAACAGCGACTCCAGCAAAGTGACGTCCTCAGTCGTCCCATTCATTATGAATGGTTAGTTTTCTCTGCACGGTTTGTGCCTTGTCAGGCCAGGGAGAGAGAGAGAGAGCACCATGTCGACCTCTATTTAAATTCTCTCTATGTCTCTCGCCCTCTCTGGTCTGGCTGTGTGTGAGCAGAGTGAAGAGAGAGAGAGAGGGAGAGAGAGAGAGGGAGAGAGAGAGAAACATTAACAGCATTGGGAGAATGTGGGGGGGTGAGGGAGTGAGGGAGGGAGGCCGGTAAGAGCTTGTTAAGGAGGGCGTTTGACAGGGATGGGAGTATTTATAGGTGGAGAGATGAAGAGATAGAACAGGACAGTGAGAGAGAGAGAGAGAGAGAGAGAGAGAGAGAGAGGAAAACCCAGACACAATAACAGAGAAAAGAAGACAAAGAGGAGGAGAGGGCGAGCGAGTGATCATGCTGAGGAGGAAGAGGAGCGTGTCGTTCGGAGGCTTCGGATGGTAAGAGTGAGCGTTCTTCATCCTTTGTCCACCTCATTTACAGTCTGAGCCGCTCTGTAGTGACATCACAGTGACATCACAGTGACATCACGGTGACATCACGGTGACGTCAATAATTCGGCAGCAAAGAAAACCCCTTATCTTCATTCAGTGTGAGTGAAATAACAAAGTTTCAATTTCAGAGCGGCTGTGGTCGAACAGCATGTGTGACCATTAACAGTGGTGGAGTTAAAATTTGACTGTTTTTCCAATGAGGTTTGGTTTGGAAACTTTCCACACTCGGTCGATGTTAACCTGTCGGGTTCAGCTTCTGTGTCTGTTGAGATTATTCTTGGTTGTTAGTAACCGTCCATGATCTCACAGCGCATTCTGTAAAACATTGTTTGTTCCAGATTCATATTAGAGGCATAGTTTTGCGATGGATCGAGCTAGAAAAAGTCTTCACGTCTTTATGTCACTGTTAGACAGACTTTTCCAACAGGAAACTAAAGTTTGTAAACCACTCACTCTCCCACACCAAAGTCCATAGAGAAAATCAGTGATTTCACATCACAGCACGCAGGAGTTGTTGATCCACTGCTGCCTCCATCACTAAGTTCAAATGTCTTCTTTTGTCACTTCAGTGTTTGAAATCCTTCGTTCAGATTTAAATCAATGACGCAAACTGACCACACGAGGCAGCAGTAGACCAGCAGCTCCTGTGTGCCGTAAAGTAAAATCACTGATTTATGACTATGGACTTTGGTGTGGGAGAGTGAAGAAAAACAGATTTTAGCCACTGAACAAAAGACTCAGCTTTTAAAATGTAGGTCAGTGTAAGACTATGAAAGTCTGAAGGAGACAAGGATGCATGCAGGGGAATAAGGAAGCTTATGAGGATACAAGGAAGAAGTGAACAAGGAGGTGAATGAGTACAAGATGAGGTAGGGAGGGAAATAAGGAAGAAAGGAAAGACAAGGTGAAGGAAGGCGTTATGGAAGGAAATCAGGAGGTTTGTTAGAATAGCAGGAGATAGGATAGGATGTGAGGAGACGTAAAAGGACAAAAGGACATGTGAGAGGACAGGCGAGAGGACAGAAGTGAATGATTGAAAAGGTTTGTGAGAGAGTGTTTCATCATTATCCATGTTCAGTGGTGACACGTGAGACATTCAGCTGACGCTGGACTGTCTTCATTTCACTGTTTCCAACAGTAAACTCAAGTTTGTAAACCACTCACTCTCCCACACCAAAGTCCATAGAGAAAATCGGTGATTTTAGCTCACAGGGACACAGGAGCTGTTGGTCTACCGCTGCCTCGTGTGGTCACTTTGTGTCACTGAGGTAAAACTGAACAAAGAATTTTACATGCCGAATACACAAAATAAGACATTTGAAGTTACTGATGGAGGCAGCAGTAGACCAGCAGCTCCTGTGTCCCTGTGAGCTAAAATCACCGATTTTCTCTATGGACTTTGGTGTGGGAGAGTGAGTGGTTTACAAACTTGAGTTTACTGTTGGAAACAGTGAAATGAAGACAGTCCAGCGTCAGCTGAATGTCTCACGTGTCACCACTGAACATGGATAATGATGAAACACTCTCTCACAAACCTTTTCAATCATTCACTTCTGTCCTCTCGCCTGTCCTCTCACATGTCCTTTTGTCCTTTTACGTCTCCTCACATCCTATCCTATCTCCTGCTATTCTAACAAACCTCCTGATTTCCTTCCATAACGCCTTCCTTCACCTTGTCTTTCCTTTCTTCCTTATTTCCCTCCCTACCTCATCTTGTACTCATTCACCTCCTTGTTCACTTCTTCCTTGTATCCTCATAAGCTTCCTTATTCCCCTGCATGCATCCTTGTCTCCTTCAGACTTTCTTTGCTTTTGTTCCACACTCACTTCTCTTTTATATTTCCTTCCTTCCTTTTTTGTTTGTCTTTTGTTCCCTTCAATGCCTTCTTGATTTCTGCCATGACTCCTTTCCTTTCCAGCCACCTTCTCTCCTTCCACATGTCCTTAACTTCTCTCAGTCTTCTTTCTGTCCTGACTTTTTTAATTTTCTGGTTCTTCCTTCTCTGTATCCTCCGTGGCATCCTACCTTCCTTCTCTACATCCTTATTTCCTGCTTTACTCATTTCTTTCCTTCCATATCTCCTAACCTTCCTTTCCTCACCTCATTCATTCCTTTGGGACATTATTTTTTCTCCTACGTGTATGTCCTTCTCTCCTTCCTTGTCTCCTCTCCTCCTTCCTCCAGACTGACTCAGTCTGTAGTATTTAATAATGCAGCAGCTTCAGCTTCAGCTTGAGGCGGCCGCTCAAACGCTTGTATATTCAACTCTATGACCTCGGTTTGGCTCCGCCCCCTTCACCTGACGTCATCCGAAAACAGCACTTTTGTTTTAATTATGTTCATTATTGATTATTTCAAATAATCACAATGTTACAACGACGTGGGAAACTCAGGAGGAAAAAAAACGTCCACATTTTTTTGCATGCTTTGTGTTCACCTTGTCACGTTTTTTACTTTTTTTTTACATGTGAACATGTTTTCCACATTTACATGTTGTTTTTCCACATCTACATGCTGTTGTTTTTTACATGTTTGTGTTTTTATGTATTTCCACATTGTTTGTACATGTTTTTAGTTTACGTGTTAATGTGTTTTTGCTTGTTTTGTGTATTTACACGTTTTTATGTGTTATTGTTACATGTTAACGTGTTTTCGCGTGTTTCCCGGGCTTTTGTATTTATATATATATATTTTTTTTTTTTTTTACACGTTTTTATGTGTTGTTGTAACGTGTTAACATGTTTTCGCGTGTTTCCTGGGCTTTTGTATTTATATATTTTTTTTTTTACACGTTTTTATGTGTTGTTGTTACGTGTTAACGTGTTTCCTGGGCTTTTGTATTTATATATTTTGTATTTACATGTTTTTATGTGTTGTTGTTACGTGTTAACATGTTTTCGCGTGTTTCCCGGGTTTTTGTATTTACATATTTATATTTTTTACATGTTTTTATGTGTTGTTGTTACGTGTTAACATGTTTTCGCATGTTTAAGGTTAGGGAATGTATTATGTCTATTATGTGTCCTCACTAAGATAGGAAAAATTGTGTGTGTGTTATTTATGACCTGAGGGAGTTAAGTTTTCACATCCAAGCTTTTAGCATGAAGGTCTCTCTCTCTCTCTCCTCTCTCGTTTCCTCTCCACCCTTCATTTTCATTTATTACATTATCTCTCTGTGTCCACTTTCCTGTCCTTTCCTTTCCTTTCCTTTCCTTTCCTTTCCTTTCCTTAGTCACGTGATATGCGTGTGTTTACGTACAGGTGACGATAAATAAACCTTGTTCCTCCTCTGTTCTTTAAGCACAGACATTAAAATACCACGTTGTTTTAAAAATGTGACGGCTCTTTAAATGGCGTAATAACGCCGAGCCGTTTTACAGCTGCTTCACCTTTCACTTGAGTGTGTGTGAAATGAAAATGTGTGATTTATTGCAGCTGTAGCTCCTCAATAAATAAGTTTTTATTGCTGGAAGCCTCTGAGAGCAGACACACACACACACACACACACACACACACACACAGGTTACTCAGGTTAATGGCGTTTGCTGCTGTAACTCGTCAGTTGTGTGTAAATGTTCTTCCTGTTATCTCACTCTGTCTCTCTGTCTCTGCAGGATTGATAAGTCCACAGTCAGTGCCCTCAGAGTTCGGTGAGTGTAAAAACCATATATATATATATATATATACATATAAATCTTGGTTCTTGTTACTGGGTGAATAAATTCCAGTGCCCAGTAGGTGGCACAGAGACAGTGGTGATTCTGTCCTCAAAGTTGTGTTTTTGTCACAAATAACAACAACAATTAAACTTTAAAGGTTCAATTTGTAAAATTCACTAAGACTGAGCTTCAGAAATGTCAAATAATCTTCATGTTGATGTTTCATCAGCGTTGAATCGCTGTTTTCAGCCCGATGAGCCGTAATTTATATATGAATGCTGTGATAATCACATTTCTTATCACAGTAGTCACAGTTATCATCACAGTTATCACGTTTACTACCACAGTTATTGTCACAGGTCTTATCGCCGTGACCACAGTTGTTATCACTGTCATTATCACAACGTATTACAACTGTTGTTGGTCAGTTTTATTTCAGTTGCTGGACTCTGTTGTTATCACAATGATTATCACATTTATTGTCGCATTAGTCAGAAGATCAGTTGCAGGACATTTGAATAACAATTGAGATTCTTCTCAGTTTGTTTTTGCCTCTGTCTCACTTCTCCTGCTGTCCTCCATCTGTCCCTCTGTCTCTGTCTCTCTCTCAAAGTGATTAAGGTGCCATAATACTGATGGTGGTGGGGGGAGAGGAGAGAGAGAGCAGGGGAGAGAGAGAGAGAGCAGGGGAGAGAGAGAGAGAGAGAGAGCAGGAGAGAGAGAGAGAGCAGGAGAGAGAGAGAGAGAGAGAGAGCAGGAGAGAGAGAGTGTGAGAGAGTGGGGGAGAGAGAGTACTGGTGTTTTATATGAGATTTCAATGAGATGCTCAGTTACCGACAGCAACGCAACAATGTCGCATGAGCACTGGTGAGTCTGGCATTTCCATCCTCCATCTGTGTGTGTGTGAGTGTGTGTGCATGTGAGTGCGTCTGTGTGTGTGTGTGTGTGTGAGTGTGTGTGTGTGTGTGTGCATGTGAGTGCGTGTGAGTGTGCGTGTGTGTGTGTGAGTGTGTGAGTGTGTGTGTGCGTGTGTGTGTGTGTGAGTGTGTGTGTGAGTGTGTGTGTGCGTGTGTGTGTGTGTGTGTGTGCATGTGAGTGTGTCTGTGTGTGTGTGTGTGAGTGTGTGTGAGTGTACCTTCCATTGTTTCTGCTTTATGTGACATTTGTTATTCAGGTCTCTTTTGTACAGTTATACAAACAGTAAATCAGGTTAAACACTTTAATATTTAATATTTACACATGTTTATGTGCTGATGATAACAGTGTGTGTGTGTGTGTGATTGTGTGTGTGTGATTGTGTGTGTGTGTGTGAGAGCGGCTAAAGGGCAGATGGTCCATCTGAATACAGCAGCGTTTTCTCTCTGTCGTTGTTGTTGTTGTTGTTTTTAAGTTGTTGTTGTTGTTGTTGTTGACAGTCAGCATTGGTTTGCAGGTGTGTGATTGTCATGTTGAGACACCACAGCGCCCCCTGGAGGCTGCAGCATTTGTGACTGAAAGAAGAGTCCAAACAGTTTAAGACAAACACAGCGGACTGTGTATGATGGTGACATATTCAGTATGTCCTGTAGGGGGCGCTGCAGTTTGTGATGATTTCTCATCTTCATTATTTATTGTGTCGTAGCTTGGACTGTCTCCATGTCTCCATCATGTCTCCATGTTTCCATCATGTCTCCATG
>JAFBJR010000037.1:43808-94402 GCA_016785285.1 Brachirus orientalis | reverse complement strand
TGTCCTTCATTGTGTCCATCATGTGTCCATCATTGTGTCCATCATGTGTCCATCATGTGTCCATGTGTCCTTCATTGTGTCCATCATGTGTCCATCATTGTGTCCATCATTGTGTCCATCATGTGTCCATCATTGTGTCCATCATGTGTCATCATTGTGTCCATGTTTCCATCATGTGTCCATCATGTGTCCATGTGTCCACCCCTGGGGTCTTGGACTGAGGTCTCTGCCTTGTCTTCAGTTCTGTTTGTGGTTGTCATGGACACAGTCTCTCAGTGTAGCTGGAGGTCAGAGAATGTTCTCAAAGTGACCTCATGTTTGTAAGCTGCTCTGTGCTGCTGCTGCTGCTGTTGCTGCTGCTGCTGCTGCTGCTGCTGCTGCTGCTGTTGCTGCTGCTGATGATGATGATGACGATGTTGTTCTGGTGGCTTCATCACACCACGTCTTTACCTTTTGTTGTCACTGAAACTGAACTGATGAAACAGCTTCAGGTTCTTTTCCTTCTCTTTTGGACACGTGTTTTTATTGAAGCAAGGAAAACAAAACAACAAAACTGTGACATTTTGTTTTATTAACTGTTGTTGAAACACTAACAAGTTTACTTTGAAAATGCCTGAAGGAGTGTGTGAGTGTTCTTGTACTTGCTGTAGAGTGAGGACAAAAATTCGTATAATTCCTACAAAGTGAGGACATTTTGTCAAAGTGAGGACATTTTTTCTGGTCCTCACTTCTTTAAAGGGCTTTTTCAGGGTTAAGACCTGGTTTTAGGGTTAGAATTGGGTTTAGGTTAGGGTTAGGGTAAGGGTTAGGGTTAGGCATCTAGTTGTGATGGTTAAGGTTAGGGTAAGGGGCTAGAGAATGTATTATGTCTATGAGGGTCCTCACTCGGATAGAAGCACAAACGTGTGTGTGTGTGTGTGTGTGTGTGTGTGTGTGTCCCAGATGATGTTAGCGTCTCTGACACGCAGCTGTCAGTGTTGATAATAAACCAGCTGAGAATCTGGTTAAAAATGAAACTGGTTTTATTTTAAACTGAAGGTCAGGAGGGTTACATCACACACACATGTTTTTGTCCTTCTGTAGTCGTGAGGACACTCATAGGCATCATGTACATTCCCTAACCCTAAACCTTTATGGTGCTTCTCCATTGAACAGTTCTAGCACTACTCGGCTCGACTTGACTCACTTGTTTGTGCTTTTCCATCAGGAATCTATCTGTGATAGAAGCTGGTATCTGGTCCTTTTTTAGTCCCTGCTCTGATACTAAAATGTGACGTGGACAGACTGCCGGCCACTGATTGGTCAGAGAGCGTCGTCACTGGAAGAGTCACGAGCGCGAACAATGTTGAACTGTAGATGAGTTAAAAAGACTTGAAAATCCTGAAAACATGCGTTAATCTGCAACATTTAACAAGGACATTTGTAAAGTGTCCATATTTAACAGAGGAGTCTGGTGTATTTAGCGACAGCACTGCTGAAAGACGGAGATGGTGAGCCCAATCACAAGCCGTTCAGCCGGATTTCACTTCAGTGACTGTGTCAGACGGAGTCAGGAAGGACTGAACCATTCAGTGAACTCATCTGTTTAGAAAACTGAGGAAAAAGAAAACAACTGCTTTGACCGTCACGTGTTTGTGTCTTTGTGTCGTCACGGCTGTTTCTATGACGATCCCCGTTGATGTTGAGTCGTGGGAAAGGACGTGTCCGATACCAAACTGAGTGGAGCCGAGCTGTGCTAGAATTATATAGCAGAAATGCACCAATAGTGTCTTCCAGTCATACACATAGGTTGTAATTTCCCGGTGATGAGCAGGACGTTCACAATATAAAATGGCTGCTCATAGCATAAAACTTTACTTTTTGTGTCTTTTTTCATTCTTACTCACTACTCTTTTAAACTTTGATGTTACAACTCTGTTATACTTTAGATTAGATTAGCTTGCTAGTTAGCAAACTTAGCAATAATGCTAACATTAATTCCTGTTATTTGATTTGTGAAGTCTATTTCGGCAGAAAGGCTAACTTGGCTGTGATGACATTCAAGGCAAATGGAACAGACTGTAACTTCTCTTCCCTGAGTTTATGTTCTGAACATAAATGTAGTATTTACTGTTTTTGTTCAACACATCTTCTAAACACAGTCCAGTTTATTTGGAAAATCACGGACTACATTAGCGGCTCATTTTGCAAACCTAGCAAATGTGGCACCATCTGCAATTTTAATTTAAGAATAGGCAAACTGTACTGAAACCAACTATAACCCCTCAAAAACTGTAGTCATCACCCTGAACCTTAACCCATAAAAGCCTTTTTAAGTTGTCCTCACTTTGACAAAATGTCTTGGCTCCCTGTGGTCTAACAAAGATCGATGTACAAGTACAGTCACACAAACACACAAACACACAGTGTGACCTTTCGTCTCTCAGCGGCTTTTCTTGATTCATTTCTTTCCATTCTCTGTGACCTTTGTGTTTGTTCCTGGATTCTGGACTTTTGGGATTTCTGGATCAGGTCTCTGCTGGATTTGTAGTCTGAAAACTTATAATAAATAATAATAAAATAAAGATAATAAAAACAGCATTAAAGCAGTTTTTTTTTACAAATATTCACTTCACTTCTAAAAACATAAAGAGAACAGTTGTTGTCTTGCCTGATTCATATGTTAGTGTCTAGTACCCTGGTTCCCAGAGATCAGAGATCACATGGGGGGCGGAGAGCTTTGTCTGCTCTGAGGTTGTGCATATTGGATAATCCGAACTCAGTGTCACCTAAATTAAAACCCTTTTTCTTCCACCTTTAAACGTATGAAGCTGTTTCTCACCCAACATCTCTGTGACCTCTGTACTTCTGTGACCATGACTGCAAACTCACCACAAAATATCATTTCTGAGAAACATAAAAGTACCAAAGACTCACTGGTATCAAAGAAAGTCAATAAGGCAAATAGTGTCAAGAGTGACCTTAGTTTTGATTTTATGGAAGCACAGGACAGTTTTTTATCCACATTCACAAAAACATACGAATGCTGTTTATTTTTGTACAGAAACCTTTTATAATTATTCACTTTATTCCTTTGGTCTGTGTGTGTGTGGACAAGGGTTCGGGTCGGGGGCCTGGTTTGTCTTGGACACAAGGAAAAAGGTTGAGAACCACTGGTCTAGTACAGGGTTTCTCAATTCTGGTTCTAGGGAACCACCGTCCTGCATGTTTTAGATGTTTCTCTGCTTCAACACACCTGATTCAAATGAACGGGTCGTTTCGAGGCGTCTGCAGAGCTTGATGATGAGCTGGTCATTGGAATCAGGTGTGATGGCAGGACACTGCATCCCTAGGACCAGGATTGAGAAACGTCATCTTGTGGTGCTCTATACTCAGATAGATCCCGTTAAGTGAACTCATCAGTGACTCCAGGGACTTTTGTCTTCCACCAAACCTTTGATCACGAAGACTTCCCATCGTACTGGAGGTGACGATGTCAACACCTCAGCAGGACATCTGACACTTCTGAAGACAACCACAGCGTAAACAAAGCTTTGTCCATCAGCGACACGTCATCGTCACACCAGAGGCTAAATGTTCATGCAGTCGCAGACTCTTCACCGGGAAGGTGTCTTTGTCCAGAAGACACACAGCTGTGTCCTCCTGCCACAGAATGTCCCACAGCATTGACTGCGTTGGGTCAAGTCACTGAACGCATCGAGGTCATTTCTGCACCATCTTCGTCATCATCAACATCACCAGCATAAACAAGATGTTAAGTCTCTGCAGGTCATGAACCACCATCCTCATCACTATGAATGGAAAACCCTTCATTTTCTACCACTTTATCCTTCGCATGAGGGTCACAGGGGCCAGTGGAGCCAATCCCAGCTGACATAGGGTCATAGGTCAGGTCACTAGTCTGTCACAGGCAAAGACACAGAGACAAATAACCATTGACTCTCACATTCACACCTACAGGCAATTTAGCGTGTCCAGTTGGTAAAGGTCATGTAGAATGGTCTTTTTGAACCAAAAATAGAGATCACTGATGTCTACTCAGATAAATTAAATCATATTTATGGTCAAAAACCTCATATTCTCTCCAGATTAAGCCAGATTATTGCTGCTCTCTTTGATTTTCCACTGAATGTCCTCTTTAATATTTTTGGACATGTTCCTGTGGGAGGAACCCGGACAACCTGGAGGAAACGCACACACACGGGAGAACATGCAACTGGCTGTGAGACAATAATGCTTGCCACTGTACCACCACATACCCCAATGAAAACCACCTTGTCTATATTTTAAATCAATTTCTTAAATGTCACGTCCCCAATCTCCTAGTGTGACTCAGCAGTTTTGTGTTCGCCTGCGAATTAAAGCATGACTTAAATGTTTGCCAAGTCTTTTAGACATGACTCAAGTTAAACAATGCATGTGTACATTTAATTACTGATTATTGATTTTGATTGATTCTTTTTATTTGTTTCAGTAAACAGGAGCTACTGACCATTTCCAATGTTCCTCTGGTGGACTGTCCCCCCTCTCCCCCGCGCACCGCACCCCCCACCATGAAGGTAACACACATATATGATGAGTGAACTCCAAACCTAAAAGTACATCTAAATCTACACCTTAGTCTACTAAGTTTAAATTTTAACGTGAACTTCAAATATAAATTGAAACCTGAACTGAAATCTCAACATGAACTTTAATCTAAATCTAAGTCTTTAACCTAATCCTAGCACTAAATCGTAACAACTTCACAATCTGAACTTAACTCTTAGAGCTGATTGAATTTGAATCTAAATGTAGATCTGAATCTTATTCTCAAATACATGAGTAGAATATTTTAAAGCTGTCCCAGAGCACAAATAAATTTCCTTAAAGTCAACTTAATATTAACTTC
The DNA here is from genome assembly GCA_016785285.1 of Brachirus orientalis. Taxonomy (NCBI): domain Eukaryota; kingdom Metazoa; phylum Chordata; class Actinopteri; order Pleuronectiformes; family Soleidae; genus Brachirus; species Brachirus orientalis. The sequence continues at coordinate 89,511 of JAFBJR010000037.1, read as the reverse complement.
TGTCTGTCTGTCTGTCTGTCTGTCTGTCTGTCTGTCTGTCTCCATCTCATTGTCTCCAGTCAGCTCACTTCTTTGACCAGATGGACAAAATGGAGGTAAGAACTGAATGTGAGGTGACATGTTGTCCTGTTTCTGGACTTTGTCTGCTAAAGGCGTGACCGCATCGTGATTTCATCATGAGGACGTGTATCATACAGGAGACATCCAAATCTGGTTCTTCAGTCAGGCCAGAGTAGACCTAAAACTCACTGGACTCTCAGACCATAGCCCAGAGTAGCTCTAGAACTCAACCAGACCAGACACAGTACTCAATGGACTTTACTTTAACCCAGAACATACTACAGGGGAGGCCCCAAACTCTCTGCACTCTCAGAACATACCCCAAGGTTCACCCAGAACTCACTGGCCCTTCAGAACACACCTCAGGTTAGACCTACAAGTCTCTGGACTAATCTAAGAGCCGACCCCAGGGTATATGCAGTATTTTCTTTAAGAATTTACCTCAGGTTAGACTCAGAGGTCTCTGCACTTTTAGAACTTATTTCAGGTTAGACCCAGAAGTCTCTGGACTACTCTAAGAACTTACCCCAAGGTAGACCTAGAGGTCTCTGTACTTAGAACACTTACCACAGGTTAGACAGAAGTCCCTGCATTCTCAGAACATACCCTAGGGTTAACCCAGATGTCTCTGGACTACTCTAAGAACTTACCCCAAGGTAGACCTAGAGGTCTCTGGACTTACCTCAGGTTAGACTCAGAAGTCCCTGCACGCTTGGAACATACCTCAGGTTAGACCTTAGAGTCTTTGGTCTACTCTAAGAACTTACCCCAAGGTAGACCTAGAAAAAAAAGCCTCTGGACTTTGAAAACCTATTCAAAGTAAGACCTAGAAGTCTCTGAACTACTCTGGACAACAGGGTAGACCCGGTAGTCTCTGGACTGTAAGAACTTAGCTAAGATTAGACTCAAACGTCCTTGCACTCTTATAACTACTTCAGCATTAACTTAGAGCTTACCACAGGGTAGACCACAACTCAATGGATTTTAAGAACTTACCCCAGGGTAGACCTAGAGGTATCTGAACTTATTTCAGGTTAGACCCAGAATTTAAAGAACTCTTCAACTTTTGAGTTAAGCCTTGTGGATTAGAAGTAAAACTTGTTCAGTTAAACTTAAACAAATCCAGTTTTCTTGTATCTCGGCTTCATCACCACACATGCTTTTGTAAAAGTAAAAAAAAAAATAAATGACACATTTAATTCTTTATCTTCCTGACGTGGACGCAGCAGGTGCCGGAAGCATCCGAGATGAAGACAATCCCTCAGAGACAGAAGGCACGTCTGTCCATATGACTGTCCTCGTGTTCTTCCATCCGAATGTCCTTGCATTCATCCATTCACTGTTACGTCTTCATTTCATCTTTCCGCATGTTCTTGCAAAAGCACCAAAGAGTTCTGAGGATGAGACCATGTCTTTGTCTTCAACATTGTCTCTGCTGCATCTGTCACGTGTGTCACCCAAGTAAAATTCAGCGTCTGGAGCGTCTTTGCCGACAGTATGAGTGCGTTTGTTTAACTTCTCTGTGTCTCTCTTTCAGGATGACTACATTCCGTATCCAAGGATCGAGGAGGTGAGAACAAACATCATCACATCTGTTTCCTGTAGGCATAGACTTGACCTGTGGCTAAGCCCCGCCCTCCAACCAGACGTCACTTTTCTGTCTGTTTGTTGGTGTTTTATAAAGTTGTTAGTGGAGGAACTTGAAACAATATACAGTATATGAGGTGAATGAAACACTTGGAGTCACCTTCCTATCACTTTGCAGCAATTATTCATGAAGTTAGGATTAAAGCTGTGTTTTCACAAAATAGAAGGGTTCAGTTTGGTACAATTTTGTTTGTTGTTAATTTTGCGTTTCCATTAGGAATAGTACCAAAATAACCAGCCACATCAATGCGAGTACCGTTATGGGTTGGCACTTTGCTCAGGGGCATCTCAGCCCTTGACTTCTCCCAGGATTCAAACTACCACTCCAGTTACAAGAAGCTTAGCGGCCTGTATGTGTCACTCAACCTTCTGGCAGGAAATGATGCTGTTCACCTCCATAGAGCTGCAGACGTCACGTGACTTGGTTTCTAGAGCCTGGAGGGAGACAAATAGGTGCAATCTGGTTTTGTGATAAACATTCAACTCTGGAGTCTACCGGCTACATATAGCGTTGCCATCGGAAGGGCATTTTATTTTAGCACAATGTTAGCATTGGCAACGGGCAGTATGATGTAAATAACTGCTGTGTTCACGTTGCTGTGCAGACTAGCTCGTGGTAAATCCAGTCTGAGTCCATGATTTAACAAGAATTAACCATGAAATCCATCTTTTTCTGCTCACTTTGAACGTGTTTCATCACAGTGATTCACCTTCACCGTCTCTCTGGATCTGTGGGGATCCGGTAAAATGTTCTCCTGTTAGTCATTTTCACATCTGGGATGACATAATGACTCCAGCACAGCTAAGATGGTGGGGATTAGCCATATGGATGTGATGTCACAGACCAGACCTTCTGTGTGTGTGTGTGTAGGTGTTGGAAAGGGGGCCCCCGTACCCTCAGGTCATCCTACCTGTGTTCGGAGGTTACTGGATTGAAGATCCTGAGGCTCCTCCCCCCTCTCTGGAGAGCAGGGTGGGGGAGGCAGAGGAGGAGGAGGATGAAGAGGGGGGAGGATTAAGGGGTGCATCGGAGGAAGAAGGAACACCTGCAGGGGATTATGGGTACCATCTGGAGGTGATGAACGAATCTGTGCGGGCATACAGGAAGCATTTCTTGGGCAGGGTGAGATTCGAGAATGTGTTTTATCACTTGATGAAGTTTCAACGCGTTTGCTAACCGGTTATGACAGTTAAACTTGCAGTTGTGTTAGACGTGTCATTTCCTGGAGGCGGGGTCACATCTGACGCTGACGTTTCTCTCTCAGGAGCATCTAAACTTCTCCTGTTCGCTCAGCAGTATGGGAAACCTGCTGCTGTCAGTGAGACATGAGGAAGAGGAGGAGGAAGAGTATCTTCATGTTATCATCAGGTACAAAATACAGAATTATTTACAAGTATGCGAGTATTTCAAAACACATAACTGTGTTTACATTGTTGTGGTGGCATGTTATGATGTCATGTGATGATGCGATGACATGCGATGCATGTGAATTATGTGATGACATGTTATGATAACATGTGACTGATGTGATGCCATGTCATGATAATGTGATGATGAGATGACATGTTATGATAACATGTGACTGTGATAACATGTGACTGATGTGATATTGTCATGATGTGATGGCGAAATGACATCATGACGTGACTGATGTGATGAAGTTGTTCTGACATGTATCTGATTAGATGATGTCATGTTATTAATGACATGTCATGTTACTGATGAGAAGACATGATGCCATGTTATCGATGACATTATGTCATGTTATTGATGTGATGACATGTGATGCATGTGAATTATGTGATGACATGTTATGATAACATGTGACTGATGTGATGCCATGCCATGATAATGTGATGATGAGATGACATGTTATGATAACATGTGACTGTGATGACATGTCATGATGTCATGTGTCTGATGTGATATTGTCATGATGCGATGGCGAAATGACATCATGACGTGACTGATGTGATGAAGTTGTTCTGACATGTATCTGATTAAATGATGTCATGTTATTAATGACATGTCATGTTACGGATGAGAAGACATGATGCCATGTTATCGATGACATTATGTCATGTTACTGATGAGATGACATGTCACAATGTCATGTTACTGATGAGGTGACACAATCTCATGTAATTATGGTATGATGTCATGTTACTGATGAGAAAACATGTCATGCTATCGATGACATGACATGATGTCATGTTACCGATGAGATGACATGATATGTTACTGATGAGATGACATGTCACAATGTCATGTTACTGATGAGGTGACACAATCTCATGTTATTATGGTATGATGTCATGTTACTATATGGTATGATGTCATGTTACTGATGAGAAAACATGTCATGCTATCGATGACATGACATGATGTCATGTTATGAGATGACATGATATGTTATTGATGAGATGACATGTCACAATGCCATGTTACTGATGAGGTGACATAATCTCATGTTATTATGGTATGATGTCATGTTATTGATGAGATGACATGTCATAGTGTTATGTGACTGATTTGATGACATGCGGTGATGATGTGATAACATGTGACTGATGAGATGACATGTCACAATGTCATGTTACTGATGAGATGACACAATGCCATGTTATATATGCAATGACGTCATGATGGCATCCATGATGATGGCTAAACAGGTGAGTGTGGGTTAAAAAACGAGGAGGTAGAGCTTTCTGAGGAAACAAGAACCAGCAGGACATCACATCGGATATCTGCTGTTCATCACATGTCCAGTCTATTTTGCTCTAAATGGCATCATAGTTTACAAACTGGATGTTGTGCTGTGTTTTATTAGAGCTGAAACTAGTGATGAGACGACGAAATCAGGAACATGTTTTCTGACATCATTTAATCTCATTTTATCATAAAGTTGCATACAAACTGATGGAGTCATCCCCTGCAGGAAATTCTAAAAATACATGACTCTCTTTTGTGTCCCCAGGTCTCGGCTGAAAAGCGTCTATCACAGATTATCACTGAGTGAGCTGCCTGACATCCCCAGTGTACCAGAGCTAGCTAAGGTACACACACACACACACACACACACAGTCTGGCTGGTTGTCTTGAGTCCAAACACGTGTGTAACGTGTACGTGTCGTTCCTCCTGAAGCTTCTGTGTGATGAAGCAGCAGGTCTGCGTTTCAGTCCCGTCCTCTACCCAAAGGTGAGAACACGCTGGACGTCCGTCCTCTGAATGTGAGACGTTGTAGTCATGTTGGACAGATTGTTGTCAAACGCTCTGTCCTTCTGTCTCCAGGCGTCCCAGCTCATCGTCGGCTACGACGAGCACGAGCTCAACAACACCTTCAAGTTTGGAGTCATTTATCAGAGATTTGGACAGGTACACGCTGACTACGTGACACACGTGATTAATGACATGCATGACTTTCTCAATCAGTTGTTTTAAACTTGGAGAGCTGTGGTCATTGAGTGAGCATGTGACCGTGTGATGACAAATGACAAAGAGAACATGTAAATATGACATGTAACAATTTGTACTGATGTCTTGTCGTGGCATGAGTGATTTAACATTTTATAATGACGTGTAATGGTGTGTCATGATATCAGTCACATGACATGATGACATGATTACGTGGTGACATGTCATGATGTCATGTGACTGTGAGGATGTTATGCCATGTGACTGATGACATTTCATAATGTCATGATGGTGATGACATGTTTCATGTGACTGATTACGATGTGATGACATCATGATGTCATGTGACTCTTGTGATGACACGTCATGATGTCATGTGACTCTCATGATGACATGTCATGATGTCGTGTGACTTGTGATGACATGTCATGATGTCATGTGACTGTTGTGATGCAATGTCATGATGTCATGTGACTGTTGTGATAACATGTCATGAGGTCATGTATGTGACTGTTGTGATGACATGTCATGTGACTGTGATGACATGTCATGAGGTCATGTGACTGTGATGACAGGTCATGAGGTCATGTGACTGTGATGACAGGTCATGTGACTTGTGATGACATGTCATGATGTCATGTGACTGTAATGACGTCATGTGACTTGTGATGACATGTCATGAGGTCATGTGACTGTGATGACAGGTCATGTGATTGTGATGACATGTCATGATGTCATGTGACTTGTGATGACATGCCATGAGGTCATGTGACTGTGATGACAGGTCATGAGGTCATGTGACTCTGATGACAGGTCATGAGGTCATGTGACTCTGATGACATGTCATGTGACTGTGATGACAGGTCATGATGTCATGTGACTGTAATGACGTCATGTGACTTGTGATGACATGTCATGAGGTCATGTGACTGTGATGACAGGTCATGTGATTGTGATGACATGTCATGATGTCATGTGACTGTTGTGATGACATGTCATGATGTCATGTGACTTGTGATGACATGCCATGAGGTCATGTGACTGTAATGATGTCATGTGACTTGTGATGACATGTCATGATGTCATGTGACTGTGATGACATGTCATGTGACTGTGATGACAGGTCATGATGTCATGTGACTGTGATGACAGGTCATGATGTCATGTGACTGTGATGACAGGTCAGACGTCATGTGACTTGTGATGACATGTCATGAGGTCATGTGACTGTGATGACAGGTCATGTGATTGTGATGACATGTCATGATGTCATGTGACTGTTGTGATGACATGTCATGATGTCATGTGACTTGTGATGACATGCCATGAGGTCATGTGACTGTAATGATGTCATGTGACTTGTGATGACATGTCATGATGTCATGTGACTGTTGTGATGACATGTCATGTGACTGTAATGACATGTCATGAGGTCATGTGACTCTGATGACAGGTCATGAGGTCATGTGACTGTGATGACATGTCATCATGACATCTGTCTGTCAGGTTTCGGAGGAGGAGCTGTTCGGGAACAATGAGGAGACGTCAGCGTTCACAGAGTTTCTGCAGCTTCTGGGAGAAACTGTGGATCTACAGAACTTCAGAGGGTGAAAGTCTCACAGTGTCACAGACAGTTTAATCACAGTGTCATTCAGATGCATTTAATCAACACCAACTGATGCGTTTTTATTCTTTAGCGCTAATAATCAGAAAATGTTTAATGCAGTGATGAAACGTGTTGCTGACTAAAATTTAAAAACTGGTCCCTGGTCTCTGATCTGTCCGCAGGTTTCGGGGAGGCCTGGATGTTTCCCACGGTCAGACAGGTTCTCAGTCCGTCTACACCGTCCACAGACAGCAGGAGATCATGTTCCACGTGTCCACCAAGCTGCCTTTCACTGAGGGAGACACACAGCAGGTCGAACACACAGACTGTCCATCAAACCACTCAACTAAATATGCGATAAAGTGACGTGAGGAGAAACAAGCTGATGACATGGAACATTAACAGTCCACAATGTTCTTCCTCAGCTTCAGAGGAAACGTCACATTGGAAATGACATCGTGGCAGTCGTGTTCCAAGAGGAAGCCACGCCCTTTGTCCCTGACATGATCGCCTCCAACTTCCTCCACGCTTTCATCATCGTGCAGGTGGAGGATCCGTGTTCTGACGTCACCGCCTACAAGGTACAGACCTGTCATCATTTCACTCCATGATCTTCTTTGTTAATCTGGGATTAAAAAGAAAAACCTGTGACTTGCTTTCCTGTTTCCCTGTTGTTGTGAATGACAGGTGTCCGTCACTGCACGAGAAGACGTTCCTCTGTTTGGGCCACCGCTTCCAAATCCCGCCATTTTTAAGAAGGTGTGAACGACTGAGTACATTTTTTTGTGATTGTTTGATGAAACCTGTGAATATTTAACCACATAAACAAGACTTTCTTTCAGGGTCCAGAGTTCAGAGAGTTTCTTCTCACTAAGCTCATCAATGCAGAAGTTTCCTGCTACAAGAGCGACCGCTTCGCCCGACTGGAGGTAAAAATGTGTGACATGCTATTTGTTTTACTAATGTTTGTAAACCACTCACTCTCCCACACCAAAGTCCACAGAGAAAATCAGTGATTTTAGCTCACAGGGACACAGGAGCTGCTGGTCTACTGCTGCCTCGTGTGGTCAGTTTGAGTCACTGAGGTCAATCTGAACAAAGGATTTTCAATGCCGAAATCACTAAATAAGACATTTGTACTTAGTGATTGAGGCAGCAGTGGATCAGTGCAGTGGACTTTGGTGTGGGAGAGTGAGTGGTTTACAAACTTTATTTTCCTGTTAGAAAAATCTGTCTAACTGAGATAAAATGAAATAAAGATAAAGTGAACATGTTCTGAAGATATCGTAGACTTAAACTGAAGTAGATTTTATTGCACAAGTCTTTTAAGTCACCAGTGTCACTGAGGTAAATCTGAACAAAGGATTTCAAACACTGAAGTGACTAAATGAGACATTTAAATTTACTGATGGAAGCAGCAGACCACCAGCTTCTGTGTCTCTACGAGCTAAAATCACTGATTTTCTCTCTGGACTTTGGTACATGTGATCTATTATAAAAGAAGTATCTGTTGCAGCTTTTAAAAAAGAAAAATTTAAATTGGCAAGTATTATAAAAAATATTGTGGCTCTTAGGTTTGCTAGAATCTCAGGGTGTCCCCCAGGGCTCAGTTTTAGATCCGCTCTTGTTTGTTAAGGAACGCACTCGCGCCGCCCTGCTGGACAGCCTCCATGATGAGCTGCACAGACGCTCCCAGAGCATGCTGGGTATGGCATCAGGTGTAGAGGAGGAGGAGCGAGGTGAGAACGGACACGCCCACGGGGGACTGCTGGAGTCCATCAAGGTGTGTCCTACGTCTGCGTTGTTTGTCATGCTGTACATCAGTGTGATGGAAACCACCTAAAATGACAGCACTCGTCTTTGTAACCTTTTATTTATTTATTAGCATGTGTCCTATCTGCTGACATGGAGGGGCTAGGCTTATTTCCTACACTGTATTCAGCCACCAGGGGGCGATCCAGATCAGAAACGTTTGTGTGTGAGTTCACTCATGCGTTCACCTTTGTCATCTCTTCCAGAGAGCGATGCGAGGGCGGAGCGTCTCCATGGAAACGATGTCACGGGGCGGGGCTGGTCTACCCACGAGCCTGAGCGGCGGCGGTCTGGCACACCTCAGCACAGAGGTGAGAGGAGGTCAGGGGCATACGCCTCCATTTTGTCACGACTGCACAGTGTCATCTGTTAACACCTGCTGTGTGTGTGTGTGTGTGTTATGTCAGTTTAACGTCAAATCTCCGGTGAAGCGCCGCTCAGGTCTTTTCCCTCGTCTGCTGAGTGTCGACAGCCAAACGGAGAAACAGAACCAGAGAAGGTGACTTTTGTTTTCATTTGTGTTTCTGTTGCTCGGGATCAAACATCCGCCTCTGACTTTAACTGTAACGCTTTTTTTTTGCTTTGCCTTGCGAACGCATCAGTCTCCACAATGAGCAGAGGAGCTTCGACGGCTGTCAGCCGACGCTGGAGGTGCGGTCAGAGCTGCCGCCCAATCCCAGCTCTCCGGAGGCGGGACAACGGGACAGGTCAGTGCAAATACAAGGAATAAGTTTTCACTGAACAAAAACAACTACCGATTCAGTTATTTCATGTGAAAGCAGAACTTTTGCAAGTCTGGTCGCTTTTTCCTCTACATATTTTTACAACACTGAAAACATTCATCCATCTTCTGCCTCTTTATCTTCACTGTTGTAAAAATCTCACTCCTCACTTGTTGTTTTCAATACAAGCCGTGGAGCCGTGGAGCCGTGTCCGTGTCCGTGTCCGTGTCCGTGACCATATACAAATGATTAATGTATGCCTATCATACATAATATGTGCTGGATATTTTATTTGGCATTAATTAATATGTTACCAAGTTACCACTTAGGAATTATGTGCGCGCATGTTTTTTATTTCCCAGCCAATGAAAAGACCTTTCGTGAGAAAGAAAGCAAACGTCCCCATGTTGCGGGATTTGCGGGTACAGGTGGGAGCGGGACAAAATATCGTAGATGAGGGTGGGAGCGGGACAAAATATCGCAGGTGCAGCTGGGAGCGGGACAAAATATCGCAGGTGCGGGTAAGCGCGGGACTGAAAATTCTGCACCACGCAGACCTCTAGTTCTCGCCATTTGAAAAGAGCCAGTCCGATGTTTACTTGTGTGTCCCCTCGCTTGGTCCGACAGTCGTTTCCTCTTCTTCGTTTCCAATAGTTTGCTTCTTTTTCGCCGACTCCTCCACGATGAACGTCTGAATTAACACTATCACTGCCTTGATCTTAGAGCCTGAACCTGGCTAGGGTACCAGCTCTAAGATCAAGGTGTTTCTCACAAGGCCTCCTGATTCTGAGGACTCCGGGTTGGCGGCCCTGATCTTGCGAGGTTGGTTTACCACTAACAGACAGTAGGGGGCAGTGGAGACAGCCGCCAGTCTCCCCACAACAAGGCCGACAAGAGTCTGAAGCTTGGGGTAAAAATCCTGCTCAGTTTTGCTTTAAACTAAAATTATTCTCTGACCTTTAATTGTCCAACTGTTCAACGGTTTGCTTGACAGAGATTGACTGACAAATTTGACGACACGTGAGAGTTCACAAATTTGACGGCGTTTGGAAGAGAAATGGAAGCGATATCAGTGGAAATGTGACAAATCGTTGGTGTGGTGTTCCTCAGGGCTTCGTTTTAGATCCTCTGTTGTTTTGTAGGCACATTTCTTCTTCTTCTTTTTCTTTTGCGGGGTTTAACGGCAGCTCACATCCATGACGTTGCATTACTGCCATGTTCTGGAGTGAGAAAACACTGCACAGTCCGACATATTCTTTTCTTTCTTCTCATCTCCTGCAGGTTTCACATGAAGAGGAGCAGTAAAATCTCCAGATCCACATCCAGCACCTGCAGCTTCAGCATCTCCACTGACGACACTCACCTGGTGAGACAACTGTGACGCTAGCTTAACACCTGGAAGACTTTCATTTTTGATCAGTTTGATGTGTTTTGATCCTGATTCTGAACACGAGGACGTGTCTCTGAGGTGACAATGAACTTTCCTGCTGTTTCTAAAATCAAGTCTTTGTGTTCAGGTCGCTCAGGCTGCTGAGGGTCAGAGTTCAAGTCCGCTCATTGTCTGTCGCAGTCCCACAGGTTCAGTGTCACACTTCCTGTCACGCACATCACTCGCTGTGTTTCCATCAGCCAACTGAGTAGAAACAGAAAATTTGACAATGTCTTGAAAAATCACATTCAAGTTTTAGGACATTGGACTTTTAACTGGAGGGTTGCCTGTTCAAATCCCTGGACAGCAGTTGTGCTGATAATTCTAATTTTACTTCTAATTATGAGTCAGAAAAATTAGTGTATGTAGAAAAAAAGGTAAACGTGAATGCGTGCAATTCAGCAAATAAAACAGAGCGTTTAAAAAAACTCCAGCTTCCACTTTTCACTGAACTGGAAAATAGTGTAAAACAACAGTAACATCATGTGAGACTGATGAGGAAACAACCGCATTCTCTCCGTGAGGGCAGCTAATTTCACATTTACAGGAACGTCTGTGTCTTAATCGTACAACCGTCCGACAGTTCACTTGACAGAATTCAAACTTGACTTCGGCCCCAGTGTGTGAAGTGTCGACTTTGATCACGTTTATCGAACAGGAAACGCAAGAGATATCGGTAGAAGTGTCACAGATGTAACGCTAAATAAGCCTCTTCCACCAAGTCCGCAGTTTTAACGTATTACTACAATAACAGAAACGTCACTATGTACCAACAGCCATTGTCACTCTTCATTTACGTCGTGAAGTTGCCCTTTTTATCCAACTGTGGTGACACGGTCTTTGGCGCCACCCGCTGCTTGTTTCGACAAACTAACTGTCAGTATTTGCCAAACAGCAGGCGATGGAAACACAGAATATTTCTCTGAAACCTCCAAAGCTACTGTTGGTCTGTTGTTCACTGTGACTCGTGTTGTTTGTGCTTGTGTTTAGAGATGAGAACTAAAAACTCGCCCCGATCAAACCTCAAGTTTCGCTTCGACAGGCTGAGCCACTCCGCTGCGGTTAGTGCTGTTGTTGGCGACCGCCATGACAGTCTCAACTTGTCTGGTTGTTACCGTGGCGATCAGTGGCCCAGTGTCTCTTTGTGACGTGTCTATTTCGTCTTGTCAGCAGGGACACTAAGCTGAGAACGCCACAGTGGGAGGAGCTTATCTGTGCTGAGGTTTGAATGCTCTTTATTTACACTGAACACTGACAGCGCTAATAATAATCATAATGATAATGATAATCTGAGTTTATCTGGGTTTTTTTGTTGATGTGTCACTATTATTTAAGTTTCTTTACTCCCGAGACTGAGTAAAAACTCACACAGAACCTGACCGACTGATATGTTTGTTCTTTATACTGCCCCCTGGTGTTTCTCACCAGTATGGAAAGAGCCGGAGCTGCAGCATTATGACATCTCCAACTTTCTGATCGACTTTCCCAGAGAACGCTGACTTCTCGCAGTAAAAGCTCGTAAAACTCGGCTCCCCTCATCCCTAATGTATGTCAGGTTGTGTAGTAACCACAGTGGCCAGTGTGTGGCGCTAGAGAGAGGCCAATGATTTGTCCTGTCAGAGTAGAACAAATATAAACCACACAGCTTCATGTAAGTGAAACACTGTTTGTTACTGAAGATGTACCTTCTGTTGCCAGTAGGTGGCAACAACCAAATGGCCCTAAAAGAATACGGCTGCGTGGGATTCTTGCTAACATACTTTTGGCCACTAGCATGGTTGCCGCAGTAACCTGCTTACAGATTAAAACAATATGTGGGCGTGAGTCTGCTGTGTGGCTAGTTCAAATCACCCTGAACCTTGGTCATGGTCTTTGTAATCTAAGATTCCATTAAGTTTCCCCTTAACTGCAGACCAGGAAGCTGGAAGCTGGAAGCTAACTTCAGCGTCAGTGTCGATGCTAATTAATTAAAATATTTTGGGGTTTTCTTGTTTTGTTTTGTTTTTTTTTTTAGTATTGCATGCACTTTTATTATTCTTCTTTTTTGTTTTGTTTTTCTTTTTTTGCTTACAAAAAGTCACCAAACGTGTTTGCGTCAGGACTTTTGTGTTCCCATCGCCGCCCTGACAGGCTCCGCCCCCATGTTAGCAGGAACATCACGCAGCAGGAATGTATTTCTTTTTTCATCTTTTTTTGGTCCAGTCAGTCCACGATGACAACCTGCAAAGCCAGTCATTGCGCCACCTACTGGCAACAGGAAGTAGGTAACTTTTTTTTTTGTTTGAGTTCTTTATTACTTTGGAAACTTTTAGCACCAAGAAGAAGGTTTTTGTTGAACTTTGACCTTTGATTTTGTTTATAATCTTTGTTTTCTCTGCAGTTTCTGCAACAATAAGAGGGGGGTTGAGACAAACATCAGCCTCCAGACGGACGGACGTAAACACACAAACACACTTGTCTGTTCTTGTGAGGACACTCGTTTTCAGATGCAGACTTTTTCCTGGACATTTTCCCAAGTTTGTCACTCAGTTACGACAAACACAGTGAGAGATTTTCCAGGTGAGACTCGCGTTATGTTCAGACGTTCAGCTCATTTCTTGTTGTGAAACTTAATCGACAACGTGTGTCATAAAACGGCGATGAAAGCATTTTATCTTGAAAATGCCCACTTCCTGTTACGCTTGGCTGAACTTCAGCCTGACGCAACAAACACTTTTTTTTTATTGATTACAAATTAAAGTTAATGAGTTTGTAGATGAACTGACTGTTAAAACATGTGAAAATGACTTAAAAAAGTGATTTACTCGATTCTGCTTCACTGATACTTTGACTTTTTTGTACTTTAACTATATTTTGATGCTCATACTTTTGTAATTTTACACTGTGGTATTAGTACTCGAGCACTTCCTACACACACATGCTCTTATTCTGTGTTGTTTCACTGTGAAGAGAAAATCCCTCACTGGTTTCCCACCAGTTACCACGACAACGCTTCGCCTGTAACAGCTGTGTGATGCTTGTGTAAACATGTCAACATGTCTTGTAAACATGTCAATAATAACTGGTTCTTTGTTGTTTATCATGTTTATAAACATCTAATAACACGTTTATTGCGTTCCTTATTGTTCACAGACATGCAATAACAGGTTATTGGTGTTTGTAAATATGTAGTAACACATTTGTTGTCGATTATTATGTTTATAAACATTTAAACAGTAGTTTATGATTTTTCCTCATTGTTTATAAACATGTAATGACAGGCTATTAATGTTTATTATTTATCATATAACCCATTAATTAAAAACACAAATTAACAGCTGTTAATTTGTGTTTGTAAAACGATTCAATGAGGATTTATTTTTCTTTATTGTTCATAAACATACAATGACTGTTTAGGTTTTTAATAATTAATTCACATTGATGGATTGGATGGATTTATGGATTATTTGGGTTTATATTTAATTATAAACATGTAATTGGTTTGTTTGTGTTTATTGTCATTTATAAACATGTAATAACTGCTTATTTTTTAATCACTTATATATGATATATTTATAATAGACAGTGATCTGTTTATTAATGTGTCACTTCAAGATTAACAAATATAAACCAGTTGATTCCATAAATAATTTCCTATATATACAGTATATTATAATGTTTGTAAACATCTTGTATGTTTTTAATTGTGAATAAACAATAAACACAGGAACTTAAAGTCAATATTAAACCAATTCCGTATGTGTTCCTTCATAGTTTGGATGATTTCAATAGTTAAGAAAAATTTAAAAAAAAATTAAGAAAAACCATTGAATTTCAAGTTGTGTCCAAACTTTTGTGTTTTCTAATATAATATAATATAATATAATATAATATAATATAATATAATATAATATAATATAATATAATATAATATAATATAATATAATAGCTGATTACTTCTTCCACCACTGGGTGGCGCCACGTCTCATGTTCTTACCACCGAAGCACAGACGAAGAAGAGGGCGGAGGGCAGAGAACCGTTGCCGGGTTGAAGCGGCAGTAGCAGCCGTTGTTAGCAGCACCATGGCGGCCGTTCGCAGTTTGCGGGTGTCAGTCAAATCAGACAGCGGCTCGGACCGCTCGGATTCGGACTCAGACTCCGAGTCGGACCGAGATACCCGCGAAGCCGAGCCGATGGAGGTGGAGGTGGAGGAGGGGGAGCTGGAGGCCGAAGACGTCTCCGTGAACCGCTCTCTGAAGGAGCTGCTGCCGGTAAGTCTCCGCGCTAGGCCCCGTCAGACCGGGGGCTGGCGTCCTCGGCGGCCCGCGGACGCGATGGAGGAGTCGGCGTGCGGGAACTTGGACTCCCGGCTGTGTTCGCTGGAGTCCGCTGCGAGCTCTGCGGCTGGTGGCGGCGTGAACACGGGCCTCTTCACCGCTCTTACGCGGACTAGTTTCTTATTAAAACCGTCGTTGTGCTTCGGCTCCTTGGATGTTTGTTGCTTCTCTCACTTGTTGCACGTCACGTGCCGCCGCCGCTACGCCAAACTCCATGGAGTAAATGGGAAGTTAAAAGGTTTTACGGGCAAACTGACGCAATTGATTTTGACGCGATTGACAATTTTTCACAATTCTGATACTTTTACGGTCACTGGTCAATTCGGTTAATTGAAAATCACAATTTTTGCGTTTTGAATCGCCTTTTCCCCCGTTTTCTTCATGTAAACATCCCATTAACAAACATAAAACGAGGGGCCCTGCTTAAACACCTGAACCGTGAATTAAACACTTATGAGGTGCTTGTAAATGAGGTTATTATTATCACCTGTGCTGCTGGTGTGTTTTTAGCCTGTGTTGGTATTAAAATATTTAAATGATGGCTACATCAAAGTCAAAATCACTGTTCAGTTATAAATGACTGCGTTGTGTTTACAGGACACAAGTCGCAGGTATGAAAACAAAGCTGGAGCTTTTATCACGGGGATCGACGTCAACTCCAAGGTAACTTACCCGAACCTAAACCCAATTCTAACACTAACCCTAAAACCAGGTCTTAACCCTAAAAAAGCCATTTTAAGAGGTGACGGAAAGTGAGGACCAAACAAAATGTCCTCACTTTGTCAAAATGTCCTCACTCTGCAGCAAATACAAGAACACACACACACACACACACTTTTTATAAATGTCGCATTCCATTTGTAGTCGGAACTTGGAAGTTCTGAGTTTCCTGGACTCGGATTTCCAGCTCGGACACCTCACCGACCGCAACGTAGGATTCTAAGCTCTTCTACTTTTAACATTAACGCTCCTTGTAGAATGTTGTTATCGACTGGTATTGCAGACAGTGGTCAGCCTGAGAGACGTTTGCGTCCATGTACACGTCTAAAACCTGGCTGTAAACTTTCCCGTTTGGTTTTAAACTACACAGCTTACCGGGCATTTGTTTACCTGGGTAAAATAAAAGTTCCAGGTAATTTTGGTGGAAAAGGGGCAACAGTCATTTCCTTTTTCGGTGGTTCTGCCATGATGAACGCCTGAAATAACGCCATCACTGCCTTGATCCTTTTCACAAGAAGACATTTAACATCATAGTGAATCCAAAGCTGTTGTTTTAGGGTAAAAATCCTGTATATTTCTGCTTTAATGATAATAATTTAAAGTGTGTAAAAGGACAGTGTATCGGGCCCATATCAGAGGAGGGAGATTCTCACCATTTTGACATGAAAAACTGGTATCAAGCCGTCCATAATTTACAATAAAAGAAATAAACCAGTCAAATTACTGCGAGTAACTTTTAAAATCATAATCTTGCTTATTAATAACCAGGAGGCGATCGAGAGGAAAGAGAAGCGAGCGAGACGTTTCCATTTCTGTGGCGAGGAGGAGAGCGTCGTTCAGAGGAACGTGTTCCTCGATAAAGACATGATGAAGAAAGGTAAGAGGAGGACGAGGAGGAGGAGCAGGGGTCAGCTGAGCAGCACATGCTTACTTTTACCAGTAAATACACTCTTTGGTTTCACAGTAAATCAGATATCAGTGCAGATATGGATTTGTGATATCGTCATATCATGATAAAGTATCCGTGATGTCTTTTCCTGCATTTAAAGGTTGTTGCCTTGATAAGCATCATTTATTATAGTGTTTAAATATATAATATACACTAAATATTATATATTAATTTAACAAAGGTCACTTAATAACACGTCTTTCATTTTGAGCCGAGTTATTTGTGTTGTACCACAGTTTGACCACATTTATAGTCAATGTCGTTTGTAAAAACACAAAAATCTCCTTTAATTGAAAGAAATAAAGCAGGTTTAATCTGAAATGAACGGTAATAAGTTTATGATTTAAGATCATGTAATACATGAACAGTAGGTTATATTTTGTTTTAGAGTAATCTGTTTTAATACGGCTACTGTATGTAATCAGAATATGTCCACTAGAAAAATTTGAACATGTCCACTGAACTAATCTGACAAAAACAACAAAAACAAAAATAATCTGATTGCACCTATTGAAGTGTTCTGCCTAAGTAATCTGTTTACACCCAGCATGGTAATCTGAAAACATCCCTCAAAGTAATCTGATTACACCAGTTGAAGTAATCTGAATACATTCCCCATAATAATCTGATTATGCCCACTGAAATAATCTATGTCTACTAAAATACCTGAATTAGAATTGCTCAGAGAGTCTGATCTAAAATGAGCGTCATCGTGTGATGCCTCGTCTGAACAGCAGGTGGAGCTGATGCTCTGCTCTCTGCTGTTTTAAAAACAGCAGAAGAAGAACGCGGACGTCGAAGATTCTGTTCATGGCTGCTTTTACGAAGAAATAGCTGTTTCAGATGGCTCCGCCCCTTTCAGCCATGTTGGTTCGCTCTGCTGTGATGTCACACTGTCTTCTTCTTCTCTTCCTCCTTCTTCTTCTGTGCTGCTCAGCGATCCCCAGACTCCGCCTGGAGGCCATCCATGTGACGGGCGTAGACGACATGAGCACGCAGGACGTCTTCGGGTATTTTAAGAATTATCCTCCAGCGCACATCGAGTGGATTGATGACGCATCCTGTGAGTACGACACACACACACGTTTGTGCTTCTATTATAGTGAGGACATAATACATTCTCTAACCCCTTACCCTAACCTAAACCCAATTCTAACCCTAACCCTAAAACCGGGTCTTAACCCTGAAAAAGCCCTTTAAAGAAGTGAGGACCAGACAAAATGTCCTCACTCTGCAGCAAGAACACACACACACGATAGGACAGAGTAACTTTAAATTTCTTCTGAGATGTAAAATACCTTAAACATAATTTCTGAATGTTTTACTTGTTTTACGGCATTTTCATTTTCACAGTCATCAGTTCAAATCAACAATATCTTCAGAACATGTTCACGTCTTTATCTCACTGTTAGACAGACTTTTCCAACAGGAAAGTGAAGTTTGTAAACCACTCACTCTCCCACACCAAAGTCCATAGAGAAAATCAGTGATTTTAGCTCACAGGGACACAGGAGCTGCTGGTCTACTGCTGCCTCCATCACTAAGTTCAAATGTCTTATTTGTCAATTTGGCATATAAAATCCTTCATTTATACTTAAATCAGTGACACAAAGTGACCACACGAGGCAGCAGTAGACCAGCAGCTCCTGTGTCCCTGTGAGCTAAAATCACAGATTTTCTCTATGGACTTTGGTGTGGGAGAGTGAGTGGTTTACAAACTTCACTTTCCTGTTGGAAAAGTCTGTCTAACAGTGAGATAAAGACGTGAACATGTTCTTACGATATAAAACACTTGTCTGTCTCAACACAATGAGATAGACTTTAGTAGCGGAGTCTTTTGTTAAGTGGTCAGAACTGGTTATTTTTGTCTCAGGTTGGTTCTTGGCGCAGTGCCGAGCCTCAGACAAACCTACGTTAAAAAACCTGAAATATACCTTTAGCTGTTTAGCGGGTCATGTGACGGCGTCCTGAAGTGAGACTTGTCTGTCTGATCACCTCCCAACCGTTTCCCAGGTAACGTGGTTTGGTTGGATGACGACACCTGTGTCCGAGCGCTCATCAACAGCAGCCGGATGCCCGACCCGGACACCGTTACCACGGAGACGGAGAGCACCAGCGAGCCGGGCGAGCAGAGTAAAGGTCAGGATGTGAGCATGAGAACAGACGCGCGCACACACACACACACACGTTCAAACCAGAAACAACCTGACCTTTTTTTTCTGCTCACAGTTCGGCGAGGTCAAGGGTCAGATTATGAAGACGAGGACGAAGAGGAAGGCGAGGTGGACGAGGAGGACGCGACGAAGAAGAGCAGCGAGGAGAATGAGGGCAAAGGCAGCAACGGAGAGGTGGAGCAGAAGACGACGACGGCGGAGGGCGAGCAGGTCGGCTCTGAGCTGATCACTCTCACTGAAACTGATCAGGATTATTGATCACTTTCCAATAACTGTGTGTGTGTGTCATAGGTGGGCGATCTGTCACGAGCAGAGAGAGAGTCTCTGCTGAGAAACGACCTGCGGCCGGTGATCAGACCGTTCAAAGGAAACAAACTCCTGCTGCGCTTCGCCACACACGGTCTCTGTCTCACACACACACACGCTGGTTTCCATGACTACAGAGGACATTACATTGACTTCCATTCATTTCCTGCAGACTTACTCTAACCTTAACCATCATTACTAGTGTCCTAACCCTGACCCTAACCCTAACCTCAGCCTAACTTTAAAACATGTCTTCATCTTAAGCCAACATGTCCTCTCAAGACACGTCCTCATAAACCAACATGTCCTCGGAAGACATGTCCTCTTAAGCCAACATGTCCTCTCAAGACATGTCCTCATAAACCAACATGTCCTCTCAAGACACGTCCTAATTAACCAACATGTCCTCGGAAGACATGTCCTAATTAACCAACATGTCCTCGGAAGACATGTCCTCATAAACCATGTCCTCGCAAGACATGTCCTCATAAACCAACATGTCCTTGCGAGACATGTCCTCATAAACCAACATGTCACCTCAAGACGCGTCCTAACCAACAAGTGGTCATCAACTAACCTGTCCTCATTACTCCTCATTGTCCTCATTACTCATAATCGTGTCATTTACGTTATGGGGACTTGATTTTTGTCCCCATAAGGAAGACAAGTCCCCATAATGTGAGTGTGGAGACACATTTAGGTCCCCACAACATGAGGAAGACCAGCTACACACACAGGTCGTTTTTGCATTCTTTGTGTGGACACTCATAGAGGTAATGCATTCCACGTCACAACTAAATGCCTAAACTTTACCTAAATCCAACCCACACCCTAAAGCCAAGTCTTAATCCACAAAACATCTGTGGAAGTTGGACCAGCCAAAATGTCCTCAGTAGGTCCAAATGTCCTCACAAAGATTGACATTCCACACAGCCTATGTAAGACATGTGCACACACACACAAACATGTTTATACCTTAGCGAGGACACGTCATAGACATAATCCATTCCTAAATCCAACTCTAACCCGAAAACCAGCCATTTCAAAGTTGAGGATCCCAGATCAAATGTCAGAAGGTCCTCTCAAAAATATGTGTATATGTCCCCACACAAAGTTATCTATTTATTTTATTTCTTTTTACAAAAAATTAGGAGAGAAATCAAAGAGGCACCTGACTCTTCTGAGGTCACCCAGGTTAGGAAAAGGTCATTCTAGAACGTCTGACAGAAAGTACCCCCCCAACAACAAACATTTGTCACACACACACAGTGTTGGTGAACGATGTGGTGATGATGATGATGATGGTGAATCTTTGTCTCCAGATGATAAGAAGGAGCCTGGAGCCGCTCGTCGCAGCAGATACTACATGAAGTACGGGAACCCGAACTACGGAGGCATGAAGGGGATCCTGAGCAACTCCTGGTGAGGACACTTTCACCATCCATGTCATCAGTCAGTCAGTCCTAATTAACCAACATGTCCTCGCAAGACATGTCCCCATAAACCATATCCTCGCAAGACATGTCCTCATAAACCAACATGTCCTCGCAAGACATGTCCTCATAAACCAACATGTCCTTGCAAGACATGTCCCCATAAACCATGTCCTCGCAAGACATGTCCCCATAAACCAACATGTCCTCGCAAGACATGTCCTCATAAACCAACATGTCCTCGCAAGACATGTCCTAATTAACCAACATGTCCTCGCAAGACATGTCCCCATAAACTAACATGTCCTCGCAAGACATGTCCTCATAAACTAACATGTCCTCGCAAGACATGTCCTCGCAAGACATGTCCTAATTAACCGACATGTCCTCGCAAGACGTCCTAATTATCCAACATGTCCTCGCAAGACGCCCTAATTAACCAACATGTCCTCGCAAGACATGTCCTCATAAACCAACATGTCCTCGCAAGACATGTCCTAATTACCAAATATGTCCTCGCAAGACATGTCCTCATAAACCAACAAGTGGTCATCAACTAACCTGTCCTCATTACTCATAATCGTGTCCCATCTCGTCCTCCTCGTCTGTCTCACCAGGAAGCGACGTTACCACAACCGTCGGATCCAGCGAGACGTCATCAAGAGTAAGAAGCCTCTGATTGGAGACAGTATGGGACACACGCCGCCGTACACGCACCGACACTCAGGTGAACCTGGCACTTCAAAGACGCTGACGTGACGGCCGGTTACCACGGCGACAGAGACAGAAAATTCCGTTTGTTTTTATGTGTTTGGTTAAATTTGTTGTTTCCTGTTTCCATGTTTCTAACTTAAGATAATACCACTTCCTGTTTCCTTGACCAAAGTAATTAGGATTAGTAATTTAGAATAACGTTATTGATGTCTTTGTTTATTTAGCTGACCTGGTCAACCTGCCCGAGGAGCCCATCAAAGAGGAGGAGGAGGAGGAAGACGAGGACGACGACGGTGACGAGGACATGGACTCGGACGACAGAGTGGTGGAGTACAAAGAGCGCGGCGAAAAGGGCGTGCGCTCGCTGGGGGCGGGGCTTCGTGCCCGGGCGGAGCGCTCTCCATCTCCGTGGTCGGAGTCGGACGAGATGGACTACGACCTGGAGCTGAAGATGATCTCCACGCCGTCGCCGAAGAAGAGCAAGAAGATGACGATGTACGCCGACGAGCTGGACACTCAGCTGAAGAGCATCAGGTCAGAGCCTGACGGTTACTCACTGAAGGATCCTCAGATTATTTTAATAAGACGACAAAATAATAATCTGAAAATTGATATAGGTGTGATTTTAACACTATGATCATAATACAGCCATAATTTGTCAGTTATTTAATGATTAAATCACAAGAAAAATAATCTGATCATAATACAAGTGTGTCCTGATAGTCGTCTGATTATAATCTCATAAATCATAACACAATCTGAGATAATTGTTTCTATAATATTCTAATGATACTAATAATAATAATAATAATAATAATCTGTCGGTAATTGGACCTTTTTATCTCATGATGAGGTAATATGAATATAATTAATTATAAAATTAAATTGGAATTTAGGGTTATGATAGTAGTATGATTGTGAACATAATCTGAGAGTATTCTGAACTCCAAATACCAATAATAATAAAAACCTAATCTGATATTAATACCATAATAATCTGTCAGTCAGAATATATTGTAATCTGATGGTAACTGTCATAATCTGATCACTTATTCATAACAATAATGATTTTATCCTAATCTGATCTTTATATATAGTAATGGGATTCTGAGTATAATCTAACAGTATTAGATACTGTTTTTCATGATAAAGTAATTTGGTTATAATTTGATAATTCATTTGTATCTATAATAAATTGATACTAATCTGATTTTAATATCTTAGAAATCTGACTTCTCATAATCTGATGGAATATTTACTATAATATAATAATACAGTTAAAATCTGGTTCTAATATGAGATGATAATCTGACAGTAATCTGATCATTATTTGAAGATAATGCAGTAATCATCTTCTGTTTGTTTTCTTTTGTTTTGTTCTGGTGAACAGGAACCGTCTCGGAGGTTCGGGATCACAGACCAGGACCAAGTCGTCGTCGCCCACCAAAGTGACGGACGTCCGGCAGCTGCTGGAGGAGAAGAGGCAGGGACATGGACAGCGCTCCCCAGTGGCCGGCGGCGGGAAGACAGGTGTCGTGTCCAAGTGTTTGTTTATTTGTTGTGATGATTTTTTTTTTTTTTTTAATCTTTTTTCCGTCTCCTAATAACGAACTTTGTTTGCAGACGTTCGGCAGCGACTCGGAAAGAGACGTTACTCACCCGACGGAACGCGCTCGCCTTCCCCCGTGTCCCCCAGAAACACGCCTCCAGCCAGAGAACCAATCAGAGACATTCATCGCAGACTGGGCGTGGCCAACCAAGACACCAGGGGCGTGTTCTCCAACTCGTCCAAGGAGAGGAAGACAAGTACGAAACTGTTCATTCACGCGAATCAATATTCACTAATGATTTAGTCCCGCCTCCTCATTTATTATTACTGAAGTAAGTGACTCGTTCAAATCAGAAAATGCGAGCTAACTTCACCAGTGTCTCGTACCGATGACTACATAGCTAGCGTTGCAAAAGTTTATTGAAAACAAAGCAAAGTCTTCTCCTTCTTCCGAAGGTAACAAATGCGGTTAAAGTCCCTTGAACCTGGGTGAACCCATTACACAAGTTTCTGACAGAATTGGTGCATTTTCACCCGTGAATGAAATGTCTAAAATATGATTAAGGTATCAAACAATGTCCAAACTTGTAAAATTATAAGGTTAACTAAAATCATTCATGGCTAACGGCTATGCTACGATCCTTAAAATAAATGCATGCTGTAGCTTTGTGTCAGAAATAATGCCGGGATTTGCATCATTTCCAAAAATGATACTGGGCGATGAAGGAACTGACGCTAAAAAATAAATAAAATAAGTTCCCACTTGTCAAAAACAGTTTAAACTGGCACGAATATTAATGTACTCGGCTAAAACTGTAAGCATCGCGTTTAAAAAGATAAGCAGTTTATCGTAAAAAGACTTATAGCTCTTCACTGGCTTAAACTGAAAAGTCCGCCCCCTGGTGGTGAGGGACATAGCTCACAGGATTTTACACAGTAAAGGTTTCTGAACTCGTATTTCTAACTCGCAACCTCATCTACCCCAACGTGGGGTTCTAAGATGAACACTGTTACTTTTTATCGTTAAATATTACATCAGTCATATTTGTTTTGCACTAAATAATTCGTATACAAATAAGCCACTTCACTCTATAAGCCGCAGGGGTCAAAGCGTGGGGGATTTGGATTTGCAGTGGAGCACGTGGACAAGTGTTGGTATCATTGAAAACCTGGTTTTTCTTGTTTGTGTGTTTGTGACATCATCACCCCCCTCCCCCCACCAGGCGGTCTGTGGAGCAGACTCGGCTCGCCCGAGGACGACGGCGGCGGAAGCACCGGCTGCCAAAGCCGCCGCCCGAGCAGCCGGTCGTCAGGCCCGTTCTCCTCCTCGCCATCATCCTCTGGGCGAGGCAACGACAGCGGAGGCGGCAAGAGACGAGGGGACGGGGACGGGGACGGAGAGGAGCCGGAGGAGGAAGACGACTCGACGCTGCAGAGGATGTGGGGCGCCATGATCAAACAGAAACAGGAGCGCCTGACGCACAAGGTGAAGAAGAGTCGACTGGACAACCTGCCGTCGCTGCAGATCGAGATTAGCCGCGACAGCAGCGACGACTCGGACGCCTGAACCTGAGGACGAGGACGGTGCGACGCGGAGGCCGATGTGGGTGGTTTTGTTTTTACAATGTGTGTCTGCGATCGATGGACGGACTGACACGCTCGTGTTTGTCCCTCGTCCCAATCATAGACTTTTAACACGGAAACGAAAATGTATCATGAGAACTTATTTGGTTTGGATTCTAAACGAAATCTGGTTCAGACTGGACTGATTTTGTCTGAAGTTATTTATCGATCGTTGGTCTCACGATGCGTTCACACTGAACCGGAACATACCGGTTCAGGAAGTTCAGTTGATATTTAGGTAAATGTCTCCCTCGTTTGTTTCGACGCCACCTACTGTTTCATATTCTGCGTTGCTTGATGTACAAAATGTCAAGTCGTATTTACGAGCCGTGTTGTGGACACTGTCCACTGTCTCTCTCCACCGTTGACGTGACATTCCATTCAGAAGAATGAGTGGGTAATGTTAAGCAAGAGAGAGCAAATGATGTGATGCCTGTGAAATGAAGATTATTCCAAATGACACAAACTGGATTCACTAAGGACAATCGCCTGTCCAGTGGCAGAGCGTCCTGCAAATCAACAAAAGTGGACGCCATCTTAAGCTGTGTCAGCACATTCAGTCAACTACAGTGCAGGAACCCTGGAGCGGTTAGGGCGGGTTAAAACATACCATACTGTATCAAACCGAACCGTTCCAAAACACAGCTAAACTATTTCCTATACAGCACAGGATGGAACAATGCTGCATTCTTGAATTCTTAACAAATGAATATTTTCCACTTGGATCAATGGAATCAAACAAGGTGAACTGTGTGTCTTTGTCGGATTCGTGTGCCACCGGTGTGACGTTAACATCGACCGGTGTGACGTTAACATCGACCGGCGACCGGCGCGATGTCAACATCGACCGCAGTGTTGTTGTGGTTGAGTGTGAACGCACTGTCGGACTGAGTCGCTCACGATCTCCATTTCACCTTTGGCTGACCTTGTGATCAGTTGACCTTGTGATCAGTTGACCTTGTGATCAGACTTTTACTCCCATTATTCTAACATCAGCGTTTAATGTTACAAAGACTTATTCCGGTGTCTGAAGACTCGAACTATTGAGACGTCTGGTTCGTCTGCTGAGTGAGTGAGTGAGTGATATATGAATGTGTTTGTTGACATCAACAATGTGTTTCCAGCTAATTGAAAGAACGCCATCTTTTTTTTTTTTTAAAGAAAACAAAATATATAGTTAGTAAGCCATTCCTGCATCGCCATGACAACGACGGACATTGACGACCACTTCTACACCCCCCCCTATGCGACTTGGGACCATTTCCTCCTCCACGCTTAACGTTGTCACGGTGTCCTCGTCCTCCCTGTGGACACTGAGGGAATGACAAGGACAGATGAGATGATCATCATCCTTATTTGTGATTTATGGATCAATATCACACTCTCCTGTGTGTGTGTGTGTGTGTGTGTGTCACTCTGTCGGTGTTAATATGGACTCACGAGCTTGATTAAAGGACCAGTGTGGAGGATTTTACTTACATCTCGTGGTGACCCCTCCCCCCCCACCCCCCCACCCTTAACAAACACGTATGAACAGCTACAAGCTACATAGAATCCTGGCAACCCGTCGTCAGCGACCTGCCCTGATGTCCATACAGACTTTACAGTATAAAGAGAATCCTTCACACTGGAGCTTTAATATATATATATAGAAACATCAGCTGGTGTTTGGAATTGACCACAAACTGGGACTGTTTCATGGTTTTTTCTGGGGAAAGTGGACTGAGGATAATGAGGATTTATCCTGGATTTACCCAGCAGCTCAAGTAAAACTGGATTAAAATGTCTCATCAGTGTTTTAGGACTGCGATGAACTTATTTCCATCGCTGATTAATCTGTCAGCTATTTTCTTGATTACTCAAGTGATGGTTTGGTACATAAAATGTCAGAAAATGTTGATCCGAGTTTCCCTAAGTCTGGAAATGATGATGTTCTCAAATGTCTTGTTTTGTCAAAAAAAAAAACAAAAAACAAACCCAAATTGATTAAGTTTCGTTTCTTTTTTATATGGAGCAAAAAAAGAAAATATAATTGATTAATTGTCGCAGCCCTTACAGTGTTTTGTCCTTCAGATCAGACTCGACTGAGACATCGCCATAAAATAAAGACACCTGTTTTTCTACTGGAGTTTCATTCTGGTGTATTCCAACATTTCTGCTGGTTTAGCTTCACCTGACATCCTGAGGGTGGCGCTAAAGACAACAAAAAAGTTCTCTGCTTACTAAAATGTAATAAGAATAAAAGAGAAAAGCATTTAACGAAGTGCAAAATAAAATAAAATGAGTCCTAAAATGGAGCCCTGTGGCACACCAAAGTTAAGAAGATGAAGCTACTTAAAGGAAGCACACTGTTTAAAGGTTTTTCTAATTATTTTTAAATTCAGGCTTTTACCAACTGGTGTTATTTATTTGTTTTTTTAAAACTCTTAATGCCAGTATTTTTGTGTATTCTGTAAAATTCTGACCAAAGGTTATTTTATCAATTTTAATTGAGGTTTGTGATTTAAATTTTTCAGATCTTTGTTGAACTAAACAACCTCTCTCTGGTGTTTGGCACCTGTTAGTCTGAATAATCTGACTCAAAACAAATTGTTTTACCCCAACCTCTCTGTCTGACAGAGATTAGCGTGTTAGCATTAGCTGTGCAAACAGCTAATGGTAAATATTTAACAATATTTAAAACCATGAATGGTTTTTAAACTGTAGTATTGACTTAAAATTATCATAACAATATATAAAGATATATATAAAAAACACAAATGATTTAATGACCAAATAACCAAGAGACAGGAAACAAAGGACCCAAAAACAACAAAGGGACACAAAACAACGGAGACTTGAAATAACAACCAAGAGACAAAATAACATCAAAAGACAAAACAAAAATGCAAAAGAGACACAAAATAACATTGAGAGACACTAAACAACCACAAAGACTCGAATAGACTGGGTTTTATAGTAAACTTACTTATATTGACTTCATCTTATTTTATACAAGTGTGAACATGTTTTAATTTTTTTATTTAATCAGAATCGGTTTAAATTTGACACATTTAAATAAAAATGTGATAAATAACCGCTCGTTTGTAATGCGTTTACTAATAAATCCATATGATAATAAATCTTTAAATCTCTCTGCCTCGTGTTGCTCCGCTGGATTAACATGTTAAATAGATTATGTAATTTTAAAAAAAAAAGGCCACTCTGCTTTCATGTGATTGGCTCATTTTCGTGTCGGTGACTCAAAAGAGCTAATCATAGTTTTTGTACCCGCCCTCATGACTTCATACCAGCCAATGGGCGTGCACTGACGTCAAGTATCATATAAAAGGAGGCTATGACGTACGTGGGGAGGACTTTCATACGTAGTCGCCATCTTGTCGTCGTCGGAAACGAGGTGAGGAGGCAAAACGAGGGGGAAGAAGAAGAAGAAGAGGCGACTATATTAGTTAAAAATACGACCGAAGCTCCGGTAAAGAGGAGCACGAGGAGTTGATGGACTGTGTGCGGCTCTGTGGTTATGTTACCGACAAGGCCGCTGTGAATCTCCCCGGTTCTCTCGGCTCAAAGATGGACGACAGCGCGGCGAGGGAGGACGCCTGCCGGGAGTACCAGTCCTCACTGGAGGACCTGACGTTCAACAGCAAACCGCACATCAACATGCTGACCATCCTCGCCGAGGAAAACCTCACCTTCGCCAAGGATATCGTCGCAATTATTGAAGCACAAATAAGCAAGGTTTTTATGAAAATAGATTCAATTTCAGTTGCTTTATTCGCTGATGTATGTATGTATGTATGTACGTATGCTGTAGGCCCAAGTCGAGGATGTGCTAACATGGCGGCTAACGTTACGACATTCATGTCGTTGTTCTGGTCAGCGACACTTAACGCGGAAACAAAGGCCCTTTTATTTCAATATTATTAAAAATCGAATATTGTTAAGTCACTTTAAAGAGACAGACATTTAAAATATCTGCCAACTGTCTCAGCTTTGAGGAAATCCACCGTAAAATTCAGACTGATCGAGACGTTAACGAAACTAGTGTCGAACTATTGATATCGCGATACTGTTTCTCTGTATCAGTGGATCATTAGTTCCAGATACAAACCCGTAAAAATCATGGTTTCTTCTACTTTGTGATTACCAATATTCTGAGATATATACGTGTATTACTGGAGGCAAAATATATCGAATAACTTTGCGACTGTCGATAAATGAAGGATCAGTTTAGTCTTTAAAGTGTCAGTAAAATGTTGAGCAGTTTCCTTAACCTTGAAGGTAGATTAAATGTTTTCTTCTTAAATCAAAATTCTTCAGTGTTGATATTTTATTTGTTCTATTGAGCAAGTAAACTAGAAAATATTCACAACTGTTTACTAGAAAATACCATTAAGATCTTTTTAATTGTTCTGGTTCTGTTGATGAATAAAGGACCATAAAGGTCAACAAAACAGATAAGAATACCAACAACTCAAATGTTACATAATCCATGGGGTTCAACAGTATTTTTTTCAAAACCACCCCCATTATTAATTCTTACAAAATCTTCAGTCTTTGCCAAATTAAAAGTTCCAGCTGTGGGAAGTTAACAAAACTAGTGGTTTGCCTGACATTTACCAACAATTGTATCTGTATCACTGTTCACGTTTTCTACCTGTATTTATTTGCAAGTATAAATTGATAACTCTTGATCATTTTCTCCAACATTATATGGACCTAATTTTCCTAAACCTTGAAATGATCTGAAATGTTAAATGTCTTTTGTTTTCAAACCATAAGCATGGTTAGTGAACTTGGTTATAAAGAAACACAAACCGATTATCAAAAATAGTAAGACAGTGAATTTACTTATCAATTAATTCCCTAACCCTTTAAACCCAAAACCAACATTTGTACTGATGCACTTAGCACGTTAACTTGCTGTTAATGTATGTTTCTATTTGTTTCATCATGAGATTGCTTGGTCATGAAAATATTGGTAAAATAATTTTAACCTCAGTTTTTTGCCACTTAATTTGACCAAACATAAGTGCAATTTCCCAGCTTGGGATTAATAAAGTATATCTATCTATCTATCTAGTCACAGCTGTGGAGTCGTTTTGAGCATGAGTAAACAAGAGTTAAAGCTTTTGATTAAAACGCACACACGCAGATGGTTGTTGAGTCACAGTCTGGTTTTTCCTGCTGCAGAGAAAACACAATGTCTGAAACACAGATGCGTGTTAAAGACAGGAATGTAACTGTCGTAACTGTCCGCAACCGTTGTTAGCGGTGACGGGAAGTAGTCTCCCTTCTGCACAGTTTTATTTTGAAAGTTTTGCAGTTTGACACGAATCAAGGTCGTTGTTTTGAGGACAGACCATGTTCAAATTTTCCCCAAGGGGGAAAAATGTGGAAAATATTTGCACAATCCTCCTTCACAAATAAAGAGAAACAAATTCAGTTATATTTTTCATTTAAAAACGTTGTATTGTGTGAATCGTAATCTCAGGGAATCATAGTTTACGGTGGATTTTGACTCTTGTGCTCTGACTCGTCTTCAGTCACTGACACCAGAACACCAACATGTCTTTATATTCAGTGTCTATGAGCTGTTAATAAATATGTGGGCAGAGGCGGGGCCTCTGTCACCCTCTATAGAAATTATCTGACTCAGCAGTTTCACCTCTGAGCTCAGTGTTTTTATTTCCTTTTTAAATAATTCTAGATTAAAACCTCTCTGCTTTCTACTTAAATCACAAGTGAATCTTGAATTACTATTGAAATGTCATTGAATGGTTTAAATGTTGTAATAAAACATGTGAAATTTGCTTTTTGTCATTTTTTATGTCCAGTGTAATTTATTGGTCTGACTTACTGTGTTTCCATCGTGACGCTGCTCCAGTTTAGTTAGTGTTAAACCCAGTTGAAGCCCAGCTCCGACTCTCAGCAGCAGCAGCTTTAAAAGTCTCTGGTTTTGAATGTTAGGGGGCTTAAACGTTTTGAAAGAGTGTGAGTGAATAAAACTTTTGGGGGGAAAAAAGTCACTGATGTGTCTCCGTCGAGGTAAAAGTACAAAGAGAGGTTGGCGGCTAAGAACAACCTCTCTTTGGAGGTAAACGGTTCCTGAATGGATTGGACTTTGGAGGAGGACGGTTCCAGAGATCTGCGTTCTGTTCGCAGACACTGAACTGACTGAGAAGTTTCCGTGGCAACTTTTTTTTTTTAAAACACATTTTTCACGATATTTTTGGATTATTTGCACTTCAACGTGACAACAAATGACTTTAATTTGAATCCAGACTGAAGAAGAAAGTAATGCGTGGACTGATTCTTGTTTTTCCTACCACTTTTTTCAGAGTTTTTTCACTTTTTTTGTAATTTAGTGCCATTAAATGTTAACTCACTCAGCGGGTGGTCTTGTTGGGGGCGGGGTTTGTTGGGTTGTTTATTTGTTCTGAAATGTTGCTTTAACCCTTGTTGTTTTCTAAACTTGTTGAGTTCTTTATCACTCCAGGCCCCAGCCAGCGAGAAGCTTCCAGTTTTGTACTTAGTGGATTCCATAGTGAAGAATGTTGGAGGAGAGTACCTTGCTGTGTTTGCTAAAAACCTAATCACTTCATTTATATGTGTCTTTGAAAAGGTACAGTTCTCTTTGCTGCCGTTTTTTAAACTAAATCACTCAGACTTGTCCACTTTCACTTCCCTGCTGCTTTTGTTTTCTGTTGCTTCTCATGTGTAGTCAGTCACCTGCTTCTAAATCATCTGTTAATAAAACTGTACAGGGTGTGGATAATTCACTCAATTAAGTTGTGCTGCATTTGTCAAAAGTTAAAATGTAAACATTTTAAAGTCGAGTGTGCATTCGGAGCTGTGGACCAAGTCATGTCCTCTGTTTGTAGGTGGACGAAAACACCAGGAAGAGTCTGTTCAAGTTGCGATCGACGTGGGACGAAGTGTTTCCGCTGAAGAAGCTGTACGCGCTGGACGTGCGGGTCAACTCTCTGGACCCGGCATGGCCCATCAAGCCGCTGCCGCCCACCGTCAACGCCAGCATTCACGTCAACCCCAAGTTTCTAAAGCAGGTGTGTACGAGTGTCCCATCACCACAGAGACACTTCTTCACGTCTGTTATACTGTGACTTTTATTTGTGTGCTAACACTTCTCACAACTTACCTGTACTGCTTATTTCCAAACATTTTACTAGGCTGCACTACATGACGTTAACCTGTTCTCATCAAAGTCTAGTGCTGGGGTCTCCAACTCATGAGCTGAGAGCCAATAAACATCTAGTCTGGTCAAAAAAAACCCAAAAACAAATGTTCAGTCAGTGGTGTCCAACATGACCATTAAATGGTAACACAGTTTGGGCTGCTAGTTATTCGCATACAAAATAACTTGACTATTTTGATACTCGATCAATCTGTTTTGTGTGTTTTCAGCTTCTTAAATGAGAATATTTTCAGTTTTTTTGGTGTAAAATCCTTTAGAGAGTCTGTCCTTTGCTCCTCCATGTGTTGGACAGCGATTTCTGTTGTTTCCATCATGATACCGTTCAGTTTGGAACGGTAAAGTCCTGGGTCGGGCTTGTGTTTCGACTGGGAACAGAGCCTTTACATGCTAGGCGAAATGGAGGACGTCCAGCAGCTCATTTTTTCCTGCTCGGTTTGTCTCATTAAAACAAAGTTACGCTTTGTATGATAAAGTTTTTCTGTTGCCCAGTCTGTTGACTGTCGTGGGTGGAGATGGTCTAGCTCCACCTAGATCTTACCGTCTTACTCAGGTGCCCCAAGGGAAGGGCGCCAAAGAATGGAACGGTATCAAACCGAACCATTCCACTCGGTGGAAACGCAGCTTTTGTGCAGTTGTAAGCAGACAAATGGTGTGTGGAAGCAGCATCCACAAACAAACAGAAAACATCCACTGGACATTAACAGCAACATATAAAACTCTGTTCACTTGTGGATTTCCATCCATGTCTCTAACCCTCCGTCTCTGTGTCTCCAGTCTGAGGAGGCGTCCTCTCCACAGCCGGCTCCCTCTCAGGCTCCAGTGGCGGCGGCGCCGGCGGCAGCGGTGGCAGTGGCGGCACCGGCCCCTCAGCCGGTTCCTGCCGTCAGCCAATCCAGCGTGACCCAGGAGCAGCTGATCCGACAGCAGCTTCTGGCCAAACAGAAACAGCTTCTGGAGCTTCAGCAGAAGAAGATCGAGCTGGAGCTGGAGCAGACCAAAGCTCAGCTGGTGAGTCATGTCATGTCGTGATCCGCGTGTGGAAAAACAGGAGAGAACACTTAAAAATATTTATTCACACGTCAACTCACAAAAACACAGTTACAGCTAAATAAAATTTTAATATTAATATTGTTAAATTATATTCTAATGAGGCTAATGTTTTTTTTAAAACATTGAAGAGTAAAAAAATAAGCACCAACAGACTCTAAACAGACTCTGCAGTTGCCCTTTTGTCGGCTCGGGTTGCAAAGGGGGCGGAAAATTGACAAACTTTCCATGAGAATTATCTAAAATTTCCAGTGCTTTGTCATACAAAATTATACAACAAAAACAAACATGACAGATTCATTTGTATAGATATATCCAATTATCTGTATCTAGCTAACAATGACCGTTTTTTTTTAAACCAACTATTGGTGAATGATTGGAAAATTTTATTTTATTACTGTTGATTCCCATGGAAAATTTCAATTTCTGAAAAAAAATCCAGAATTTTTTGCAGCCCAACTTTTTAATGAGGTGCACATTTTTAAAATAATGTATAAACTGAGGACAGTGACGTGTAAATGTGGTGCGAATATGTGATAATCGGGCGATAAATGAAACACGTGTGATGCGTGAATGCTGTTGCTTTTCTACGTGACGTCATCTTCAAGATTTGCTTCTATTTGGAGTAAAATGTGCAGAAAGTTATTAAAAATGTTTGATTGTGTTGGTGTTTCTGACTGTGACATCAGTGTGACGTTACCTCCTTTCATCTAATAACGTCATCGTTTTTATTCCTTGTATGTTTACTGTTGTTTTTAGTGGTAATGGTGGTCTATGAATTTATTAATTAAAGAAGAGAACGTAAGGCGGTAATGCTAAACGGTGAAGGCCCAACGGCCTTCAAACACCAAGAACAAACAGCAAATTAATTTTAATTCAGTCTTCATTTCTTTCTGTTATTTTTTACTTTTCTTGAATTTTTCTCAAGTTTCTCTTGTTTTTCAGTGAGTATCTGGTGTTTGTTTGTAAAAGCACTTTTTAATGATTTACAGTTTTTTAAAAATATGAGCACTCTTGGACTTTTAATGAAGGTGGTTACCTAATACCTAATAGTGCGGTGGCAGTCAGATATTTTCCATTGCTTTATGCATATTTTAAAGCAGGGATCTCAAACTCACCAATGAGTGTCCAGTTTGGCCAGTGGGGGGGGGGCCTGGTCAAATGAGAAAAATGTTTATATTTTACGTAATTTCAAAGTATTTTGATATGGAACAACTAATACCTCACAATGTAAACATATTTAGGATGGAAAATGAACCCATGAATTTAAAAATTGTCAAACTTGACTCATAACTTGAGTTATTTCCACAACTGGAGTGAGTGGATCCGTCCACATGGGCCGACGTGGATCCGTCCACATGGGCCGACGTGGATCCGTCCACATGGGCCGACTCTTCTGGCAGCAAACACCCTGGCCCTTATTTAAACTACATCTATATATTTTAGGTCCAATACAAAAACGGAAACACTGTCGATTTGTTCTTTTTTGGAGCAGAGTCTAGTTGTCACTCGACAGAGAACAACAGAGATTTAACAGAATGCTGGTGTTTTATGTGTTAATTGTGTCTAAATGTGCTTAAAAATGTAAATAAATAAAATGTCTTCCTCTGGTGGAACAGAAGTGCTCATGCTTGTTGATGTGTTACAGGCTGGTGGCTTCGTTTTACCGACACTCGCTCCCGTCTCGGCCGCACCGACTTTGATACAGAAACCTGTGGGTCAGACCGCCCCCGTTGTCCGACACTGGATCCCTCCTCAGACTCAGTCGGACACAAAACCATCGACCAGAGACCCGCGTCTGAACCGCACCGGCGCCCCCACTGCATCCTCGGCCAAAGAACAGCCCACTGTGAAAAAAGATAGCCCACCAGTAACAGGAAGTACTGCTCTGACGCCCGAGAAATCCACAAAGCCAGACAAAGCCAGGATCCCTAGGAAGGAGGCAGCAGAGGAGAAACCCAAGTCCAAGTCTCCGTCTCCAATGGCCAAAAGTGTCCAAATTAAAAACAAACCAGCTGAGGCTGAGAAATCACCGGACAGCACCAAGAAAGACCCAAGGCTCAAGAAGCGACCGGACAAGACGGGAGACGCCAAAGACGATGAGTTGAAGGTGAAGAGGAGATGCATGGACAAGAGAGACAGAGAGGAGGCGGGGCCAGGAACGGAGACTCAGAGGGCCAGCAAAGGGAAGCCGGTGAACGGCTTGGTAATGAAGCGCGACCGGGAAGAATCCGCAGAGAAGGCGGAGTTTAAGAGTGGCGGCAATGCCCGGACACATTCGAGGAAACGCACCCGCTCGCGGTCCAGGTCGCGTTCTCCCCCCACCTCGCCGAAGAGAAAGGACAGACGCTCGCCCAAGAGCAGGGCCAGGAGCAGCTCGTTGTCCCCGTCCCCGTCTCACAAACCCGGGAAACCGCGGAGGGTCCGCGCGGAAGAGCCGCAGCACGGCAAGCCAAGCAGGGACGACCGGCTCCCGCCCAAGAAGAGCCAATCAGAGAGCAGCAGGAGGTCAAAGAGACCGTCGGAGGACCGCCACGCTGAGTCCAGAGACTCTCACTCGCCACGGAGCCACGACGGAGGCAGCAAGGAGACGAAGGAGGCGCTACACCGCTGGAGGAGCGCCTGGGAGGAGAAACGGTAAGTCAACACTAATCTGACGTGATCACACTGAAACATTCAATTGAGAAACCAATAAGTGGAGCTGTAACAGCTGCTCAGCAGCTCAATGTAACATGTATGATGTGCGTCTTTGTTCTTCTGACCTTTTTAGATACAAATTAACTAACAATTAACAGAAAATTTGTGTGTAGCAAATCATCAAACTAACCCAAATCACTTTGAACTGATACATGAATTAAAACTTTTTTTCCAGACCCACTCTTTGAGTAATGTTAACTCTGTCTCTTTATAATGTAAATAAATAAATATTCAACAACACGTCAGATTAACACAGCAATTCTATCTATGATCAAGTTAGACCTGCAAACAAAAGTT
Source organism: Brachirus orientalis (assembly GCA_016785285.1). Classification (NCBI taxonomy): domain Eukaryota; kingdom Metazoa; phylum Chordata; class Actinopteri; order Pleuronectiformes; family Soleidae; genus Brachirus; species Brachirus orientalis. The sequence goes on along the minus strand of JAFBJR010000037.1, from coordinate 53,777 downwards.
GTATTTCTTAATGTTCTTGTCTGTCTGGGCTGTTTGTTTTCTTGCTGGTAGAAGCTGCTAGAAGGGTAAAGCCAACAGCGATTGATCATCAACTTTTTACTGTTTTCTTTGCTTCACATAAAGACATTTAATTGAAACTGATTAATTCTGGTGACGAGACATTTGAGACGATCAACATTTCAAGTTTCCAAACTACTACTTATGTAATCATAAAAATATCAACTGATTAAATGAATATGAAAATAACTTCAGCTCTACTAGAATGTGAGATTAACACAGTGAAGTAAGATGGCTGCCCCCCACTGGTGACACAGTTTGACACGTTTGATTCCTCCTCAGTGTGAAGTCGTCAGAAGACGCACACGTGAAACCTGGACCCCAGAGACACAAACCGTACAGCACCCCGACGCGACCCCCCACGCCCCGAACCCCGAAGCACCGCCTCAGCGTGGATGCAGACCTGCAGATCCCCGAAGTCCTCAGCTCCGCCTCCAAGAAGGACCTCCTCAGGAGGGTATGTACTTTAGACTGGGCACATTGTACTTTAGATACAATTGAGTTTGTTGGAGGCTACGTTCATGCTCAGGCCACGCCCTCTTTTGGTTTGCAGGACTTCGCAAAAATTTGTGTCTTTATTTTATGTTATTTATGGTTAGATGAATACACCAGGGGTGGTGGGAAAATCAATAGTTAAATATCACTATTTTGCATGGCGATACACCCTGGGTATCGTTTTTTTTTATTTTTACTCGTGGATTAACAAAAAAATCAACTGACGTTTCAGTCCACTAGAGGGTGCCAAGATCTCACTCACTAGAGCTGTTGTGCGAGTATATCGCAATATATGATTTTGCAAAAACAAAAAGTATTTTTCCATATTGTGATAATATCATATTGTGCTGTCTCTGGTGATTTCTGTCGCTAAAATACATGTTTGTGTTATCTTTGGTTTTACACATATAACCGAGCAACTGCACAGTAAAACATAGCAACACTTCTTTCAAAACAAGAGCCACTGACTTTGGCTTTTTACTACTACTTACGTAAAATGTTTGTCATAAAAAAACCCTTACAATCCAAAGTGTGTCTTGATGCAATGTTTGTTTGTTCAGTGCTATTTCACAGCTGTCGTTAGTGGTAACAGGAAGTCATCACTCTTGGCAATAAATACAGCTTATAATTGTTATTCTTACAAAGTTGAATTCACATTTCCATCGTATGTATAAAATGCATGTTTTAATGTCATTCCACAGCTGTTGTTGGTCTGAGAAACAACCGTTCCCTCTGTCTCGGTAAAACGTTCCAACCGCTCAGAAAACCTGAAAATTCAGACAAATCATCAACAGTTTTATTGCTCAATTCTGTAATTCTGACAGTGTTTCCTGCGTCCCAGAACTCTTTGGTGCAGTGAGTCATGTCATTAGCCTCGTCTTTTCCCCCCCGATGATCTTTTTAATGTTTGTTTTGTATTGTTGTGTTTCTCTGCAGGCCAGTAAGCGCTTGGAGAGTGGCGAGATTTCCCGGGAGGACTTCCTGAACATGGCGCATCAAATCAAACACTTCTTCCAGTATCAGGAGGAGAAGATGCAGCGCTCGGACAGCTGGGATGACTCCTGCGACTTCTCCGCCAAAAAGCAGTCACCACTGCTGCCGGCACCGCCCACAGCTCAGCCCCGCCCCCAGGACAGCATGAACGCAGCGGAGCTGTCGTACTACGAGCACAAGTCCAAGCTGAGGAAGACGCAGGTCACTCACCGAGTGACCGGACCAGAGTGGGAGGGCGAGGAGAACGTACAGGATGGTGAGGCGGCGGGTCAGGGCGAAAAGACAGGTGGTGGACGAGGCACAGAAAACGCACCACATAAATACAGCCGGACGCCACGGGACAGACCAGGTAAGCTGATCATGATCACACCTCTCTCCTGTCTCCAAACCTAAACAATACAAAATCACCCTGACTGTACAATACCACTCTGGTATCCCAGTGGAAGGGTATCAAAGAAGGGAACAGTGGGGGCAGGTTATTTCGGTATTCCAAAAAATAAAAAATTAGTTCAGGTAGAACAATTTGGGATCATGCGAGATTTGAAGCCACTTGTATTTATGTCATTGATGTCTGTTGGTTTCCGTCGTCTGCAGAAGAACGAAGGAGCAAAGAGCGGGAAGAACCACACCCTCCGCAAGGTCCCATGATCGAGGAGTACAACCACGGCAAAGAGTTCCCCACGCTGAAATCTTTACCGAACCTTCGCTTCAGGAGAAGAGCTGATCCCAGGGAGTCCAGTAAGTCTGACCCAAAATGGGTGATGTGTTACTTGATATAAGGTGTTAGTCACACGGTAGCAAATACAGTTAGCATTAGCCCAAGGCAAGTTGTCAAACCACATACATCAGTGAGGAGAAGAAATTTCAACATGGATGAACTCGTTTGTCGAGAATCCTTACATACAAGTCACACCCTGTTACTTGAAAAATCATAATAAATCATGTGACGGGTTTATCTCCGTTCCCAGGCGAGAGAGAGTGGAACTCACCGCTGACCGAACGCCAGCGCTATGATGAACGTGAGGAACAGAAGAGCGGGTACGATGCTCCACGCAGGTACCCGGTTGACTCCAGGCACCCCGACCCACGGAGACCAGAGGGGCCCCTACCATCTGGCACTGTGGTCCACAGGAACTGTCCGAGCCCGGGTGCTTTGGACACCCCTGCCCCGAGGTTCGAGCGTGAACGGCTCTCGCCTCTGCACCAAAAAGACTCGGTCGAGATGAGCCCGGTCCCACGCTTTGAGAGCCCCAACAGTGAACACTCGGATGACGCTCCACTCAATCTTGACGTAGCTCCTCCTCACCCTCCCCCCAAATCCATTCTCAAGGCCCCGACCCGCGGGGGCCCACTGTCTGCTGTCCGACAGCACACAAACTCACCGGGACACACTCCGCCTCATGAAGCAGGTCATCCCCCCTCACGGTTTGATGGGCCCGATCACATGGGCCCCCCCAGACCTCACCCTCCTGGCTGGTATGAAGACTCAGCGCAGTTTGATGGGCCTCACCACCAGGGGTCCGCCAGGTTTGATGGCAATAGACCTCATAACAACATGCCAGAGAGGTTTGATGGCCCAGAAGGCCCACACATGGCTCACGGTCCAATCAGAGGTGGAGACGGTATGGGTAGGTTTGATGGTCACCCTCACCCACAGGGCCCTGGGAGGTTTGACAGCCCCATGAGCCAACAGTCCCAGGTGCGGTTTACGGGCCCAGGCCACTTTGAGGGCCCCATGCAGCACTTTGAACCATCGCGTCGTTTTGAAAGCAACATGGCTTCTGGTCCTGGACCAGTTGGCTTTCAGCAGCAGCAGCGGCCCATGCGCTTTGAGGGCCCTCCAAACCAAATGGGTCCCATGAGGTTTGAAGGCCCGAATCGCTTTGAAGGGCCAGGACAGCCAGGTCCTCGTTACGACATTTCCAATGTACCCCATCAGAACCACCCACACTTTGAGGGGCCGCCCAGGTTCCCTCCCCAACACAACATGCAGCCTCCCTTGAGGCCGATGGCTCCGCCTGTTTACGAAAACTCGCTGGTGCCACAGCAGAACTTCAACATGGCCCCCCAACGGTTCCAAGAGTCCATGAACCTCCCGTTTTCCACGGGGCCCATGACGTTCCCGGCACAGCCAAACCTGCAACCAGGGAATTTCAACATTCAGCCGGCACTGCCATTCAGCCAACCAGGCCCCGCCCCCTTCTTCAGCACAACTGCCCCCACGGTCAGCATTCAGCAGCCGGTGAGTGACGCAGCCTCGAGTTATTTTATCGTCTTTTTTAGGTAATGCTAACAATAATGAGTTTAGCTTCAGTCGGTAGGTATCAGCATTTGGTTTCTGACCAATGAGGAGCAGGTTCTTACTCATCCTTTTACGCCTCTCAATGTCATCCTCAGGTGAACATGATGCCGAACATGACCCAGCCTTTCCTGCCTCAGAACGCCGTGCCTTTCACGCCTCAGCGTAAGTTTTCACTCATACATCCGTGGTCAGGTCACATGTTCAGAAACACATGATCGTGACCTTTGACCCTCTAAATGTTTCTTGTTTGTGTCGTACAGCGCTGCAGGTCGCTCCTCCGGAGAACCACTTTGGTCAGGTTGACGTCAACGACCTACTCACCAAACTCATCTCCACCGGCATCATCAAACCGTCGCAGCCCGACACCGCGCCGACCACGTCGAACGGTCAGTCAGCGCAACCTTTTACTTCAAGTCATTGAAGTAAACAAAGAACAATCAGGTCTAATCTGAGTCTGTGCTGATTCTTTCCAGAAGCTTCTTCCGTCGCGGCTCCGGCAGCTGTGTCGGTGGAGGAAGAGGAAGAGGAGGAGCCGGAGGTGGAGGAGGAAGACGACGTTCCCGATCTCACCAGCTTCACCGTGGACGACCTGAAACAGTGAGTAAAGGACAACGCAGCCGCCATCACCTGCCGTTCTGATCGTTCTGAACTCAACCGACCCCGTTTGGTCAGGTCACATGTTCAGAAACACATGATCGTGACCTTTGACCCTCTAAATGTTTCTTGTTTGTGTCGTACAGCGCTGCAGGTCGCTCCTCCGGAGAACCACTTTGGTCAGGTTGACGTCAACGACCTACTCACCAAACTCATCTCCACCGGCATCATCAAACCGTCGCAGCCCGACACCGCGCCGACCACGTCGAACGGTCAGTCAGCGCAACCTTTTACTTCAAGTCATTGAAGTAAACAAAGAACAATCAGGTCTAATCTGAGTCTGTGCTGATTCTTTCCAGAAGCTTCTTCCGTCGCGGCTCCGGCAGCTGTGTCGGTGGAGGAAGAGGAAGAGGAGGAGCCGGAGGTGGAGGAGGAAGACGACGTTCCCGATCTCACCAGCTTCACCGTGGACGACCTGAAACAGTGAGTAAAGGACAACGCAGCCGCCATCACCTGCCGTTCTGATCGTTCTGAACTCAACCGACCCCGTTTCTTTTTATGCTCCGCCCCCTGCAGGCGCCACGAGAGTGTGGTGACGAAGCTGTACTCGGGGAACCAGTGCTGTCTGTGCAGTATGAGGTTCACCGCCGCGCAGACCGACATGTACGCCGATCACCTGGACTGGCACTTTAGACAGAACCACGCGGGCAAGGTGGCTAGCAAGAAGGTCACACACCGCCGCTGGTACTACAGCCTGAGGGTGAGCACGCACACACACATGTGCACGGGTTCACATTAGGGATCAGCCGATTCGATACTGGTCAAAATGACTGGATTGGATTTCAGACCCACAAAAATGTACAATCGGATTAAAGGGTAGTTTTGGAAAAAGGACTGTATTGGACTGACATCAGTATCAGCAGGTACAGAGTTTGTGATCTCTGTAAGTGGTGTCTCACCAGGACTGGATTATATCACCGGGTTTAATCCCGATTGATTCAGTTTCCATATCCAGATTTTCTCTGAACTGAAACTGTAACTTGTACAAACGCTGGTTTTCTTTAAGCTTGTGTGTCAGAAACCGTTTTCATTTTAAAAATTCTAAACTCTTAACATTAAAAACAAGTTTAAGTTGAAAATAAGTCAGACATTTTGCTTGCACAGTTGGGTCTTCTCTTCTAGTTCTTCCTGATTCTTCACCAGAGAACGCAACAAACAGATCTGCGGCTCCGCTGTTAGCTTAGCTCGTTCGCTGAGAAAAGAAAGGATGCGTCGCAGTGAGAAATCTCACGTGACTAACACGTAATCTCGTCCTCGTGTGTCCCTGTCTGTCTCTGTGTGTCAGGACTGGATCGAGTTCGAGGAGATCGCAGACCTGGAGGAGCGAGCGAAGAGTCAGTTCTTTGAGAAGGAGAACGAGGAGGAGGTGCAGAAGAACCAGGCGGCGGCGAAGGAGAAGGAGTTCCAGAGCGTCAGAGCCACCAAGGACCAAGTGGGAGAGGTGAGTCAGCTGATCTACTGCCGGCCAATCAGGAGGCAGCAGGCAGCGAAGGTCCGGCCTGTGATTGGCTCATGTTTTTTTTTTTTGTCTTTGTGTTTTCAGTCGTGTGAAATCTGTCAGGAGCCGTTTGAGACGTACTGGGTGGAAGAGGAGGAGGACTGGTTCCTGAAGAACGCTGTGAGAGTGGACGACAAGGTAACCATGACGACACAGACACACTAACACCCAGAGGCACCCGCCATCTTATTTTCCTCACAGCGCCCTCTGCTGGATCTCAGTCATTACCTCCGACACTCGAATGAGCTGCTGACCGTTCAACTCAAGCGGTTTTTTAAAAAGTTCAAACAAAAAAACACTGTAAACAAAATAACGCAAAGACCCGATGATGTAAACGAAGTAAACACTGGTTGACAAAACATTTTTGTTTTTCTTTCCGCAGAACTTCCATCCTGCCTGTTTTGAAGATTATAAAAACGTGAGTAATCGATCACATCATCATATTTTTTGATCGTTAATAACAGAATCTTGATGTTTGGTTGACGTATTGTTGTTTTTCCCGCCTCAGACGTCGTACGTCGACGTGACGCCGTCGCCCAACAAGCTGCTCACCGATCATCCGCTCAGCTCCTTCGTAAAGACTGAGGAAGTCGAGGAGGGAACTTCCTGCGCCGTCGCTGCTGCTAACGCCAACGCCGCCGTCTCAGTCAAACAGGAAGTGCTGCCCGAGGCCGCTGAACTTCCTGATGTGAAAAAAGAGGCGGAGGTTTTAACCGAAGAAGTTCAAGTGGAGGAGAGTAAATCATAGACCACGCTAACATCGTGAAACACCGACGCCGCTGCTGCTGCTAATCCGCCGTCAACACTGTTAGCGTGCGGGGGAATGGGGCGGAGCTTGCAGCGACATAACTGGTCAATACATTTTTGTATTTGGATTCTACGCGACCATTTCAGGTCGTTCTTTTGTGTGAACTGATCGTAAATGATTTGTTTAAATGATTTAATTTATAAATTAAAGTATTTTTGGAATCTCTGGTGTGACGGTGATTGAATCGGCCGCTGTACAGACGTCGCTTTATTTTGTTGATCTAGTAGTTTCAGGTGTTTGCGTTCTCTGGCTGCGTTTAAAGGTAAGCATTGTTGTCATTGGACGGCCGGAGACTCCGCCCACTCATCAGGATTGGTTCACACTGAAGATGCTGATTCATCATTTTGTTTTTTGGTTTTTGTTTTTTCTCTAATTTTCAATAAAAAAAAAAAGTCTGAAACGTGTTTGTTTTGTGTGGATGATTTTATTTCAAAATAAAAGTTTCTCTGCATTTAAACTAAAAATCTCCTTTTTTTTCTCCTCAAACTCGAGCACAATGATTTAAAAAGTATATTTACTTTGGAGGAACTTTAGAAATTCTTTTCCTTGTTAAAGCTACATCGTCATCAGATACGTTTCTTAGTTACATGTGCAGTTTCACTTTTCATTCGTAGTTAAACTAATTTTGTTGAATGTTGTCAAATTTCCAATAATTATATTAAACATCAAAAGTTAAGGTGATATTTGAATAAAAATAAATTTACAATCACTAACCTTGACTTCACTGAAACTGAATATTTTCCAGGTTTGTTACAGATACAATTTCTTTTATTTTAATCAATAGTTAATTTTATTAAGTTACATTTTGATAGTTAATATTTTAGATAAATGAAGTAACATTAACTAAATGTTTATGGTTAGTTTTAATTATATTAAATAGTTTTCCACTTATTTTGAAAGGTCAAAGTGACACTTTACATATTTACAGGTTACATCTTAACTGTATGACCAAATATAAATGTTTATGAAAAACAATTTGAATTAACTTTTCCTTGAAATGTTTATTTAAGATTCTTCAGAAATAAATTCACATAGTAAATCAGTTTTAAAGAAAACAAATATAATAGAATTAAAATATTTCACATAAACTACATTTAAAAAAAGCTTAATGTTGACAAGGTTAAATAAAAACTTTATTTAAAAAACATTTTACAACAAGATCCCATCAAAATCAAAAGATTTACAAACGCTTGGGCTTCTTCACTAAACCAGGTTTAAACCAGGCTTAAACAAACTTAAAAAAGGCAGGCACAATGAAACCAGACTCAAACCAGATTTAAATTATTTTACTACTATATATATACACTAGTACTAGTTGCTAGTACTCGTTGTTAAGTTTAGTGTTGATACTTTTGTATTTGTATTGAGTCCTGGTCCGAGTCCTGGTCCTGGTCCTCCTTGATCCTTTACCTTAACAGTCCATAAACCACCAGAGTTACGGTGAGGCAGGAGAACAGAGTCCCTGAGGAGAAACACGGGACAAAATGTGAATCGTCTTCGTCGACGTTTGGAGACAGTGGGGGCGGAGTCAGGGGGCATTACCTGCCAAGTAGGTGATCATCTCCAGTTTCAGAGACGCCAGCAGCGTCTTAAGTGACGCCACCTGCAGGTCGATCTTTTGGTTGATCTCCATGTTGTCGTTTTTCAGTTCGACTTTCTGACCAATGAGAGACGACGAAACATTGTAAACACAGAACAGGATGTTGTGATAGTATCACAGTACAATCACAGTAACATCACAGTAACATCACAGTACAATCACAAGAGTCTTTACCTTTTGATGAAACTCTGTCATGGCCTCCATCAGCTTCTTCTTTTGTTCATTGAACTGAGAAAAAAACAAGATGAACTATGATCCTCTGACTGTGATGCATTCACTGACTGAGCTGTGGTGTGATGCTTTCACTGACTGTGATGCGTTCACTGACTGAGCTGTGGTATGATGCGTTCGCTGACTATGATGCGTCCTCTGACTTTGATGCGTTCACTGACTGAGCCGTGATGTGATGCTGTGGTGTGATGCGTTCACTGACTCAGCTGTGACTGAGCTGTGGTGTGATGCGTTCACTGACTATGATGCATCCTCTGACTTTGATGCGTTCACTGACTGAGCTGTGGTGTGATGCATTCACTGACTCAGCTGTGACTGAGCTGTGGTGTGATGCGTTCACTGACTGTGATGCGTTCACTGTATGAGCTGTGGTATGATGGGTTCACTGACTGAGCTGTGGTATGATGCGTTCACTGACTGAGCTGTGGTGTGATGCATTCACTGATTCAGCTGTGACTGAGCTGTGGTGTGATGCGTTCACTGACTATGATGCGTCCTCTGACTGTGATGCGTTCACTGACTGAGCTGTGGTGTGATGCGTTCACTGACTGTGATGCGTTCACTGACTGAGCTGTGGTGTGATGCATTCACTGACTGAGCTGTGGTGTGATGCGTTCACTGACTGAGCCGTGATGTGATGCGTTCACTGACTGAGCTGTGGTGTGATGCGTTCACTGACTCTGATGCGTCCTCTGACTTTGATGCGTTCACTGACTGAGCCGTGATGTGATGCTGTGGTGTGATGCGTTCACTGACTATGATGCGTTCACTGACTGAGGTGTGGTGTGATGCGTTCACTGACTCAGCTGTGACTGAGCTGTGGTGTGATGCGTTCACTGACTATGATGCGTCCTCTGACTGTGATGCGTTCACTGACTGAGCTGTGGTGTGATGCGTTCACTGACTATGATGCGTCCTCTGACTGTGATGCGTTCACTGACTGAGCTGTGGTGTGATGCGTTCACTGACTATGATGCGTCCTCTGACTGTGATGCGTTCACTGACTGAGCTGTGGTGTGATGCGTTCACTGACTATGATGCGTCCTCTGACTGTGATGCGTTCACTGACTGAGCTGTGGTGTGATGCGTTCACTGACTATGATGCGTCCTCTGACTGTGATGCGTTCACTGACTGAGCTGTGGTGTGATGCGTTCACTGACTATGATGCGTCCTCTGACTGTGATGCGTTCACTGACTGAGCTGTGGTGTGATGCGTTCACTGACTATGATGCGTCCTCTGACTGTGATGCGTTCACTGACTGAGCTGTGGTGTGATGCGTTCACTGACTGAGCCGTGATGTGATGCTGTGGTGTGATGCGTTCACTGACT
>JAFBJR010000037.1:13288-43513 GCA_016785285.1 Brachirus orientalis | reverse complement strand
TGTGTGTGTGTGTGTGTGTGTGTGTGTGTGTGTGTGTGTCTGTGTGTGTGTCTGTGTGGGTGTGTGTGTGTGTGTGTGTGTGTGTGTGTGTGTGTGTGTGTGTGTGTGTGTGTCTGTGTGTGTGTCTGTGTGGGTGTGTGTGTGTGTGTGTGTGTGTGTGTGTGTGTGTGTGTGTGTGTGTGTGTGTCTGTGTGTGTGTCTGTGTGGGTGTGTGTGTGTGTGTGTGTGTGTGTGTGTGTGTGTGTGTGTGTGTGTGTGTGTCTGTGTGTGTGTCTGTGTGGGTGTGTGTGTGTGTGTGTGTGTGTGTGTGTGTGTGTGTGTGTGTGTGTGTGTGTCTGTGTGTGTGTCTGTGTGGGTGTGTGTGTGTGTGTGTGTGTGTGTGTGTGTGTGTGTGTGTGTGTGTGTGTGTCTGTGTGTGTGTCTGTGTGGGTGTGTGTGTGTGTGTGTGTGTGTGTGTGTGTGTGTGTGTGTGTGTGTGTGTGTCTGTGTGTGTGTCTGTGTGGGTGTGTGTGTGTGTGTGTGTGTGTGTGTGTGTGTGTGTGTGTGTGTGTGTGTGTCTGTGTGTGTGTGTGAGTCACCTTCAGTCGGGTCTTCAGCTGCTCCAGCTCTTGCTTCATCGTCTGCAGGAAAAACAAGGTGTAACACTAAAAACTCCGAACATAAATTCAGTCACTCAAACGCAGCTTCGATCGGGAAACTGATGAGTCACTGTAAGAAGTGACGTGTCATCAGTGAATATGCAAATGAGACACATTATTTTTGTTTCACCGTTAATGTTAATGTGATGATTAAACTGCGCGTCGGTCCTCAGAGGAACAGCAAAACCGGCTCGCTGTGTTACCGTGTTTTCTGAGCGAAGGCTGGCGAACTCGCTCTTCTCCAGAATCACCATGTCCTTCCTGATGGAGTCCAGGTGAGCCATGATCTGCTGGACTGCGATCTCCTGGTGAGACTTGGTCACCATGTCTTTGTAAACGATGTCCATGTTCGCTGTCGTCAGAGTCACCAGAGCAGAGACGATGAGGTCGGCCTGATGCTTGTCAAAACCTGAGGAAACAAGCGTTTGTTTGTGAACCGCTCACTCTCCCACACCAAAGTCCATAGAGAAAATCAGTGATTTTAGCTCACGGCGACACAGGAGCTGCTGGTCTACTGCTGCCTCGTGTGGTCACTTTGTGTCAGTTAAATAAATCTAAATGCAGATTTTCAAAAGCTGAAGTAACAAAATAAGACATTTGAACTTAGTGATGGAGGCAGCAGTGGATCAACAACTCCTGTGTCCCTGTGAGCTAAAATCTCTAAAAAATTTTCTCTATGGACTTTGTTGTGGGAGAGTGAGTGGTTTACAAACTTCAGTTTCCTGATGGAAAAGTCTGTCTAACAGTGAGATAAAGACATAAACATATTTTGAAGATATTGTAGACCTAAGTTGTAGTACATCTTGAGTATTTTCACTGAGTTTGGGCACCAACTTTTTGTCAGTACCTCACATAAAAAAACCCGAATAGTCCCTTTAAGGCAGCAGAATTCACCAGGATCAGCTGATGTTTGCAGTGAAGTCAGTGTTTGATCGTAAATGATCACCATGACACTGTGACACAGAAGGAAACATAAAAACAGCTGGAATCTCTATGAGGTTCTGCAGAATCTGATTTCTCCCTGGGCTTTTATGGAGAAATGTCACAACAGGAAGTGACGTCATATCATGCGCATCTTCTTACCGCTTTGTTCCAGCTCTGTCGCCATCTCCTGAGAGTCAAAGGTGAGTTTTCTCTGATCCAAAGGCGTCAGTTCAACTTTCCTCAGGTCAAAGGTCAACACTGGTGCCGTCACGTGATAATCTGCCTCACATACACACACAAAGAAAGACTGATAACAATTGTGTGCGTGTATTTTCCAACTATAATTTTTTTTCCCTCCTCAGAATCTAAAACCCGGAACCGGAAGGCGGACTCACCCCTCCAGTTTCGTAGCTGCCGCAGGTTAAACCGTCGCAGCGCGTTCATCCCGGAAGCTGCGTTTTTTCAAGTTTAGACCCAAAACAGTTGTGCGGAAAAGTTGACGATCAGCTGATCCCGGAGTAGAGTGTGACCGGAAACTGTCTGACGTAACAGTGGAAGCTCGGGATGCCTTCACGGACCCTCGGAATTCACAACGTCACTGTGGGAAAACAGCTACAGCGCCCCCAGTGAAGGACGACTCTTGAAAGTTTTAAATGTAATTTAATAGTAATAATAAAAGTTTACTGTAACGAGATGCTTCAAAAAATTAAAATATAAAAAGTTTTTTAGTGACTTTATTTCTGACTTGATTTTTTGATTTCTGTTTTTCCTTCTGTTCGTCTCATGTTTTTAAACATTGTAAGAGAGGAAAAAATAATTATGATTAAAAAACATGTACTTATCATAGATAGAGATGGACAAATTTATTGATTCCAAACCTGGAAAATTCTTAGTGTCAGACATGTGACAAACTACACAAATTATATAAAAAAAACATATAACAAAATATAAATATAGGACTAAAATATTTATACAAAAATAAAAAAGATTATGATAAAAACTATGCAGCAGAATACAAACTGTCTCAAAACGTGGCTGTCACAGGCTGTGTCCGACATAGAGCTTGTCAATAAAGTTTCTTCAAAGTCAACAATCAGCGGCGCCATGGCGGCACTTGTAGCGGACACAAGTGTCTGGTTTCCTGCGTTAGCTCTGGGAGTTTCTCTGCTCAAATGTCTCTTCATCAACGCATAGTGAGTGAAAACGACATCAACAGTTTAAATCATAATGTGACGCGACCTGTTTTCATTCCGATTCAGAACCATTGTGCGCTTTTACAGATGGTAGTTTAGCCTGTTAGCCTGCGGCTAACAGCTACAGAGTATCTTCTTTAATCGGATTATTGACATTAATGCAGGTGCTGATGTAAAACGAAGTACGTCACAGTGTCGCAGTTAGTATTATTAAAATGATTAATAAGCGAAAAAGGCTGCTGTTATATTAACTTGACGTGTTATTTTCTCACGTTGTGATGCCAAACGGCCACAAGATGGCGCCGATTTTCCGATCAATTTTAAGGCTGAGTTATTATTAAATTGTTCTTATTTAGCTTCGTGCTGTTACAGTTAAGTCGAAATGGCTTAAAACACAGTTAAACTTTATCAGAACAAACGGTGACATTTTGGTCTGAAATGTTTTTCACCACAAATTCCCTTAATTTAAGATATTCTGGTGTATATTTAAAGTAAACACGTAGTGTAAAACATAACTGAACGTTTTGTCGAAGTCAGTAATAAATTTGGATAATTTCGGCTTTCATTAAATAAGTAAAAAAAAAAAAGTACTTCTTTTAGTACCTTTTTTTAACTTAATTATTTGAATTAACATAATACACTTGTTACATTAGGTTTGTTTTATCATTTACCAATTTATCATCAGTTAACATCACTCATAAAAACTTCAGAGAACAATGATTAAATTAATTGTTTTAGCAAATGTTTTTTGTGTGGACGACTAAAATTAGTGAACACACTAAATGTCACAGCACTTCTGATATTTGGCAAAATGTTCCATATCAACTCCATCGAATTGGACTTTTTGACCCCAGTTCCAGTTTGACCGAGTGACTGGTTGATGACCTGCCATTGTTGTGTGTTTATTTGTTTGTTTATTTATTTATTTGCAGTCATTCCACAGACTTTGAGGTTCACAGGAACTGGTTGGCGATCACACACAGCCTGCCTGTGTCCAGGTGGTATTATGAGGTCAGTATGATGACGCTTTCACTTAAATCATTTTGACAAAATATTAAAAAATGCTGTCACAAATTTTGCAGTGGGTTCTTTAAATCTGTGACCAGATGAGTAATTTCTGCTCATGATGATGATGATGGTGATGATGTCAAGTCCCCGTGGTGTTTTCTTTCATCAGAACACGTCTTCTTGGACTCTGGACTACCCTCCGCTCTTCGCCTGGTTCGAGTTCGGCCTGTCTCATGTGGCTCAGCGCTTTGACAGGAACATGCTGCTGGTGGAGAATCTGAACTACGCCAGTGCGTCCACGGTGCTTTTCCAGAGGCTGTCGGTCATCGTCACTGACGTGGTTTTTATCTTCGCTGTCAGAGAGTGAGTCTGTGTCCACCTCAGACCTTTCATGAACATTACTGCCTTCAAATGATGCTGTGAAGTTCATCCGTCAGTGGATTGTGATTTAAAGGTATTTGCGATACCAACACAGTCAGTAGCGTCTGTGCTTTGAGCGCCCCCTGCTGTTGAGAACCAGCCTGGGACACGGAAATCTAATTTTTAGTGAAAAATAACGGATTTTAGTCTCCGTAAAATCTAAGTCAGAGTCAGTTAAAGTTTCTGATATCTTACAAACATTTTCATTTCTTTATCTCACTGTTAGACAGACTTTTCCAACAGGAAAGTGAAGTTTGTAAACCACTCACTCTCCCACACCAAAGTCCATAGAGAAAATCAGTGATTTTAGCTCACAGGGACACAGGAGCTGCTGGTCTACTGCTGCCTCGTGTGGTCACTTTGTGTCACTGAGGTGAATCTGAACAAAGGATTTCAAACACTGAAGTGACAAATTAAGACATGTTGGGTCTGGTTGCCCAGCAACAGCTTGTTCGTTTATCCTGAATCAGGACAGACTACTTTTCTCCTTTGAGCTCTTTATTTTCTTAAGCAAAATAGAAGATGAAAAATACTCGGCTGAGGACCTCAGTCCAGTACAAAGACCCGCAGGGAGCAGAACATCCTCCAGTCGTCTTTGTTGGAGTGAGTGCCCAGATTAAAGGAAACGATAAGCTTTATAGAAACATAGATGATGATATAAACATGATTGGTAAGACTAAGACTAATGCCTGAAGATTGGCTGTGGTTTAGACTTGGCTCTCCCTTGTTGGTGCACAGGCTCAGTCCCATCCTGTTGGCACATGACCAGCCAATCTTCAGGCATTGCTTCCAGTTGAGTCCCTCCTTGGTATCTCCCTGAGCTAACTGGCGCTAACTAGTGTGGAGCAGCTGTGTCCATGTGTCTTCCCTGAGATACGATGCATGATGTATCCTGATATTGTTTTAGGTTGTGTTCATCTTATCTGTACCTATTGTACAGTGCAAGCATCAGCGTATGTGTGCATAAGTGAGTGCGTAAGCAGTGTGCCCGTGCATGAGAAAGTGTGTGCATGTGACTGATTGTAGCGGTGTGTGTGTGTGTTTAGTAGATAGCTGCAGATGGCCAGTGTAATACATGTGTCAAGCATAATAAGAATGAAAACCCTCACAGAACTTAGTGACGGAGGCAGCAGTAGACCAGCAGCTCCTGTGTCCCTGTGAGCTAAAGTCACTGATTTTCTCTTTGGTGTGGGAGAGTGAGTGGTTTTACGCAATTACACGATTATTTGTTTGGACCAGTGTTTGTCAAACCTGGATATGATGATGTCTTGTTTTGTCCACAAACCAAAATGATTCAGTTTTAGATTTCTTTGTTATATGGGCAGAGAAACCAGGAAGTATTCACATTTAAGAAGCTGAAAAAATCACAGAAACTGGGTTTAATTATTTAAAAAAAACACTCAAATTGATTATCAAAATAGTTGATGATTTAATATAGTAATCCATTGCAGATTTTCTTTAATATTTTCCACAGACTTGCTGTTTTTGCTGTTGCTTTTAGCAACAATGTTTTCATGAGTATGTTGTGTTCACATGTTGTAAACGTGAGCATGTGTGAAGGCGTCATACATATAAAATTAACCTTTAAGAAGAAGCTGCTTTACGGTTTTTTATTTCTAACATTTTCTTTGTGAAGCTGAATTTGTTTAAATTAAAATTAAGCTCTCCAGCAGCTCGATCCTGATTGGCTCTTTTCCTGGTTCAGGTGCTGCAGGTGCGTTCAGGAGCAGAAAGGCTCCCGGGACGTCCTGAGTCGCCCGTCCTTCGTCCTGGCGTCTCTGCTGCTCTACAACTTCGGCCTCCTCATCGTCGACCGTATCCTTCAGCTCTAACACGTAGAATCGGTCTGTGAAGGTCAAACTCTGACCTGAGGTCGTTGACATGACGATCATCGGGAAAAGTCTTTAACTTTTTTTTTTTCTCAGACATTCATTTCCAGTATAACGGTTTCCTGTTTGGTTTCCTGCTGCTGTCGGTGGCAAAACACCTCCAGGTCTGAAACCTGCTCCTGAGGGAAATTCACCTCCAGTGCAGCAACTTTCTGAACATCCGGTGATTTCAGTGTCTCTGTGGTTGTGTGTTGCAACAGTCCAAGCACCTGCAGGGGGCGCTGCTGTTCTCCATCCTGCTCAACCTGAAGCACATTTACCTGTACGTGGCTCCGGCCTACGGCATCTACCTGCTGAGGAGTTACTGCTTCACCCAGGACAACAGAGGTAACACACACACACACACACACACACACATACACACACATACACACACACTCAGAGAGTGAAGCTCACTTGCGTTGACGCTCTGCTGCTGAGATCCAGTATGAGACACCAATTTTAGCCATTTAACAAAAGATTTGCATAAAAAATATCTGTCAGTTTAAGGCTACGATATCTTCAGAACACGTTCACGTCTTTACCTCACTGTTAGACAGACTTTTCCAACAGGAAACTGAAGTTTGTGAACCACTCACTCTCCCACACCAAAGTCCATAGAGAAAATCAGTGATTTTGCATCACAGCGCACAGGAGTTGTTGATTCACTGCTGCCTCTATCAATAACTTCAAATGTCTTAATTTTTCCGTTCGGCATTGAAAATCCTTTATTTAGATTTAAATCAGTGACACAAAGTGACCACACGAGGCAGCAGTAGACCAGCAGCTCCTGTGTCCCTGTGAGCTAAAATCACTGATTTTCTCTATGGACTTTGGTGTGGGAGAGTGAATGGTTTACAAACTTGAGTTTCCTGTTGGAAAAGTCTGTCTAACAGTGAGATAAAGACATAAACATGTGCTTAAGATATTGTAGAATTAAACCGACAGATTTTATTAGGTGAGTCTTTTTTCTTTTTTTTGTAACATCAGTTTTTCCTTGTCTCATCACTGACAACCATGTTTTCACTTAGAGTGAGCTCTAAATATATTATAGGTTTTGGTTGTTGTTTTTTAAAATGTTTTTGATGATTTCATGTTTCCACACTGACAGAACCAACCTCAACTACCTGTCTTACAGATGGTTCGATCCGCTGGAAGAGTTTCAGTCCACTTCGTCTCTTAGCTCTGGGAACCATCGTCCTCTCCGTCTGTGCTCTGTCCTTTGGCCCGTTCATCGCCATGGTGAGTGGAGTCTGATCTGTTCACTCACTCACTCACTCACTCACTCACTCACTCACACACACATGTGACCTCAGTAGAATGTCTTCTGTGGATGAGCTAAAGGAACATTTCGCTCCACATCAGTGTCACCTGACAAACTGTTTTTAGGTCACATGACTGACCATAATGATGTCCTTTTTCCCCCAGGGTCAGCTCCCTCAGGTGTTGTCCCGCCTCTTTCCATTCCAACGTGGACTCTGTCATGCCTACTGGGCCCCCAACGCCTGGGCTCTTTACAACATGCTGGACAAAAGCCTAGCAGTGCTTGGTGAGACTCCGCCCTCTTAACTTAAAGGGATAATTCCGGATTGAAGTGCGGTTATATGAGGTACTGAGACCTAATGAGTGTTACATGTTTGGACCGCCAGTGGAAACACTAGAAAAAAATGATTTTAGCCATAAAAATAACTCCACATAATCCCAAGTCTACACAATCTTAAGAATATTTTCACGTCTTTATGTCACTGTTAGACAGACTTTTCCAACAGGAAGCTGAAGTTTGTAAACCAGTCACTCTCCCACACCAAAGTCCATAGAGAAAATCAGTGATTTTAGCTCACAGGGACACAGGAGCTGCTGGTCTACTGCTGCCTCGTGTGGTCACTTTGTGTCACTTAAATAAATCTAAATGCAGATTTTCAAAAGCTGAAGTGACAAAATAAGACATTTGAACTTAGTGATGGAGGCAGCAGTGGATCAACAACTCCTGTGTCCCTGTGAGCTAAAATCACTGATTTTCTCTATGGACTTTGGTGTGGGAGAGTGACTGGTTTACAAACTCCAGTTTCCTGTTGGAAAAGTCTGTGTAAGAGTGAGATAAAGACGTGAACGTGTTCTAAAGATATTGTAGACTTAAATGATGTAGATCATATTTTAAAACCTGAAGAAATGTGTGGTTTGAATCAAGTTAAGTGTGCGTTTGCTTTTTTTGCCTCTTGGTGGCAGTGGAAGTGTTGTTTGTCCGCTAGAGTAGTCAAAATAAAGTTAATTTGAAGTTTTATCTCTCTATAATCTGATTAGATGTCTCTGTGTGTGTGTTTCAGGTGTGCGTCTGAAGCTGCTGGAGGAGGCGGAGCTTCCCCGAGCCTCCATGACAGGCGGGCTGGTCCAGGAGTTTCAGCACTCTGTCCTCCCGTCCGTCTCTCCATCGGTCACGCTTGTCTGTTCTCTGCTGTCCATCCTGGTGAGCGTGAACAAAACTGAGCTGCACTCGTTCATCACGTCGCTGATGAGTAACGTTCACGTCACAGCACAAGTTTGAACCTGTGACAGTGGAAAAACATCTACGGGACACCGAAGAACAAAAAATCTGTACTGATTTCTCGCGCGCACGAGAAAGTATCTGGTGCGCACGGCTTATGTGCGGTTGTGTCGAGGATGGCTGCAGCAGACCGCGGTAAAGTGAGCCGCAGTTAGATTTCTGCTGCGCAATTAGTAGCGTAAACACGGTACTTACGGCAGTCTGAGTATGAAGGTCCTGAAAGAGACATACACATGTTATTGTCGCGTCTCTCGGTCGTATCAACATAATACAGTTGACCTGTTTTTACTGTATATTTGTTAATATAAATATAATGAAGATTTGCGGAGAAAACAATATAAAATGTATGATGTTAAGTATTATATAACAGGAACTTCTGTATAAATTATATACAATTTCCAGTGCAGTTTTGTTCACAGTGACTTTGCCTTTAGGAGATAATATAGTGATGACGCCGGGCTAGCAAAGCTGCAAGGTGTTTGTAAGCGAGTCCGAGGTGAAAATACAATCACGCGTTGTCATTTCCATGAATAACTAACTTGAACAAATGAAATGGGATCCTGTGTGTAAAGGGTGTTCCATGCACACCACTTTCTTGTGAGCACGAGAAATCAATATAGATTTTGTTTTTCTTCAGTGTCCCTTTACGGGCTCTGCAAACATCTGTTCTCTGTTTTAATGATCTTTTTGAATGAAGTTCTCAGAAAGATCCTGATCTCAGACATCAGTTCAGTCAGTTTTGGTCTGGTTCAGTTTAGTTCAGATCTGAGAGCAGAGTTCAGATCACTGAACTGGTTTCTGTCCTCTCTCCCCTGTCCTCCGCTGTCCTCTCTCCCCTGTCCTCCGCTGTCCTCTCTCCACTGTCCTCTCTCTGCTGTCCTCTCTCCACTGTCCTCTCTCCACTGTCCTCTCTCCGCTGTCCTCTCTCCACTGTCCTCTCTGCTGTCCTCTCCGCTGTCCTCTCTCTGCTGTCCTCTCTGCTGTCCTCTCCGCTGTCCTCTCCGCTGTCCTCTCTCCGCTGTCCTCTCCGCTGTCCTCTCCGCTGTCCTCTCTCCGCTGTCCTCTCTGCTGTCCTCTCCACTGTCCTCTCCACTGTCCTCTCCGCTGTCCTCTCCACTCTGTCCTCTCTCCACTGTCCTCTCTCCACTGTCCTCTCCACTGTCCTCTCTCTGCTGTCCTCTCCGCTGTCCTCTCTCCACTGTCCTCTCCACTGTCCTCTCTCTGCTGTCCTCTCCGCTGTCCTCTCTCCACTGTCCTCTCTCTGCTGTCCTCTCTCCGCTGTCCTCTCTGCTGTCCTCTCTCCGCTGTCCTCTCTCCACTGTCCTCTCTCTGCTGTCCTCTCTCCGCTGTCCTCTCTCCACTGTCCTCTCTCTGCTGTCCTCTCTCTGCTGTCCTCTCCACTGTCCTCTCTCTGCTGTCCTCTCTGCTGTCCTCTCTCCACTGTCCTCTCCACTGTCCTCTCTCTGCTGTCCTCTCCGCTGTCCTCTCCACTGTCCTCTCCGCTGTCCTCTCCGCTGTCCTCTCCGCTGTCCTCTCCACTGTCCTCTCTGCTGTCCTCTCTCCGCTGTCCCCTCCGCTGTCCTCTCCACTGTCCTCTCTGCTGTCCTCTCTCCACTGTCCTCTCCGCTGTCCTCTCCGCTGTCCTCTCCACTGTCCTCTCCGCTGTCCTCTCCACTGTCCTCTCTGCTGTCCTCTCTCCGCTGTCCCCTCCGTGTCTCTGTAGCCGGCCCTCGTCTCCCTCTGGCTGCGTCCTCGTGGGCCTCGTGGTTTCCTGCGTTGTCTCCTGCTTTGCTCTCTGGGCTCCTTCATGTTCGGCTGGCACGTCCACGAGAAGGCCGTCCTCCTCGCCATCCTGCCCCTCAGGTCGGTCGTCGTCATGTGACGTCAGAGTCACTTTGATCCACGCGGTGACCGCTTGTTTGTTTGTTTGTTTGTTTGTTTGTTTTCCTGTAGTCTCCTGGCGGTGGAGAGCAGAGAGGACGCTGGGATCTTCCTGCTTCTGTCCACCACAGGTCATTACTCTCTGTTCCCGCTGATCTTCACACCTGCAGGTAAACGTCTCGCAGACCTGATGGACATTTCAAAAAACCAAACTTCCTCCTGTGTTTGTTTAACTCTCGCGTCTTTGACGTCTGCAGTCGTGTCAGGTTTAATGTCGTCACACTCCTCCTTTCCTTCTTCTTCTTCATGTGTTTAATCAAAGTGACGTCCACTTCCTGTTTTTCAGAGCTGCCAATCAAAATTGTTCTGATGTTGATGTTTAGCATCTACTCATTCACTGCTTTGAGGAAACTGCACAGGTAAACAAACAAACAAGTTTTATCAGCAGAAAACTCCAAAACAATGCTAATTTCACAAACACATTAACACATTCATTAAGTCTATGATTATGTCCCCTGACTGTCCCCTACTACTGAGACATGGAGACTAGCAGTGAAAACATGGCTGACAGTGAAGGCACGAGGGGAAAAAAAGTTTTTAACAACTGAACAATAGTCTCAGCTAATAAAATCTATATCAGCCTAAGTTTACGGTATCTTCAGAATGTGTTTGTGTCTTTAATCTCACTGTTTGACAGACTTTTCCAACAGGAAAGTGAAGTTTGTAAACCACTCACTCTCCCACACCAAAGTCCATAGAGAAAATCAGTGATTTTACATCACAGGGACACAGGAGTTGTTGATCCACTGCTGCCTCCATCACTAAGTTCAAATGTCTTATTTTGTCACTTCAGTGTTTGAAATCCTTCATTCAGATTTAAATCAATGACACAAACTGACCACACGAGGCAGCAGTAGACCAGCAGCTCCTGTGTCCCTGTGAGCTAAAATCACTGATTTTCTCTATGGACTTTGGTGTGGGAGAGTGAGTGGTTTATAAACTTCACTTTAAAGCTGTGAGCATATTCTTAAGATACCATACGCTTATGCCGATGTAGCTCTTATTCAGTGAGTCTTTTAAATGGCTAAAATCTGTTTCTCTTCAGTCTTAAAATGGACTCCATTTTAAGACCTCTTTTTAAAAGATAAATTAATAGTTTTGCCATTTAATTAGTTAATAAAGTATTAATTAGTTTCTACTTGTTTATTGATCCACTCGTCCTCACGCACTTGGAAGTAATCAGATTACTTCTGTCCTCTCAGTGGCTCGGTGCTCCGCCCCCTGGAGGTCGTCTACCTGCTCGGTTTGTTCACCGTGGCAATTGCCTGTGAGCTCATCTTCCCCCTGTCACCATGGCAACAAAAGCTGCCCTTCCTCCCCCTGCTGGCGACCTCGGTGTACTGCTCGGTGGGTGTATGTTACTCCTTCCTGCGTCTGTACGTCAGTCTCCTGCGACGCGAGGACAAGAGAGAAAAACCCAAACAACTGTGAGACGCCGTCCTGAACCTGAGAGGTCAAAGGTCAGGTTCCCAACACACTGACAGCACACCCGACCTTAAAAAAGGATTTATCTGCTCTATTGTGTGTACAAGGGGGGAAACCACGTCACAGAAAAATCAGTTAATGGAGCAGGAGCTGTTGGTTTCTCATCAGAAACACAATCGCAGACTCAACACGACGACATCAGCTGAATTAAAACATTATCGTGTTTTTCATACAAACAAACCTGGACCAAAGACGGGAACATGGCGACGGCGGGAATGTTTTTTTACATTTTCAAATTAAAAAGGGAAAAGTGAAGCTCACATTTGTGTTGGTCATTATTTTCACGGCTGAATAAACAAATGAGCCTTCAACATTTCTGATGGATTCATCACAACTAGTAGTGCTGTTATTAGCCGCATAGCAGTTAGCCAAATCGGAGAGAAAATTAAAAAAAAATCCCCTTTAAAATCCTTGTGCTGGGTCTAATATTAGTCACACTCAAGATGCTAAGCACAAAAATGTGCTTTTTAAAAGTGAGCTATAAAAAAATTATACATTATTCTTGGGAAAAAAATGCAAAGTAAAATGTTTGTGTTGATTATTGCGGCCTGGGATATGTCGATGAACGGGAAGGGGGAATTGTGACAATGCCATCTTGCAGAAAAAGCATGTTTTTTCTCCATTATGCTGAATATGGCCAAAAACTACCCCATCTGGTGGAGAGTAGTGAAAAGGATCAATTTTCAGGGCAAAAGCCCACATTGACACCCAGATATAATAAAATGCGTGTATTATGCTTTCATGGAAGTAAGATTAAAAAAATTGCAGTTTGAATGGGTTTCAATGGCACATTTTTGGCACTTAATGGTCTGAGTGTCCACAGTGTATTTTAGCCTTAATGTAGGAGCTGAGCTGGAAATGACAAGATCAAATAAAAATACACAGTCATGGCAAAAGTTCATGCCATATGCATGAGCATAGACACAATTATCAAAAAAAAAAGAATGAAAAGTTCGTATTTTCAAATTTTCTCCAAAATTCTGTCAAAATAAAAAACAAAAAACAAAAAACGTTTGCATAAAAACTTTGACGTCATATATTTATAACTAAAATAGTTTGACACGTTATTTCAAACATGTCATGTGTTACTTACTTAGCTGTTAGCCATTAGCCGCTAGCAGTCCGCTCCTGTCTGGATGACAGCTTAATCAAAGTTTCAAATTAACGACTCAGTTGGTTTAAAAACTTTATTTATAAGGCAGCAAATGACAAGATTCATTAGAGTGAGCTATTGCACGAAAGCATGTTACTGTTAGCGTTGATGCTATGCTAACCTGTACTCGACTGTACTGTAAGGACTATGAGTCAGCAGCTTTAAGGACAACGTGGCCTCTTTTCCTCGAGTCCATGATCAGTGTTCCAACATCGTACCGATTTAGTCAAACTCTTCGTATAAAAATAAAAATGTTTTCAGCACAAATCGTCCGGTACATTCCATTACGCGACAAGTCACACAAGCTAACGGCTACACTGTGATCGGACCAAGGAGGGAAAAACTAAATCTGTCTGTCTCTTGTTTACTGAGGCATGTTCATGTTTTGCCAAAGATGAAACTTAAAACTAAAAATGGGGGTTTGATTGTTGGATTTCTGCACATGAATGAATGAAATATCATCTTAATCTGTGAAAAACAGACTGGCGCGTGGATTATTACTTCAACGGCACCAAGTCAGGTGACACTTGATATTAAATATAACATTTGTAGTGTGTTTACTTAAAGTTGTAAATCCAAGTTGTTGCTTTCACACTCCAAGTTGTTGCTACCAAGCTGTTTTTATGGAGGAAATACCAAAGAAATGTGACTAGATTAGCTTGCAAGAATTGAAAACAGATCATCACTGGTTTTAATCGGTTCTTGTTCTGGTTCTATGTTTTTATCTTTTCTAAATTAATCAAAACCACTGAGCTCACAATGCAGCGAGATACATTTAAACATTTCTGTAGTTAGGTTTTAATTGGACCGCACCTCATCTGCTCTGGGGACCTGGGTTAGCCTGAATTGGTCTGGTTTGTCTTGATTTGGCCTTGAGTGGCCTAATGCCAGAGCAAATTGTTGAAGACCTTATTTTGACTTCCCTGCTCTGAAAGCCAGAAACCGTAAATCTAAAACTGAAATTTGGTTTTGTTGTACTAAATCCAGTGTTCTCCTGGTCCACCCAGCAGGGGGCGGCGGCAGCGCCAGCTCTGTCTTTGTGCAGCTGAAACTGTCTGTCAATCTGCTCCATTACGGCTCAGGTTTCTTAACCCTTTACAGCTTTAAGAGGATCAACTGCTCCAGAGCAAAGACCAGGACACGGTCACAGAGGTCCAGATGTAACCATAGCAACTGCAGTGTTGTAAATTAAAAATGTGGTGTGGATGTAGGCTCCAGTTGGCAAAGTCTGATGATGACGATATTTGGTAATTATGGGATCAGAATGAATAAAGTGGAGAATTCGGAGGTTTGACAACTAGCGTTTTTTTGTTGGATCTCACAAAGATCATCACATCTTTGGACATCTCTGTCAGATTTTAGTTCCTTTATTTAACCTGACATCTGGAGGCAGGGAGGGGAAGTGCAGTCAGACCTGCAGCGTCTGGACAGCCAATCAGGGTCCACCGGAGCTTCTGACATCACAGCACCTGTTCATGTGTGGCCCTCGGATTGAACTCTGATGCTTTTCAATCTGGACTCAGATTGTTCTGGTTCTCAGATTGAACTGAATTTGTTCAGACTGGACTGGTGGTCTTCAGACTGGACTCTGGTGGTCTTCAGACTGGACTCTGGTGGTCTTCAGACTGGACTCTTGTGTTTTCCAATCTCAGATCATCAAAGTCTTTAGTCGTCTCTGTCAGGGAGGGGAGGTGCAGTTGGACCTTCAGCACCTGGTGAGTCCACTCTGAGCAGTAAACAGGAGAAAGGAGCAGATCAATCTTTTCTCTCGTTGAAGGGGTGGAGGTTGGTTTTTCTGCTTCAGTCTTTGGTTCTGCCACAGATCCGGGTCTGCGCTCTCATCCTTCTCGACCCTCCACGATGATGACTAACACGGGCGTCAGGTCCATCAAGTTCCTCAGCATGTCCATGATGTCCTCGTGGTCTTTGGCTCCCTCGATGAACTCCTCAAGCGTCATCTCACCTGGTCAGAGGTCAAAGACAGTTGAACGGTTATTCATGGGGATTATATTTTGCTGTTTGGAACGTATCGCCCCTACCTACACATCACCATCTTGAATCACATTTATATGTTTAAATTTCCCACTTCTTTACTCTCTCTACAATTTTGGAACCAATCGTTCGGCAACAAATTAGCCTCCGGGGTCAAAGGCTTATGGAACTTCCTGTCTTGATAGCTAATGCTGAGGTAAAGGTTTCCAAACACCTGATAACCCCCGTGCCATTGAGAGATGACGTCTACGAGCAGGTATATTCACAACTAGCGGGGTTTTTTTTGGCTAATATTGGTTCAAGAGTTCTTGAAGTGACATCTCCAGGTCTTTCCACAGATCTTCTCTGTGGTCAGATCTGGTCTAAGCCCTTCAGAATAGTAAGTAAACTGGATCAGGTGATTCTGTGTAAGTGAAAAATTGTCAAAGCCTTGGTTTCTTTACCTTCTCCTTTCACATCGATCCTCTCAAATATGAGCGAGACGATCTCCTCTGGGTCAATGTCCCTGTTCCGTGTGATGTCCTGGATGGCCTGCAGGGGGAGATTCAATAAAAAAATGATCAAAGTTGGTTTGGGCAGCAGAGGATCAAACATTAGACCACTGGACTCGTGGTTCTCAATCTGGGCTCGGGTAGTTCTGGTTCTCAAATCTGACGGATTTTGTTCAAACTGGGCTGAGATTGTCCTCAAATTGCATTTTTGTGGTGCTCAGTCTGGACTGGACAGTCAGTCTGGGTTCTGGAGGTCTTTATTCTTCACTCTGATGGTCCTCAGATGGTGTCTCGTGGTCCTCAGACTGGACTCTGATGTTTCTAACTCTGGACTCTATTGGTCCTCGGTCTGGTTTGGTCTCCAGTCCGCCGCCTGCGTTGGTGTCTTTTGTTGCACTCACTGGACTTAGATTAGCTCAGATTAGCGCTGAGCTAATTTGAGACTTAATCCCTCCCACTTTTCTGTGCTGATTCAGCGTCAGTTCAGATCAGCAGTGTCAGGGTCAGAGTAGGGGGCAGGTTCAGGGGCGGGAACAGAAGGGGTCCTGTAATCTGATTGGCCACACATACCAGAGTCACAGGTTGATGGTTTGAACCCCGAAGTCACTCGTTCATGTAGAAATAACGATTTATTTTCTGGACTGAAAGAAATTGCTTTTCCATTGTTTTGTTCTTGGAACAAAAACGTAAGACTTTAACTGAAACCAATGTTTGTGTGTGTGGATTTTCTCGTTACCGTAAAAATGGTCTCCAGCTCATCTTTGTCGATCTTCCCGTTTCCGTCCTGGTCAAACAGTTTGAAGTACCACTTCAGTTTCTGGTTGATTTCTCCTTTCAGTAGCAGACTGATGGCGGCGATGTACTCCACAAAGTCGATGTAGCCGTCCTGCACACAGGAAGCAGGAGGGAGGTTAGACCTTTGGTCAGATGTTTGGTGCTCAGAGTCGGTCTTTGCTCTTCGACATCTGCTCTCTAAAGTTGACAGCAGATGTTTATCGTTTCTCTTTTTGGAAAATTAGCGGGAACATGGGGTTTCCTTGGCGACCAGCTAAATCTATCAATCAATCTGTCTGTCTCACTAGTTTTTCAGCTTAACCTTCAAAATGAAAGCCTATAGTTGCTCTGTTTTACCCCCAATAAATAGCAAATGAAACATCAAAACATAATTATGAAATAAAAAAAAGGATGGAATACAAAAAAACCCCATCAATCAATCAATAACTTGTCAAATAATTTCATGACATGTATTCATTGATATTAGGATTATCTAAGTAAATGAGGTTTTCTGTTGTGTGAAAACCTTGTATTTCCAGTTTTATTGAGTTTTATATCATGAGCACAGATAAAGCTGAGTCTCTGCATTGTTTTAGTGATGGTGGTCCAGATTTCCATGTTTAAATTAGGGCAGCGACTAATTATTATTTTAATTAGTCATCTGTTAACCCCTAACCCTTTATTTTCTCAATATTGAGGAAATAATCAAGAGAAACGTATAAAGACAAATGTCAGCTGGTGAAATGGATGGAGGAAAAAAAATTTTGAGGTGGAGAGAAAATTTTTCTTGTAACATTTGTAAAAGAATTTTAGTGATTTTTAAGCTTTAAAGCCAGTTTAATTAAAGAAAATCAACATGACGGACAGTTTCACATCTCTGCTCTGTCGAGACTAGAACTGCAACGATTAATCAGGTACTAATGCAAATGATTTAAAGTTTTGGGAATATACTTAAATGTGAATATTTTTTGGTTTCTTTGCTCCAAATAACAAAAAAAACTAAAATTGAATCATTTTGGTTGGTGGACAAAACCAGACATCATCATTTCCAGGTTTGACAAACACTGATCAACATTTTCTGACATTTCCTGGACCAAATACCTAATCAATAAATGAAGAAATAACCAGAAGGTTTGTACTTTGGTTCACTGCGTAATCCTATGTTACTTTTAGGATCATAAAGATGCTGTAACCAGCTTTCAGACACGCCCACTGTCAAAAGTTGAAGCTACGTCCATCTGGCAACGTCACCAAAAACATAATAAACTCAAGTCCTATGTAATTATTTATTCATCTCGATAAATTCTTACTTTCCTTGAAGTTCGGATTATTTCTACGTATTAAATTAATAGTGAAATACAAACTCTTCAGAATGACTCAACTGCGCTCAAACAGTAACAGTAACCGACTTAACTATGAAAAACGCATCTATCAAGCAAGTCATTTGTTGATTTTTATTTCCTTTTAAAAAAGTTGAACTCTGAATCGTCATTTTTTTAAACTTTGTTGGTGTGAAACGCACCCCGTCCATGTCGAAGGTGTAGAAGACCTGGTCCACGTAGCTGTTGGCGTTCTCGTTCATGCCCTTCAGGCCGAGGATGGCCTTCAGCTCGAACAGCGTGATGAGACCCGACGGAGACTCTCGCATGAACTTATTGTACCAGTGGTGCATGTCCTCCGCCAGGATGTCGTCCAGGTTCGAGCCGTGGTTCCCCATTGGTGCGATCCGACGGTTGCACCAAGACAGACGGAAACCTCGGGAGGAGAAAGACGCGTGGATTTCAAAAACAAAAACCAGACAGGAAAACGCTGATGTCCTCGGAAAGATACGTGACGATGATTAATGAGCTAGAGTCCTTGTCCTGGACCTTCAGTGGTTTATCTGTGGTGCCAGAGGCTTCGGCAGCAGCCAACATCCAGGCTGCAGTGACTCTGCAGACGGAGAGCAAACCTCAGGAATCTCTAACCCTCTTAGACCTGAGGGAGAATCAGTGGAGCACTGAAAATAAACCTCCCTAATGAGATCAAGCTGCTCTGCCAAACAGCGCTGCTGCCAAAGAGGCTGAGCCGAGAGGCTTTACCAGCCCGGGTCAGCTCAGGGAGGCGGGGACTCACAGACACTTTCCCTTTTTACTCCAAAGTGAAAATGTGGAATTTTAATAATGCAGGTAAAACCAGTGGAACAGTTCAGTTTGGGACAGTACGGGATTGATGTTTGTATACACTACTTTGGACGGTGTGTCCAAACTTTTGACACATTCACAGTTTTTGCAATTTTCCGGACTGAATGACCTTCAGTTCTTAAAGTAATGATGGACTGTGGTTTCTCTTCACTTAGCTGATTGGTTCTTAGCTGATTGGCTGTCAGCTTTGTACCAAACTGACTCCTGCACAACACAACTGATGGTCCCAACCCATTTTATAAGGCAAGAAATTCCACAAATTAACCCTGACAAGGCACCAGGTGACGACATCATGAAGCTCATTGAGAGTTTGCGGCGCTTTCAACAAATCACTTTGAGGAATCTAAAATATTAAACATATTTAAAGTTATTTCACACTTTTTTGTTTACTCCATAATTCCATATGTGTTCATTCATAGTTTTGATGCCTTCAGTGAGAATCTACAATGTAAATAGTCATGAAATAAAGAAAAATGTGTGTCCAAACTTTTGACTGGTAGTATATATATATATACGTATATATATACATGTATACATATGTATATATACATATGTGTATGTTTATATGTATATATATGTGTATGTATGTGTATATATACATATATATTAGTGTTTTTAGCGATTAGGAGTAGTACCAGAATAACCCAAGCTGTTCCATTCTTTAGCACCCTTCCATTAGTGTATCAGAGTAAAATGGTACAGTTCAGTTAGACTGGGTCAACCTGCATCTTTTGCTTTTCACTGTCGCAGCGGTAAGAGTTCCCGTTGGGCACAGCCCACACCCCGCCTACCAGATAAAGCTACTTTTCTCAGTCAAAACGCAAGCCTGACCCAGGGCTTTACCATTCCAAACTGAACCGTACCATGATGGAAACAGCATAACATATGATGGACACCATACTTCTGTGTGAGACGATTTACTAGTAAATGTGTCTCCGAAATGTAGCACTCGCTCGTCAGCTCGTTAGCAGGCCTAGCATTGTTAGCATAGCGGTGCGACACCAAATCAGTTTCCTGTTGACCTTTTACCTCATAGAAAATACAGTCGTTGATCGTCTACATATACACTGATTGTTGATGAGACACAGGACAAAGTAAAAGAGCAGTTTAGCAAAAATATGCGTTTTAATTTCTCTTCCAGACTTAAAGGCAAAAACAGTTCCAGTTTTAAAATGTTTCTACAGAATGTACCATTTTTTTCTTTTCTTTCTTGTGTTTCAATGAAAGGGTGAAATAAGGTTCACAGACTGACTGTGCAGAGAAACAAGGTGTTATGTTTCCTCTGAACCTTAAGCTTTCAATAAATATCATCATCATCATCGTCAGGACAACGTTATTTTCTTACAAAAAGGAATAAAAGTGTAAAAAAAAAAAAAGAGCACAAGCATTTGAGGTGAGGACGAGGAGTTGTCTTCATGTTGACCTTCACACAAAAGTAATTATTTACAGAACAAAGAAGCTCATTGATCTCCACAGTGTTCAGCTTCACACTGGAAGCCCCGCCTTTATGGCTCCGCCCCTTCCGACATCACACCCAGGTTTCATCACAGTGGCAGGATTCAACATCCGAGTCTTCATCGAGCCGAACTGTGACCCGTCGTTTCCTGTGGACGACAAACGTCAGGAGAAAAGAGAAGGTTGGTCTTTCATCTCTTTGAAGTTGTGTTGTCTTTTTGAATTAGTTTGGTTTATCGTTGTGTTTTTCTTTTTTAAGTCATGTTGTATCTCTTTGATGTTATATTGATGCTGTGTTGTGTCTGTTTGAGGTTCTGTAGCATGCATATCTTTGGGGTTGTGTCTTTGATGATGTGTCTTTGAGGTTGTGTCTTTGAATTTGTGTCTCTTTGAGGTTGTCTCTCTCTGATGTGTCTTTGATGTTGTGTCTCTCTGTTATCTCTTTGATGTTGTGCGTGTGTGTCTCTGATGTTGTGTCTTTGATGTTGTGTCTCTGTGATGTTGTGTGTGTGTATCTCTGATGTTGTCTCTCTGATGTGTCTTTGATGTTGTCTCTCTTTGATGTTGTGCATGTGTCTCTCTGATGTTGTGCCTTGGATGTTGTGTCTCTGTGATGTTGTCTCTCTTTGATGTTGTGCGTGTGTCTCTCTGATGTTGTGTCTTTGATGTTGTCTCTCTTTGATGTTGTGCTTGTGTCTCTCTGATGTTGTGTCTTTGATGTTGTGCGTGTGTCTCTCTGATGTTGTGTCTTTGATGTTGTGTCTCTCTGATGTTGTGTCTCTCTGATGTTGTGTCTCTGATGTTGTCTCTCTGTGATGTTGTGCATGTGTCTCTCTGATGTTGTGTCTTTGATGTTGTCTCTCTTTGATGTTGTGCTTGTGTCTCTCTGATGTTGTGTCTTTGATGTTGTGCGTGTGTCTCTTTGATGTTGTGTCTTTGATGTTGTGTCTCTCTGATGTGTCCTTGATGTGTCTCTCTGATGTTGTGTCTCTGATGTTGTCTCTCTTTGATGTTGTGCGTGTGTCTCTCTGATGTTGTGTCTTTGATGTTGTGTCTCTCTGATGTTGTGTCTTTGATGTTGTCTCTCTGATGTGTCTTTGATGTGTCCCTCTGATGTTGTCTCTCTGATGTTGTGTGTGTGTCTCTCTGATGTTGTGTCTTTGATGTTGTCTCTCTGATGTGTCTTTGATGTGTCTCTCTGATGTTGTGTCTCTGATGTTGTCTCTCTTTGATGTTGTGCATGTGTCTCTCTGATGTTGTGCCTTGGATGTTGTGTCTCTCTGATGTTGTCTCTCTTTGATGTCGTGCGTGTGTCTCTCTTTGATGTTGTGCATGTGTCTCTCTGATGTTGTGTCTTTGATGTTGTTTCTCTGATGTGTCTTTTCTTTGATGTTGTTTCTCTGATGTGTCTTTGATGTTGTGTCTCTCTGATGTTGTGTCTTTGATGTTGTGTCTCTCTGATGTGTCTTTGATGTTGTGTCTCTGACCTTCATCACCTTCGGTCTTTTAACGGTTGATTTTAAAAACACGTTACAGATTTTTTTGGTTTTTTTTACAGATTATCAGTAAAACTTCTGTGTAACTTCAGTTAAACATGTAACAAACACTCAGATATAAAGAATCACCTCAGTCTTTTCTTCAGTCACATGGTCTTCGTGTGTTTCTCCTGTAGATTGTTTCTCCTGACCTTCCTCCTCCTCCTCCTCCTCCTCTCCTCCTGATGAAGATCTGTGTCCTTCCTCTTTCTTCTCCTCCTCCTCTTCCTCTCTGGTCTCAGTCTTTGACTCATTGTCTTTGTGGATTCGTTTTTTTTCAGGACAAGTTGAATCATCAGTTTTAGTTTCTGTCTTAAAAACGTCCACTCCTTCTTCCTCCTCTTCTCCTCCTCCTCCTCCTTCTGTTCCACTGTCGGCTACGTCGTTAGCGACACTGACCTCTTCTCCGCTGCTGGACTTCCTGTGGCGACGAGATGGAGGGCGTCGCTTGATCGAATGACGAGCTCGACTCTGGAGAAGAGCCAATCAGAGCACAGAGTGAGGTTTGTCTCTGTGGTTGTGATCTTTGTCATACAGTGCTAATATGCCCGCTGGCCCAAACATAATAATCTTATATTGTCATAACGCAGAGTCACAGAAATGGACCAAATTTCAAAAAGAAAACAAAAAAAAAAACAGTGCATTAGTCCTTTAAATCTGCCCGACCTTATTGATGCTGGACAGGATGGATCCCTCCACCACAGTGGGAGGGGCTTCAAAGGAAGTAGGACCCTCCTCCTCGGTTACTGGACAGGCAGGGACTGGGGTGGTAGGGGCTGGTGTGGATGAGGTGGTTACCGTGGTTACAGGGGCGGAGCCAGGTGAGGGCGCGGGAAAAGATGGAGGCAGCATCCTGAAGCCAGGACTCTTAGGTGATGGCAACTGAGCTGAGGGAGAGAGAGCGAGGGAGGCCTACACACACAGAGAGAGAGAGAGAGAGAGAGAGTGTGATGTCACAGTGATGTCACAGTGATGTCACAGTGATGTCAGACACCAGCAGAAGTCTCCTGTTCTCACCTGAAGCTTCTCAATCAGAGCTGAGTTCCTCTTGGATTTAACAGGTGAGGTGACACCTGGAGACTGAACACACACACAGACACACACACACATATACAGGTGTGAGGTTGTTTCCTGTATCTTTGAGGTTGTGTTTTGTCTGTTTGAAGTTATTTTGATTCTTTTAAGTTGTTTCCTGCCTCTTTGAGGTTGTTTCCTATCTCTTTGAGGTTGTTTCCTGATGTTTCCTGCCTCTTTAAGGTAGTTTCCTGCCTCTTTAAGGTAGTTGCCTGTCTCTTTGAGATTGTTTCCTGCCTCTTTGAGGTTGTTTCCTATCTCTTTGAGGTTGTTTCCTATCTCTTTGAGGTTGTTTCCTGATGTTTCCTGCCTCTTTAAGGTAGTTGCCTGCCTCTTTAAGGTAGTTGCCTGCCTCTTTGAGGTTGTTTCCTGTCTCTTTGAGGTTGTTTCCTGTCTCTTTAAGGTTGGTTCCTGCCTATCTATTTGAGGTTGTTTCCTGTTGTTTCCTGCCTCTTTGAGGTTGTTTCCTGCCTCTTTAAGATCGGTTCCTGTCTCTTTGAGGTTGTTTCCTGCCTCTTTGAGGTTGTTTCCTATCTCTCTAAGGCTGTTTCCTGTCTCTTTAAGGTTGTTTCCTGCCTCTTTGAGGTTGTTTCCTGTCTCTTTAAGGTTGTTTCCTGTCTCTTTGAGGTAGTTTCCTGCCTCTTTGAGGTTGTTTCCTGTCTCTTTGAGGTAGTTTCCTGCCTCTTTGAGGTTGTTTCCTATCTATTTGAGGTTGGTTTCTGCCTCTTTAAGGTTGTTTCCTGCCTCTTTGAGGTTGTTTCCTGCCTCTTTGAGGTTGTTTCCTGTCTCTTTGAGGTTGTTTCCTATCTATTTGGGGTTGTTTATTGTTGTTTCCTGCCTCTTTGAGGTTGTTTCCTGCCTCTTTGAGGTTGTTTCCTGTCTCTTTGAGGTAGTTTCCTATCTATTTGAGGTTGTTTCCTATCTATTTGAGGTTGGTTTCTGCCTCTTTAAGGTTGTTTCCTGCCTCTTTGAGGTTGTTTCCTGCCTCTTTGAGGTTGTTTCCTGTCTCTTTGAGGTAGTTTCCTATCTATTTGAGGTTGCTTTCTGCCTCTTTAAGGTTGTTTCCTGCCTCTTTGAGGTTGTTTCCTGCCTCTTTAAGGTTGTTTCCTGCCTCTTTAAGGTTGTTTCCTGCCTATTTGAGGTTGTTTCCTGTTGTTTCCTGCCTCTTTGAGGTTGTTTCCTGCCTCTTTGAGGTTGTTTCATGTTGTTTCCTGTTTCTCCTTCAGTGTCTGTGTTTTCACCTCCTGCTCGTCTCCGTGTGTTTTTGACAGCTGTAGGGAGCGAGGTGGTCGTCGTCTGACCGGCTTCTCCTGGTTTCAAAAAACACCAACATCAATCACACACATTATTCCTGTGTCTCTGTGTCTCTATGTCTCTGTGTCTGTGTCTCTATGTCTCTGTGTCTGTGTCTCTATGTCTCTGTGTCTCTGTGTCTCTGTGTCTGTGTCTCTGTGTCTCTGTGTCTCTATGTCTCTGTGTCTGTGTCTCTATGTCTCTGTGTCTCTGTGTCTCTATGTCTCTGTGTCTCTGTGTCTCTGTGTCTCTATGTCTCTGTGTCTCTGTCTCTGTGCCTCTATGTCTCTGTGTCTCTATGTCTCTGTGTCTCTATGTCTGTGTGTCTCTATGTCTGTGTGTCTCTGTCTCTGTGTCTCTATGTCTCTGTGTCTCTGTGTCTCTGTGTCTCTATGTCTCTGTGTCTCTATGTCTGTGTGTCTCTGTCTCTGTGTCTCTGTCTCTATGTCTCTGTGTCTCTCTGTCTCTGTGTCTCTGTCTCTGTGTCTCTGTCTCTATGTCTCTGTGTCTCTGTGTCTCTATGTCTGTGTGTCTCTGTGTGTCTGTGTCTCTGTGTCTCTATGTCTGTGTGTCTCTATGTCTGTGTGTCTCTGTCTCTGTGTCTCTGTCTCTATGTCTCTGTGTCTCTCTGTCTCTGTGTCTCTGTCTCTGTGTCTCTGTCTCTATGTCTCTATGTCTCTGTGTCTCTATGTCTCTGTGTCTCTGTGTCTCTATGTCTCTGTGTCTCTATGTCTCTGTAACTGTGTCTCTATGTCTCTATGTCTCTATGTCTGTGTGTCTCTGTGTCTCTATGTCTCTGTGTCTCTGTGTCTCTGTGTCTCTGTGTCTCTATGTCTGTGTGTCTCTGTCTCTGTGTCTCTGTGTCTCTATGTCTCTATGTCTCTATGTCTCTGTGTCTCTGTGTCTCTGTGTCTCTGTGTCTCACACTCTTCACTCACTGTTTGTTTTTCAGCAGCAGCATCATGTGGAGGAGCTGAGCCTCTGAACCTTCCTGCCAGTTCAGCCACAGAACGACGGGACGGAGCCTCCTCCTGAGGGAAGGAGACAAGGAGAGAAGGAAGGAGGGAAGGAGACAAGGAGAGAAGGAGGGAGGGAAGGAAGGTAAATATCATTGATGTTCGATTTAATTTAATCACTGCCAAACAGAATCGATCAGTGTGAACAGCAGTTTTGCCTCACAGCAAGAAGGTCAGTGGTTCGAATCCCAGTTGAGTGAGGAGACTGCATGTTCCCACTGTCCAAAAACATGGCGAGGTTATGTGGACACCACGGTGTCCAGAGGTGTGAGTGAGTGAGTGAGTGAGTGGTTATTTGTCTCTGTGATGGACAGAGGACATGTCCGGGGTGGGACCTTGTCCTTTTCACCCCCGTGTGAGCTGTGATTGGCTCAAACCCTCATGTTCTGGAGGAGAAAGTGTGGTTCAGGAAGTTGGTACGTCCCAGTGTGACGGGTCACTTCCTGTGTGTGGCAGGAGCTCTGACCATGTTAGGAAGGACATGTGAGTGATGTCATCAGACAGCTGCTTGTCAGAGAGACATACCACACATGTCTGATATGAGTGTGTGTGTGTGTTCCTGGTATTCCTCATGCTGTGGGGACTTGTCTTCCTTATGGGGACACAAATCAAGTCCCCATAATGTCAATTATTGCATTTTAAGGTAATGTCCTCTGAAGTCATGGAAACCATGTGTGTTTTTTTTCCTAAACACTGACCTTGTCAGGACCAGTAAAGTCCTCATGGAGACCAAAACCTGGTCCTAATGAGGCAGAACATCATTTCTGAGGAACTGGTTAAGTTTAGGACTGAAAATTGACTTGTGGTTAAGTTAAGGTTAAGGGATAGTCATTAACTGGTTAAGTCCAAGACATTTTGTCTGGTCCTCAGGGTTCAGTTCAGTTCAGTTCAGTTCAGTTCAGTTCAGTTCAGTTCAGTTAAGTTCTTAGTTGTGACGGTTAAGGTAAGGGTCTAAAGAATGCACTGTGACAATGATGTGTCCTCACAAAGATATAAAACCAAGTTTGTGTGTGACTATACATCCTCCTTCACTGACTGAAACACACATTCTTATTCGGCAGTGTTAGTGAGGACACCTCATAGACATCATACATTCTCTGGACCCTTACCTTGACCTTAACCATCATAACTCAATGCCTAACTTTAACCTTTAAACCAGGTCTTAACCCATAAACAGGCCAGAATAAATTTTTCACAAAATGTCCCCACTTCCTGTGGTTTATAGGGTTTTTTTTTTGTCCTCACAAAGACGTATGTACAAGTACACAGTCTGGTTTCCATGACGACAGAGGATATTACATTGACTTCCATTCATTTCCTGGAGACTTACTCTAACCTTAACCATAATTACTAGTGTCCTAACCCTAACCCTGACCTCTAACCTTAACCTAACCCTAACCTCAGCCTAACTTTAAAACATGTCTTCACCTTAAAATGGAGTCATTTACGTTATGGGGGACAGATTTTTGTCCCCATAAGGAAGACAAGTCCCCATAATGTGAGTGTGGAGACACATTTAGGTCCCCACAACATGAGGAAGACCAGCTACACACACACACACACACACACTAACAGCTGTTGACATAGGGTTGATCTGTGTGTCCATTTTAGCTGAAGGTCTCGCATCGCTGACATTCAACAGATAATGAGACACACACAGACCAGTATTTATATCTTAATGAGGACACTCATAGCCTACCCCTTACCCTAAAACCAGGTCTTAACCCTAAAAAAAAGCCCTTTAAAGAAGTGAGGACCAGCCAAAATGTCCTCACAAAGACAGGTTTGTACCACAAAAAGATTTGAATACACACACGCACTGTTGTTAACTAACTCCAGGCAGAAACACAACCGTTAAACCACTTCCTCTTTCTGTGTGTGTGTGTGTGTGATCATATCAGTTGTTTTTCAAAATAAAAGCGGCTGCTAAAAAAAGAGAAGAAAACAGATTATCGATGATAACGTTTATAAAACTGATAAGAAAATTCGCAACTATGAAATATGATCCTGCCGCACCAACAACTACAGCTCCCATGATCCTTTGGTGTCAAAAAAAATCAAAGACATAACAGGTGTCCCACCATTAAGACAAAGACACATGTGTGTTAATTTACATGTGATACAGACATATGTTAAATAAACAAGGCTGCGAGGTGTTTAAAAAAACCAACACTAAAAAATTTTAGTGTGATTTACAGTTTTGATGCTGACACGTGTTGATGGATAATTAATTTAACTTAATGTGGATTAAACTAATGTTTAATATCGTGTTTTAATCACATTTAAAATCACACATGCATTTAATCATATATGAAGTCATACATGTGTTACTAAAATGTTTTTAAAGTGTAGCTTTGGCATTCAAAACTTAATAAAAGTCACATTAATTTATTTAAAAAGTATTTAGTTGTAAATAAAATCGTGTATGCATGTAATTAAAACATATTTAAAGTCTATTTTGTATTTAAAACATAATAACAATCACATTTATTCATTTAAAATGTACTTAATGTACTTAAAATCATATATATACACAGAAAGAGAGGGTATTAACTTTGATTAAATTTCACACCTTGTGTTTTTGTCTCATGTTTCATGTGCAGGTGTAGGAGACGCTCGTCTCAGTGAGACATGTCCACAAACATGTGGTGCATTTAAGTGCCGTTGGAAAACTCTGTCATCCGGCTTCTGATCTGCGTTCATGTGAGATTTATCATTTGTTACACACCTTTATCAGAACTGTGTTTTTACAGTGTAAGCAAACAAAAAAAAAAGGTTTGGTGATAAAAGACAAAAGACGTCGTCGTTTTTAAAACACAGTCGATTAAAATCGCTTGGACGTCAAAGATATGGACACACACTGAGAACACAAACACATGCACATGTTTGCACTTCTGTCAGAGTGAGGACCCTCATAGACATAATACATTCTCTAGCCCCTGACCCTAAAACCAGGTCTTAACCCTGGAAAAGCCCTTTAAAGCCCTGTCAAAATGTCCTCACTCTGTTCACTTTGACAAAATGTCCTCACTTTGACAAAATGTCCTCACTTTGACAAAATGTCCTCACTTTGACAAAATGTCCTCACTTTGACAAAATGTCCTCACTTTGACAAAATGTCCTCACTTTGACAAAATGTCCTCACTTTGACAAAATGTCCTCACTTTGACAAAATGTCCTCACTTTGACAAAATGTCCTCACTTTGACAAAATGTCCTCACTTTGACAAAATGTCCTCACTTTGACAAAATGTCCTCACTTTGACAAAATGTCCTCACTTTGACAAAATGTCCTCACTTTGACAAAATGTCCTCACTTTGTAGGTGTTTATACGGTGTTTTGGTCCTCACAAGAACACACACACACACACTCTCTCTCTCTCTTTACCTCCATCCTCGTCCTCTCGTCCTCGTCGTCTCTTCACGTCCTCGCTTATGTCAAGTATGTGTGTGAAAGAGAGAGAGAGAGAGGGGCGAGCGAGCAGCCTGCAGGTTAAATATAGAACCAGAGTCACAACTGAGAGAGAGAGAGAGAGAGAGACATACACACACAGTGAGAGAGAGAGAGCAGCTCAGGTTCAGTCACATGTCCATCATGTCTCTCTTCATCTCCTGCTCGTTGTTAAAAAAAAAAAAAAAAAATCATGTTTAGTTATGAAGTTACCGTGGCGACTAACAAAAAAAACCCCAAAAATGACCTACATGTAGTTCAGTTGAGTTAAAGGAGCAGTACGTCACATGTGTGACTCACCTCGATGATGGCGACGCGTCGTCAGAGATTAAAGTTCAGCTGTAATCCTGTAGAAAGTTTATCTTTAAAACAAAAAAACAAAGAAACAAAACGGGGAGTGGAAGTGGACGAGCTCGTCGTACATCTGTCCACCTCAAGTCTCTGAGAAGGACGGACGGACGGACGGACGGGCGGGCGGGAGGAAGGAAGGAAGGGGGCGGGGCTTTCAAGCATTTATTTAAAAGTCACAAATGTGTTGCATTAACTTAAATGTCTCGCAGTGAGAGAAGGAGGTGAACAAAGTGCGAGCTCATCGACGGTGACGTGTGTGATGTTTTCAGTGTTTGCTACGATAAAAGTAAAATATGACGTAAAAGTTTCAATGTCCCTCGTTTTGTCTGTCGTCGCGGTGTTTTTGAGCTAAAATATCTTCATAAAGTCAGGTTAAAAAGCTTTAAGCCGTTCAGCACGAAGTGAACTCGAGTTTGTTTCAATGAATTATTATAATTATAATAACAAACATGTAAAAACACACAAATGTTGGTGAGATTCATTTATTTTGAAAGTCTGATATTCACTGACACCAAGAATGTTAGAGTGAGGTCGTCAGGACAAATGGTTCAGTCCGTCAGGGGAGGACTAGTGTTTCTGAGGTTGTGAGTTCAAAGCCTGCAATCAACTCAGCTTTTAACACTTTTTACACTTCAGACCAGAACCAGAACTTAAAAACACCAAGACAGTTCTGTTTTGCAGCTCAGTGAGAAAAGCTTCTGCTGTAAGAACTAAGACTTGTATGTCTGAGGTTGTGAGTTCAAATCCCACTATGAGCTTTCTTAGCTCAAGTTTTCAATGTAAACAGTCAAAAGCTCAAGGAAAACCTGAAGAAGCGTAAGAGCAGGTGGATCAGTGGGTAAGATCGCTGCTGTCAAGTTCAGAGGTCACAGGTTCAGTTCTCATAAAGAATAGAAGACTTTTTAAAGTTCAACATCCAAAGTGAAGATTGAAAGGAGACAAAAAATTTAAAATAAACCAGGAGCTGATGGTGTGGTGGTTTTGTTCACAACCATAAATAAGGTTGTTCAGTCCACAGGGTCACAGGTTCAATTCCACCACTGTGAGGTTGATGTTTGCTGCAGACTGGGACCCACAACTTCACCTGTGTTTATTATCAATATGTTGAATGGATTTTCACGTACATGTAAACAGAAACCACATCAACATGAGTGTAGGATGGTGGCCCAGTGGTTAATACTGCTGTCTTTGGCCTTGAGGGTGCAGGTTCAATCCCAAATTGGGAAGGTTGTATGGTGTAGGGTTGCTACGGCAAGGGGGAGCCAGGACGCGAGGTCAGAGGGGGAAACTTACTTTATCCCCGCAGTTAAATAGATTCGGTAAATCAAGTCTCTAAACTGTAAAAACACACTGATTGGACGCTAAAAGCTGACCGATAATGTGAGACAAGGCTCAGAACAGAAATGCTCCCACTTGTCCTAGAAACAATGCAGCAGCAC
>JAFBJR010000037.1:0-12709 GCA_016785285.1 Brachirus orientalis | reverse complement strand
CAGTCCACAGGGTCACAGGTTCAATTCCACCACTGTGAGGTTGATGTTTGCTGCAGACTGGGACCCACAACTTCACCTGTGTTTATTATCAATATGTTGAATGGATTTTCACGTACATGTAAACAGAAACCACATCAACATCAGTGTAGGATGGTGGCCCAGTGGTTAATACTGCTGTCTTTGGCCTTGAGGGTGCAGGTTCAATCCCAAATTGGGAAGGTTGTATGGTGTAGGGTTGCTACGGCAAGGGGGAGCCAGGACGCGAGGTCAGAGGGGGAAACTTACTTTATCCCCGCAGTTAAATAGATTCGGTAAATCAAGTCTCTAAACTGTAAAAACACACTGATTGGACGCTAAAAGCTGACCGATAATGTGAGACGAGGCTCAGAACAGAAATGCTCCCACTTGTCCTAGAAACAATGCAGCAGCACAGTCTCTCCCAAAGTAACTGAGGTGCAGGGTTAGCATTGACTTAGACTTAAGAGACACTTAATAATTAATTTTTTTTTCCAATGACTGGGAACTATGAGTCATCTATAGAACTTTAACTATGTTAAATTAGTTAGTTAAAACACTTATATAAGTATTATATTATTCATAAGTACTACATAATTTGAGCAACTGTGTGGCAAAAACAAAGTTATTACTGTGTCACTTCCCTCCCCCCCAGTCTAAGTCAATGCTAACTCTGCACCTCAGTTACTTTGGGAGAGACTGTGCTGCTGCATTGTTTCTAGGACAAGTGGGAGCATTTCTGTTCTGAGCCTCGTCTCACATTATCGGTCAGCTTTTAGCGTCCAATCAGTGTGTTTTTACAGTTTAGAGACTTGATTTACCGAATCTATTTAACTGCGGGGATAAAGTAAGTTTCCCCCTCTGACCTCGCGTCCTGGCTCCCCCTTGCCGTAGCAACCCTACACCATACAACCTTCCCAATTTGGGATTGAACCTGCACCCTCAAGGCCAAAGACAGCAGTATTAACCACTGGGCCACCATCCTACACTGATGTTGATGTGGATTCTGTTTACATGTACGTGAAAATCCATTCAACATATTGATAATAAACACAGGTGAAGTTGTGGGTCCCAGTCTGCAGCAAACATCAACCTCACAGTGGTGGAATTGAACCTGTGACCCTGTGGACTGAACAACCTTATTTATGGTTGTGAACAAAACCACC
Organism: Brachirus orientalis; assembly: GCA_016785285.1. Taxonomy (NCBI): domain Eukaryota; kingdom Metazoa; phylum Chordata; class Actinopteri; order Pleuronectiformes; family Soleidae; genus Brachirus; species Brachirus orientalis. Next base: position 11,528 of record JAFBJR010000037.1, on the reverse strand, counting down.
ACACCATCAGCTCCTGGTTTATTTTAATTTTTTTGTCTCCTTTCAATATTCACTTTGGATGTTGAACTTTAAAAAGTCTTCTGTTCTTTATGAGAACTGAACCTGTGACCTCTGAACTTGACAGCAGCGATCTTACCCACTGATCCACCTGCTCTTACGCTTCTTCAGGTTTTCCTAGAGCTTTTGACTGTTTACATTGAAACTTGAAGATAAAAACATGATAATGAGACTTGAACTCACAACCTCAGAGAGCCAAGTCCTCTTGTGACAAACTGAGCTATTTGTCCTGATGGTGAAGCTAACATGTGAAGCTGAACTTCAAGCTTCAGGCTGGAAGACTCCTGTGGTTCTTATGAAGAACAAGACATTTGAAAGTTCAACATCCAAAGTGAAGATTGAAAGAAGAAGAAAAGTGGACGTGGTGACTTTGTTTAAAAGCATAAGGTCGTTCAGTCTGGAACTATCATCGTCCTTTTGTCTCATTTCAATCTTCACTTTGGATGTTGAACTTTAAAAAGTCTTTTGTTCTTTATGAGAACTGAACCTGTGACCTCTGAACTTGACAGCAGCGATCTCACCCACTGATCCACCTGCTCTTACACTTCTTCAGGTTTTCCTTGAGCTGTTTACATTGAAACTTGAACTTAAAAATATGATGATAAGTTCTGGTTCTGGTCTGACGTTTCAAAAGTGTTTAAAGTTCAGTTGATTGTGGGATTTGAACTCACAACCTCAGAGAGGCGAGTCCTCCTGTGACAGACGGAGCTACTTGTCGTGGCAGTTGAACTAACATGTGAAGCTGAAGTTGGAGCTTGAGACTGGAAGACTCCTGTGGTTCTTATGAAGAACAAGACATTTGAACGTTTGAAAGAAGAAGAAGAAAAGTGGACGCGGTGACTTTGTTTCCGACCATAAGGTCGTTGAGTCTGGAACCATCGTCGTCCTTTTGTCTCCTTTCAATCTTCACTTTGGATGTTTAAAAACTTACTTTCTTTAGAGGAATTGAACCTATGACCTCGGAACTCAACAGCAGCGATCTTAACCACTGATCCTCCTGCTCCTACAATTCATCAGGTTTTAACTAAAACAGTCAAAATTCACTCGAACTGTTACAACTGTCTTCTGACGGACGGACTGAACCGGGACGGACCGAACCGTTCGTCCTGAACCGTTCGTCCTGACGGACGGACCGAACCATTCGTCCTAACGGACGGACCGAACCGTTCGTCCTGAACGGTTCGTCCTGACGGACGGACCGAACCGTTCGTCCTGACGGTTTGACTCAGAACTTCTTGGCATTTCTAAGTTTCTTCTCTCATTTCCTCAACCATTGAATCCACTATTTTCCACTGAATATTGGACTTTTAAAATTAACTTCATCTCCTCCATTTTAAGATCCACAACTCAACATTGAACAGAGTTTTAGAAAAATCTGAAAAGAAAAAAAATTGAACTGAAGTTTAACTCAGTTTAACTGAAGTTGACTTAATTTTACTGAATTTGAGTTTAACTGAGCGTAGTCAACTAAATTTGATTAAACCTGACTGAATGAAGCTGAAAGTGATTAAATCTAAGCAAATTTGACAAGTTCAAATGAACTTGTTTGAAGTTAAACTGAAGTTAACTCAGTCTAAGTTAATATAACGATAGTTGACTGAATTTAATGGAAGTCTGACAAAAGAAAACAGAATTTTAACTGAATTTAACAGGAGTTGCCTGAAATTGAATGAAATCAAGCAAATTTGACAAATGTAACAAAGTTCACTGAACTTAACTGAAGTGAACTCAAGTTTAACTCAGTTTAAGTGAAGTTAAACTTAACTGAGTTAACCTTTTCTTTTTCCAGTTCAGTCTAATTCACTTCTTACTTTTCTTTCTTGTTTTATTCTTATTCAGATGCTTTGATTCATTTTAATTCCACTCACTTCATATTAAGTCAAGACTTTATTATCAACGCTGCCACATGTACAGGAGAATTGAAACTGTGTTTCCCTCTAATCCCGGTGCAAACAGCAATAAACATGGACTATAAGTAAAAATGTTAAAATATATATATATATGATAAAATATAAAAATATGTACAAGCTGGAAGACATCCAAGAAAAGACAGTGACAAATCTGGAAGATATATGTGTAAATAGTATAAATATATGAACAATATAAACGGAAACAACAGTCTTATTGTGTTAGTGCTTTGAAAGCGACTGGTTTTAAAGCTGTGGTTCCGAGGTGAACCCACGACAAAGACGATGAGGACGAGGCCGCCGTTGTCTCCGTTCTTCTGAGGGGAAGTTGAGTCACACGAGCAGAGAAATGGTCTTGTTTCATTTCTCCTTTTGTGTTGCTTCACTTCTGAAGAGTGAGACAGGAAAAGCCTGCGCTGTGGAGGAGGAACCCGTATGAGGTGAGACCGTTGTGACCAGGAAGACGTTACACAGGAACACCCAGGAACTTCACCACCGTTGAAGACTCTTGATCACTTTGATTTGAGAATCGTGAATAAATAAGTGGATGAAAATCACATCAGACACAAACTCATAGGGTTTTTCCATGTTCTGACTTAGAAACTGACTGGAGGTCTTTGTGGTTGTTGGTTTGGACCTGAGTATCTTCACCTGGAACTCCATGGTTTTGGTTTAGGTGATGTGAGAGACTTGACTTTTGTTGGTCTTGACTTGGATCTTCAGTTGGCACTTGTGATCTTTATCTGGAACTTGACTCGAGACTCGATGATGGTTTTGGTTTGGAACTTGACTCGGGACTCGATGATGGTTTTGGTTTGGAACTTGACTCGGGACTCGATGATGGTTTTGGTTTGGAACTTGACTCGGAACTCGATGATGGTTTTGGTGTGGAACTTGACTCGAGACTTGATGATGGTTTTGGTGTGGAACTTGACTCGGGACTCGATGATGGTTTTGGTTTGGAACTTGACTCAGGACTCGATGATGGTTTTGGTTTGGAACTTGACTTGGGACTTGATGGTTTTGGTGTGGAACTTGACTCGGGACTTGATGATGGTTTTGTTGTGGAACTTGACTCGGGACTCGATGATGGTTTTGGTTTGGAACTTGACTCGGAACTCGATGATGGTTTTGGTGTGGAACTTGACTTGAGACTCGATGATGGTTTTGGTGTGGAACTTGACTCGGGACTCGATGATGGTTTTGGTTTGGAACTTGACTCGGGACTCGATGATGGTTTTGGTGTGGAACTTGACTTTTTTTTAATTTTTCATACATATTTCTGATCCTCATGTGACAGGAATTATGGGTAATGAAGTCACAGACACCTGGTGATTTCTGTAAATGCACACGATCTCAGTTGAAATAAAACAGTAACTTTATTTAAACGTACCACCTCAGACATGACACACAGAACAGCTGACAACTACTGTGCATGTGCGTGTGTGCGTGCATGTGCGTGCACGTGTGTGTGTGTGCGTGCACGTGTGTGTGTGTGCGTGCACGTGTGTGTGTGTGTGCATTCCATTTATAGGTGAAAATCAAACAGTGAAAATAAGTTAAAGAAATTAAAACCCCGAGCTCTGTTGGACATTGTCTTATTCTAATGTAAATAACAAACAAAAAAGATTTAATTTAAAGAAAAACAAACAGTCAAATTCAATTAATTAACAATGATTCTGATAATTTTGTTGATTCATTTTGAAGATATTTACTTTCAACCAAAGTTTCTCCCTGAGAAGTCGCATTTTCTCCAATCAAATTGTCCGTCCACGCTAACGCACGTCAGCGTTTACGAATTTCTGATATTCACACTCACAATAAGTTTACCATGGTGAATTTTCAGTATCGGGATATTTGAAAATGCATCAAACATCGGATCAGAATCAGAGTGAGAACATGTTTTAAATCAAAACTATCATCGAGTCTCTGTTTTGGTGTTTTTGAAAAAACAGTGGAAGAGGAAAATATCCTTTCAGACAAAAATATGTATGGACGAGTCTAAAAAACATTCTTTATTGGAGGGTCTACGAATTCTGCAAATAAATAAAAACCCTTTCAGCTGATTAATCGATGATGAAACTATAGAAACTGTGATTCAGAGCCGACGTTTGATGCTAACATAAAACTTGTCACCGTCCTAAAAACAGAGCCCGGTATTCACCAAAACCCCTTAAATAAAATCCATTAAGTCCACTCTTATGAATAAATATTAAAAACAAAGACAAAGGCATTCACAGACATCGAGACTTCCCATCGTCCCACCATGACTTCAGCTGTGTCTCACTTCAGCTGTCCTGCGTCGATTTGGGTTTGAAGTTTGAAGTTTGAAGTTTGAACCCTTAGGATCCCTTTGGACGAAGCTTCACTAAGCGACATCATACAAATTATTTGCGTTTCTCGTGTCAAAAGTTGAGAAAGATACAAAACATAACTGATCTGTGCTGTCCAAGGTTTTTGATACCATTGTCCGCATCCTACAGGGCGGAGCTAAAAACACTGCAGTCTGGTGATTGGTCAAAAAAGAATCCATGCGTCAGTTGGCGGAAAAAACACAGAATTCAGGACGTCCTCCATTGTTGCTCTTTGTTTACTGTGTTACATTCTTCTTCTGTGGTGAATTAGTTTGCGTTCCAAAGTGAAAATCTGTGATTTTAGCTCACAGGGACACAGGAGCTGCTGGTCTACTGCTGCCTCGTGTGGTCACTTTGTGTCACTGAGGCAAATCTGAACAAAGGATTTTTAATGCTGAAATCACTAAATAAGACATTTGAACTTAGTGATGGAGGCAGCAGTGGATCAACAACTCCTGTGTCCCTGTGAGCTAAAATCACTGATTTTCTCTATGGGCTTTGGTGTGGGAGAGTGAGTGGTTTACAAACTTCAGTTTCCTGTTGGAAAAGTCTTTCCAACAGTGAGATAAAGACGTGAACATGTTCACGATATCGTAGGCTTAAACTGATGTAGATTTTATGAGCGCAATCTTTTGCTACGTGGCTAAAATCCGATTTTTATTGGCGCCCCCACTGGCAGTTGTTGGCCACGTCGTCACTGAGATGAACCATCCACGTCCCAGGTTGGTTCATGATACAGGGGGCGCTCTCGACAATGTAACAGCATCTCATACTACAACCACACTTAAAAAAAAACCTGAACTATCCGTTTAATTTTTATTTGTCCGTCCTCACGTGTGGCACATCAGTCCTGAACCTGAAACCTGGATCAGACGAGTAAAAGTAGTGAGTGAGGCGTGAAAAAAAACGATGGTTCCTCTGAGTTTGCTCAACGCGATGAGGATTAAAACCTCGCCACGACTCTGGTTCTGTGTGTTTTTTTTGTCCCGTGTCCCAGGTTCAATGACGTCCCTGCTTCTTCTTAAAGATCTTCTCAAACGCGTGTCTCCTCCTGGTGTGGGACGACTCGCTCTCCTCGCCGCCGTCCTCCTCCACTGGGCTCCTCCTGCACGCTGGCTGCGGACCCGTCCCGCGACCTCCCGATGAAACGGACGAGGCGGAGGACGAGGACGCTGCCGGACTGTCCGCCGCGTCAGACGTGAGGCAGAGGGAGCGGGTGGAGCTGGACGAGGCGAGGACAGAGGCGGGGCTTCCCCTCAGCTCCCCGAGGCTGGAGCTCTTCTCCAGGCCTCCTCCTCCTCCTCCTCCTCCGAACCCAGAGCCGTGAGCTTGCAGGGGGTGGAACCTCGAAGACATGAGGAAGGGCTTTGGAGGGTACGGGCCGCGTGATTCGCCAGGAGACAGAGCGAGGGAGGAGTCAGAGTCTGAGCGGCTCATTATGTCCCTGACGGAGAAGAGAGTCAAGTCAGCAGGAAGTAACGTCGCTAACACGCAAAATATGATGCTGCGTTGCATTTATATCAGAACTCAAGTCAGAACAAAAACAATCACACAAACATTTCCCGGTACTGCCGCTGTTAACAACACCAGTCAATAACAACCTCGACACTATATTTTAGTGTCTACGTAAGAAAATTAACCGGTACTGAGTTTACGACTGATTTACAGCGAAACAAATGCAGCATAAGTGAAATTAGCCGTAAAAGAAGTGGTAAAATCTGAGTTCTGACCACAAATGGAACGCAGCATCGTGTTAAAATACCAAAGGTGCTTCAAGCTAAATGCTAACGTTGCTAAACTAGCATATTCAAAATTCAGAGTCATTGGAATATGCTACATTTTAGCATGTAGAACAACAACACGGGTAAATTCACGAGTCACACCTGGTGGTGACATCACATCCAAGTGCATGCTGGTTAAACGAGTTAACTGTTAGCGTTATGGCTCAGTCCGCTTAATAGCAAGCTAATCTAGTTTTCGTTGACCAACATATTGTGCAGAATCTTGTACACTAAAACTTCCCTCTTTTAAATGGGAAATTCAGCTTGTTAGCATGCTAACACTTGCTAAATTATCAATGAACAAAAAAACTAGAGCAGTGCACTTGTAAGTAAAAAAAAAAAAAGAAAAACTGACTAAAAAACATATTAGGTTTTCCAAGTGAGCACATGTTAGCTGCTAGCGAGCAGTTAGCTGTTGTTACAAACATTTTGGACAGAAAAGATGATGTGAGACCCAACATCTTATTCTGAAAATCCTAAATGGAAAAATGTCAGAACCAGTTGAAGTTAAATTTTCCCTGAATTGTAAGTTAATATATTGTAATGCTTTTTTTTTTTTTTTTTTAAATTGTATACAGTTTGGATTTTTAAGTTTCCCAACAAACTATTTTCCTCTTTCTACATTTCTTGTATTATGACATTAGAGAACCTAGTGTTAAAATTTAAAGTTTAACTCCGACAAATACTTGAAACGTTTTCTAATAATAATAAATAAAAACCAGAAGAAAATACACAGTCATGTGACAGGAAGTATTGTCTGATGAGCCAGAGATGGGAAAATGTAAAAGATGAAGAAAAGTGACGCGATAATTAGAAGTGAAAATGTGATAAAGGAGCGAGTGGGATGAAGATTTTCTCCGAAAATGGAAAAAACAAATACTAATTTGTAACAAACAACATAAGAACCACTTGTAAAACTCGTAAACAATGATCACACATAACTATAAATTCTGAATCTTCACTTTACATTGGAAGTCGGAGCTGGGAGCGAGTCAGCAAAACCAGTCCATAACAACGCTCTACGTGGAATTTTGACGATACAAACAGCATAGCAACACGTCTACGAGTGAAAAATGAAATGGTAATTTGTGTGCGACTGATTTAATGTTGAACAAATATATATAGAAGTAGCCGTTTTTGTACGACGGCAGAAGGTCAGGGAAAATCTGAGTTCTGACGACAAAATGTATGAAAAACTAAAATAGCGTAGCATTTGGTGTGAACGTAACATAAATTGGGTAACACGTAAAAAGAACAGCAAATACGAACACGCCATAAAACTCAAACGCTCGAGTTTTTACATGTAAACGTTTACGTTTTTCCTTCTATTTTGTAGATAACCAAATGTAGTTTAGTCTTTAAAAAGAGTTAAGCACACAGATTTGAACGCTACGTGGATGAGTGAATCGGCATCTTTGCGAAACTGAGAGAAGCTACCCGAAGCTGCCGGAGCGACAGCGCTGCGTCTGACTCGTCACAGCGCCCCCTGCAGGCGGGAGGCTGGACGACACCTCCAGAGAGTGGAAGTAAGAAGATCGGAAGAGCAGAGCAGCAGCACGAGCGGTGCCTTCAGTGTGGGAAGAAGATGAGGAGGACGACGAGGTCGTAGGAGTCGGAGGACAGAAGGAGAGGGCGGGGAGGTGAGGAGAGGAGGCGGGGCCAATGGAGGGGTGAGAGAGGGAGGAGGAGAGAGAGGGGGCGGACACAGGGAGGAACTCCAGCTGGCCGATGGAGCGGCTGCGATTCTGCCGCCCACTGGGTGGGCGGGCCGATGTCGCCGGGCCACACCCTTCTTGTGAAGGTAAGCCCCGCCCTTCAACCAACCTCTGACAGCTGAACGCCAGAGCGGGGTCTCCTCTCCTCTGTCGCAGGGGCGTCAGACTCTGAACTGCAGGAGACAGAGAGAAAGATTTAGTCATTTTATGTTGAAAAGCCAGAATCACAGGAAGAAAATATTTGTTAAGATGGGTTTTATCTGCAGGTTAAAGGAAAATGTTAAATCAATTCATTCATCAGCTTCAGTTTTTAACAGATGTCGTAGCGTGACTTTTTCATAAAATCTCTAAAGCTCAGTCTTTTACTTTTCTGCAAATCACGAGTCCTTGGTCCAGCAAAAACTGTACGTTAATTTATTCTTGAGATAGTTTCTGTGTTGGTTAAACATGTATTTTTCCTTCATTTTAACATTGTTATTATTGTTTTTAGATGAAAACGTTCAGTTTCATCTGAACTGAAGCTGAAAAGATGAGAAGGTTCACTCTGAGCCGTGAACGTCATGCGACCTGTGAGGACGTTAGTGAGGAGGAGGAGAAGCAGGTGAGTGGACGTTAATGAGGATGGTGAGTTTTCCGGGTGTTGACAGAGTGAAGGTGAGAGGAGGAGGAGCAAAGAAGGTGCGTTGGTGAGGAAGCTAAAATCAGTTTTTAGGGCGAGTGAGGACTTCACACTTGAGTTTCCTGTTAATTTAACCTTTTGTACTTAATAATAACTTAATAATCATAAGAGAATAGTCTTAAGAGTATCTTAAGAACATGTTCACGTCTTTATCTCACTGTTAGACAGACTTTTCCAACAGGAAGCTGAAGTTTGTAAACCACTCACTCTCCCACACCAAAGTCCATAGAGAAAATCAGTGATTTTAGCTCACAGGGACACAGGAGCTGCTGGTCTACTGCTGCCTCGTGTGGTCACTTTGTGTCACTGCGGTAAATCTGAATGAAAAATTTAAAATGCTGAAGTGACAAAATAAGACATTTGAACTTAGTGACGGAGGCAGCAGTGGATCAACAACTCCTGTGTCCCTGTGAGCTAAAATCACTGATTTTCTCTATGGACTTTGGTGTGAGAGAGTGTGGTTTACAAACTACATTTGATATACCCTCACTTGAAAAACCATGAAGTGCTCTCTTAAAATTATGTTGAAATAAACAGTAAAGTTTCCTGTTCACACAGCAAATAAAATAGATAAAAATTTGCTGCCATAACGACATGGTTTGATTTAAAATGAAATTAAACCACATATAAAATGATCTTCCATTCATAACTTGACTGAAATAAATGTTTTCAGTTAGATTATTTGACATTAATTACATCGCGATTAATTTTTCCAGGACAAGTGTGAACCCTGACTGAGTGCAGAGGTGTGAACCAATGAGGGAGGAGGGGGAGGCTAGAGGCGGGAAGGGCCAACCAGAGTGTTTCCATGGCGACTGTGTGTCTGCGATGCTACTCAGGGGCCAGAGGTCGCTCACTCGCCGGTCCATCTGCCACGCTGCGTCTGCAGGGAGAGCCAATCAAGAAAGAGAGAGAGAGACACCCAGAAAAGACAACCAATGAGAGGAGAGGGGTGGAGACCAGAGAGAGGTCAGGTGACTTCCCAAAGAAACAGCTGAGTTAAAGGACAGTTCAAGCCTTTATTTCTCTTCTGTTGTTCTTTCACCACCATGAACATAAACTCATTACAGCACCATACGTGGATTACTCCGCCGCTCAAAATAGCCTCAGCTGATGCACGTATTCTCCCTTTAATATAAACAACTCAAGATCTGTTTCTTCATCAAGTTTCCATGATCCTACAGTGGATATTAAAGGGATAGTTGACTGTCAGACAGACTTTTCCAACAGGAAAGTGAAGTTTGTAAACCACTCACTCTCCCACACCAAAGTCCATAGAGAAAATCAGTGATTTTAGCTCACAGGGACACAGGAGCTGCTGGTCTACCGCTGCCTCGTGTGGTCACTTTGTGTCACTGAGGTAAATCTGAACAATGGAATTCAAACACTGCAGTGACAAAATAAGACATTTGAACTTACTGATGAAGACAGCAGTAGACTAGCAGCTCCTGTGTCTCTGTGAGCTAAAATCACTGATTTTCTCTATGGAATTTGGTGTGGTATTAGGAAAAACGGATTTAAGCCACTTAACAAAAGACTTACCCAATAAAATCAATGTTAGTTCAAGTTTGTAAACCCCTCCCTCACTTTCTCACCAAAGTCCATAGAGAAAATGATTGATTTTACATCACAGCACACAGGAGTTGTTGATCCACTGCTGCTTCCATCAGTAACTTCAAATGTCTTATTTTGTAAAATTCGGCATATGATATCCTTTTTTCAGATTTATGTCAGTGACACAAAGTGACCACACGAGGCAGCAGTAGACCAGCAGCTCCTGTGTCCCTGTGAGCTAAAATCACTGGTTTTCTCTATGGACTTTGGTGTGGGAGAGTGAGTGGTTTACAAACTTCACTTTCCTGTTGGAAAAGTCTGTCTAACAGTGAATTAAAGACATGAACATGTGTTTAAGATATCGTAGACTTAATTTGACATAGATTTTATGAGCTGTCTTTGGTTAAGTGGATTAAATCCCTTTTTTCCTCAAGCCCCTTTGTAGTCAGCCCTAAAAACCAGAACTACCCCTTTAACCTTCAGGTTTCAGAAAGCAAACCCGCTGAAACAGGAAGTGGATCGTTTGATACGGACTATTTTCAGCAGCGGATGAATCCACCATGGCAGTCGAGTTAATCAGACCCGTCTCTAACTCACACTGCAGCGTCCCAGGAGACAGGATGTCCTCATCCATGTCGTCCAGGTCGTCAGAGAGGAGGAGGTGCTGCGGGGTCGGAGGTCGCAGGCCGAGCATGGACGGGTCCAGGTTGAGTGCGGCGGCCAGAGCTCCCAGACCCGGATTATGAACCAGACAGAACCCTGTCATGGACTCGATCTGCTGCCAGCGGTGGAGCTTCTCCCTCAAAGCTGCGGTCACCTCAGCCAGAGCCTGTCTGCAGGGGGCGGGGCATGGGCGGGGCAGAGGCGGGGCCTAACTTAATATATTCATATTCACTGACTCTCTTCAGGTAACTTTCAAATTAAGTGCATGCGCTGATAAAATACAATAAAAATAACTATTTATCCTCCAAACTCATGAGGTGATCACCTGATCAATACTGATCTGATACAAGGTCAAAGGTCACTCACTTGGCCGACAGGATCTTATGGTCGACGTCATCCAGTGACGAACTGTGAGCCACGTGAAACGTCCCGAACAGAGAACTTCTCTTCTTCTTGATCTTCTCTGCCTGAAACCAAAGCAGCCATCTTCATCATCATCACCTTCATCATCATCTTTACCATCATCACCTTCATCATCATCTTTACCATCATCACCTTCATCATCATCACCGTCATCATCTTTACCATCATCACCTTCATCATCATCACCGTCATCATCTTTACCATCATCACCGTCATCATCTTTACCATCATCACCATCATCATCATCACCGTGTGTCTCTCTGTGTCTCACCCCGTCCCTGGCCTGCAGCACTTGTCTCTCTGTGTGTCTCAGTGTCTCACCCCGTCCCTGGCCTGCAGCACTTGTCTCTCTGTGTGTCTCACCCCGTCCCTGGCCTGCAGCACTTGTCTCTCTG
>JAFBJR010000036.1:55180-172331 GCA_016785285.1 Brachirus orientalis | reverse complement strand
TCTAAGGTGTTTAGGGCCGAGTATGATAACCTCAGTTTTGTCTGAGTTCAGAAGTAGGAAGTTACAGGTCATCCAGGACTTAACATCTTTAAGACATTCCTGGAGTTGAACAATTCAATTCAATTCAATTCAATTTTATTTGTATAGCGCCAAATCACAACATACATTATCTCAAGGCACTGTACATAATAAGGCCAAAACCTTTACAATATTACAGAGAGAAAAGAAACCCAACAGTTCACACAATGAACCTGAGATCCCCAAAGTCTGCTCCAGTCTCTGCAGTAGGATTTTATGATCAATGGTGTCAAATGCAGCACTAAGATCTAACAGGACAAGTATAGAGACCAGACCATTATCTGAGGCCAAGAGGAGGTCGTTGGCAACTTTAACTAGGGCTGTTTCTGTGCTATGGTGTAATCTAAATCCTGACTGGAAATCTTCAAACAGCCTGTTATTATACAGATATTCACATAACTGATTCACAACTGCCTTTTCTAGTATTTTAGAAATGAAAGGAAGGTTTGATATTGGGCGATAATTGGCTAAAACCTCTGTTCACCAGTTTTGTTCATTTTAGTCGTGCAGATTATCACAAGGCTCACATTAGCTTTTGATGGAGTGATTAATTAATGGAAGAACATTTTTAAACAGTTTGGTGGGGATGGGATCTAACTGACAGGTTGACGGTTTTGATGAGGATACTAGTGATGTTAATTCTGGGAGATCTATAGGGGAGAAACTGTGTAACTGTATTTCTGGTGCTTCTAAGGTTATTGTGCTAGAACTTCTCTCATTACCACTAGAAGAGAGGAGAATTTTTTTCTCTTATTGATGTTATTTTATTCTCAAAGAAATTCATGAAGTCGTCACTGCTCAGTGTTAAGGGAATAGACGGCTCAGTAGAGCAGTGACTCTGTGTCAGCCTGGCTCAACAGGGTATTAGTGTTTTAAAAATCACTAGAGAGGTGGAAGTTGCTCTCAAGTCATTGTAGGGGGTGTGTCTATTTCTTACATTACAAGTATTTAGTTGTCCTGGTGTACCCAATTTACCTCAAACTACAACTGTGGGACATTGTTTACTGCGTATTTTGTCTTTTATACTGACGCTGAAGGCATCATATCTACACTGCAAGACAACTATTTTCACGCCAGACTGCTACATTTTCATCCTGAGAATTCAAACCAAGAATCTTCTGCTTTTTGACCGAGAATCTTCTGCTTTTGTGCTCTACACATGGCTAATACAGGTAATCGTTTTGATGTATTTACTCCAAAACGTCGCATAAATATTGATGATGCACAACTGCTCATGGCTCCTAAAAAGATCAGCACCCCTACATGTTTCCCATTTTCTGGATCAAAAAGCATGGTTTCCTATGTAAGAGTGGGATGTGCAGGAGTGTAGGGTTTCAGGATATTTGTTTGATTAAGGAACTGTGTGCCTCTACACGCAAGAAGCTGATGAAATGTTTCTACAAGGAGTAACTCCTCACATACGATTTTTTGCCAAGGACTGGGATTATTTCAGAAACAAAATCTGTAAAGAGTTGAATAACTCAAAAGGTGTGTATGCAGTGCAATGGAATGGGTCAAAGTATGGAGAAATCGCGTAGAGACGGACTTGGAGGTCTATGATCCTGAATCGTACATATTTTTCAGACAGTGTATGGACAATGCTGTTATTCGCGACGCCCGAAAGGGTACTCCGCATGAAGACAAACTCTATCCCCTCACGTCTTAAGAGTGGGAGACACGGTTCACCAATGGATTTCTAGTTCAGTGGAACGAATGGGAGAAAACTCTAGCCATTTTTGAATTGATACATTGTTCAGATGGTACAAAGTGTACAAGTCCTAAAATGACCTCAAAATGAAAATGTTTGATAAGTTCTACAATGACCTCAAAATGAAGATTTTGGATGATGATGAAAATATTGTTGGAGGGATGGGTTAAAGTTTACAAGTCCTACAATGACCTCAAATGAAGATGTTTGATGATGATGATAATGAAAATATTGTTGGATGATGCTGATGAGGTTGTACATGATAATACATAGAATATATGTCTATACAGGTGATACGTTATCTAATAAGGAAGTATCTAAACGCGACAATGACTGCAAGGGTAACTCATGGGTGGACGACTTTGGTGCTGAGTTGGGTAAAAGAAATCTGACATTTCTTACACTTGAAGAGGATTCCTCTAAGGACGTCTGCAACCAAACACAGTTTAAACCTGACTGTTTGAACACTATGGACAATGACGGAACCCTGGACTATTTTAAAAATGATACATCACCCGGACCCACCGTTTATGAAGCTATAGAGGTAATAACAGGTTACTACCTACACAATTTTTTTCAACAAATAGTTGCAAAAACCTGTGTATATTGTATATTATATCTGGATGATCTGTACAAAAGTCAGTGTTGTTCATGCATTGACATACTCCCCTTACATTGTTTTGAAGGTGGTTTGGATGAAATTAAAAGGGAGATTTTTAACATAAATTATACAACTGCGCAATCATTTGTATTATCTCGCCTCGGACTCCTGTCATATGATTCACCTAATACACAAGATATTGCGGAAGCTATTTTGAAGAAGTGGCTGACAACACCGTTTCTCGCAACAAGACTGAAACTGTTAACAAGTGGAAGTGAAAAACTTAACACTGTAGCTCAAGAATCTCTGAAGATTTGGAGTGAAAAAACAACCTTAAAATGGGAAACGTCTGTAGTGTGATAAACTATGTGAAGACGCAGTACACTATGTATGTGTTGAGGATTTTGTTTATGTGATGCTGTTGACAATGCTGTACATGATATAGATGTTACAAGACAATCAGACTGTGTAAGACAACCAAGAGAAGATTGGAGGAGGGGGTTATGAAAAAAATATATTATGACCCAAAAAATGCAGGAGGATATGGTGGCATACAAAAGCTAAAACAGACTGTGTTCGAAAATACCGGTATTCGTTGCACAGATTCAGATATAGAAAAATTGGCTCTTAAAGCAAGATGTTTACACTCTTCACAAAACGGCTCCCCTGCATTTTAAGAGAAATAGGGTTTTAGTAAACAAAATAGATGGGCAGTTCCAGGCAGATCTAGTGGACATGTCGCCTTATTCCTCAGAAAATGAGGGAGTATGTTATTTATTAACATGTATTGACATGTTTTCAAAATATGCTTGGGTGCGTTGCCTGAAAAACAAAAGTGGTAGATGTGTTACAGAGGCATTTAACGATATTCTAGATGAAGGCAGAATACCTCAGAAATTACAGACGGACAAAGGAAAGGAATTCTTAAACAAGGACTTTGACGCATTAGTCAAAAAGTACAAAATTGTACACTTTACCACATTCAACGAGACTAAGGCATGTGTTGTAGAACGTTTCAACAGGACTCTGAAAACTAAGATGTGGAAATATTTAACGGCCAATAATTCCAGAAGATATGTCGACATTCTGCAAGACTTAGTTGACTCGTATAATCACGGTTATCATTGTAGCATTAAAATGAGTCCGTCCAAGGTAACGAATGACAAGGAAGACATTGTTTTTCAAAACCTGTACCCAAAAAAGGACAAAGATTTGATTCACTTTAAATATAAAATCGGTGATACGGTGAGAAATTCAAAATTGAGAGGTTCTTTTAAAAAAGGTTATACACAGAATTATACAGACGAATTTTTTACTGTGGCAGAATGTGTACCACGAAGACCTCCTGTTTACACATTAAAAGACTATGATGGAGAGATATTAGATGGGACCTTTTATGGAGCAGAACTGCAAAAAAATTATTATTGACAAAAACCAGGCCTTTAAAATAGAAAAGATCTTATCTAGGGAAAAAAAGAAGGGGTCAGAATATGGCATTAGTCAAATGGGTTGGATGGCCTGATAAATTTAACTTTTGGAGAAACAAATCATTCAACTGCAGTAACGGGTTCTAAACAGGTTGTATACCAAGACATTAACCAACATGGTCAGCAAGGAATTTTTTGTAACATTGCCAAGCAATTCTTCTACATCATTTTACCCCGACAACACAATAGCAAACTTTAGAACAAAGCTACCCCAGCCTTTCCAGTTAAATGCCCCTTATGAAGTGGGGCTAATAGAAACTCAATATCCTAAAACATGGACAAGCTTTCCACCAAAAGATGCAGAATTTGTTGTGTTTGACAAAGAAACAAACAAGAGGGCCTGCCTAACAGCAACCCCTGGATTCTACTCAACTATGCAGCAGATAATAACAGAGATAAATAAATGTGTATCGTTTTACCTATAAGAGACGTACAGTTAACATTTCGAGGAAAACTTGCACAGATGTTGGAATTTATACTACGTCCCCCTTTTAAGAATCGTTCATATTGTTGGAGCAAACAGTCGAATGATAACAAGAACGTAAGACAAACCACACTATCATAGGCTTTGTAAAATGCACATCGATAGCATTGAAATATCGCTCAAGTTGGATCAGAACCAACATATAGCTTTTACATACGGAAAAACAATAATAAAACTACACTTCAGACCGGTTAAACATCACTTTTAAACAAGGAGCAAGAATGTATCAACCGTACGTGAACAACATGGACAAATATACTACACGGCTCAAGCAGTGGGGATTTACCGGGGTACAGTGGTCTCAGCTCACAATATGGCGCGGGTCTTGGAGGTATTTTCCGCGGTTTGTTTAGACTAGCTTTTCCTTTGCTCAAGAAAGGATTTACAGTCGCTGCCCCACATCTGAAAACAGCCGCTAAAAACATTGTTTCAGACGTGATTACCAAAGTTGTGGACCACAGCAAAACGGGTCAGGAATAATGGCGATGTCACGTCACCAAATGAAACATCCTCCTGGACAAAGGGGGAGTTTGCAAACCCAAAAAAAGGCGCAGAGTTTTAATAAGAAGCACAACATTTTTGTGTTTATATGCCGATGGACAGCAGTACCCCTCAAAACCTTTTCAACCTAATTTTGCTAGGAATCATGTCATTAGAAAATATCACCAATTGTATTCAACAACTGGAAAGTATCTTAAAAATCAGGCAGTAGCCATAAACCGTGATGAGTTTTGTAGAGGATATAGCTTGTTTTGTTTTAATTTAGCTCCTGATGAAGAGTGTGGCGATCATGTATCCCTTATAAAAAATGGTAATGTCAGATTAGAGGTACATTTTAGAAATCCCTTACAACAGACAATAAATCTAATATGTTACTCGTCATACAATTCTGGAAATTTCTGCACGCAGACAAGTTCTGGCAGACTCCTTTTAATTGATGAATAGACTTGTGATGATATGAATCGTGTTGGTAGTGTGAATTCCCAGAAAGCAGACTGTCCGGTCAAAGGCTCACGGGTTACTAGAGTTTATTAACAACAGAAAATAAAAACCAAGCCAATTAATTAACAAAAAACGCGGAGACTCGAGCTGGCTTGCCGGGCGGAGACCTCCGGGAGGTGGACTAGAAGAGAGAGGGAAAAAAGTCATGAGAGAACGCTGTGGAAAAAACAAAAATCGACTACAAACTATACTGGCGAGAGAACAACGTGTATGAAGCGTGCGTGTTACCACGGTACTTGACTAGACGCGCTGACACCTGCCGTTGCCCACACCAGGGTATAAAAAGGGACCTGGTGTCAGGGTCCGGTTTCCATTGCTTCCTGCCTTTTATTTTGACAGTCATTTTTCTGCGCAACCTTCCTCTTTGTTTTGTAATTTCAGGAGACTTGACCAGGCTGCTGGGCGTAGCTCCTCCTCACACACCTGCTGCACATCTCCCTGATTGCCACCCTGGTCCTTATCTACTGGTTTCTCCTTGCAGCAGGTGTCAGCGCGTCTCTTTTGCAACCCGGTACTCTCAGTACAAGTCGCTACTCTGCTTTGCTTACTTCCATGCGTTTTGCTCTCATTTTCTAATTTATGATTTTTACCCTTTTTCCTAGTTACCCCGGGAGACGCCTGTCAGTCTCCTCGCTTTTTGTTCCTCCTTAGTTGGCTCGACCTTTTTGTTTGCTGCACTTTTGTAAATAAATCCCTCTCACCTTGCTGTTTGCAACCTGGCTTCCGTTTTCCGTTTGTTCCATACATGCCCAGTGTTAAAACCTTACAGTACGCGCTGACCACGACAGGGCAATGGATCCCGCGGAAGCCGCGTCTTTAAGACAAGCACTCGCTGCCCAGGAAGCAGCCGTGAAGACTCACGGACAAATCCTCAATGATATCATGGACGCCATACGCTCTCTGTCTTCGAGCGTAACCCACCTCACCCAGACGACATCGACTCCTGCAGCGCCTCCGGCCGCCGTTCCTGCTCCGGTCCCTCCGCCTGGCCACCGTCTGCCTTCACCTCCCTCCGCTGTCTCGCCTGTGCTCCGGGAGGCTCCCATCCCCACGCCGGATCACTACAAGGGCGAGGTAGGAGCCTGCAAGCGTTTCCTCCGCCAGTGCAAATTAGTCTTTGAACAGCAGCCAAGCTCATACTTATCTGATAGCTCCCGTATTGCTTACGTATTTAATTTGGCCCGTGGAAGGGCAATAGACTGGATAAACTCTCTGTGGGAATCTAACTCACCTGTCCTTGACACTTTTGACACTTTTCAGAAGAGATGATCAGGGTTTTTGACACCCCATTTAGAGACAGTCACTCTGCAGCCAGGCTGCTGAACGTTAAGCAGGGAGGCTGCTGAACGTTAAGCAAGGGAGTCGCCCCGCTGCTGAATACTCTATTGACTTCCGCATTCTCGCAGCGGAGAGCGGCTGGAATGAGCCGGCGTTAACCACCGCCTTTCTTAGGGGGCTAAATGATGATGTTAAAGATGAATTAGCAACCAGAGACGAATGTACGTCTCTGGAAGCAGTGATTAGCTTGGCTGTAAGGATTGATAATCGGCTCAGAGAGAGACGTAGAGAGTCTAGGGGTTCCAGCTCATATTCCCCCCAGATCTCTCTTCCTAGGCTTCCTCCCAGCGCACCCCATGCTTCCTGCCTGCTTGTTGCTCCGTCTCCAGCTCCCAGCATCGCCTCACCATCTCCTGCACCTCCCGAGCCCATGCAGCTGGGGAACACCCGGCTGTCCCCCGATGAGCGGCAGAGGAGGATCAGACACGGACTTTGCCTCTACTGTGGACGACCTGGACACCTACGACGCTACTGTGACGTAAGACCCACTAGGGGGCGCTCGCCCGGAGAGGGGAGAATCCAGGTGAGCAAAATCAATTCTGAGCCCCGCTCCTCCAAACGCATACACTTAGATGCCACCCTCACTCACCAGGGCACTTCTCACTCACTTAGGGTGTTAATAGACTCTGGTGCGGACGATAACTTCATCGACCCTGACCTGGTACGACAGCTGGACTTACCCCTGACCTCCATAACTTCCCCACGTACCGTTTGTGCTATTGATGGTTCCCCGCTCCCTCCGATCTCCCAGCAGACTAAGCCCCTCTCCTTGTTAATTTCCGGCAACCATCACGAATTGATTTCTTTTTTGTTAATTCCCTCACCTTCGTCACCTATTGTATTAGGACTCCCCTGGTTAAGACTTCACAACCCGCACCTTGATTGGCTCACCTCCTCCGTAGTAAGCTGGAGCATTTTTTGTCATTCACACTGTCTTCGTTCCGCCAAGCCCGTAGCTCACCCGTCTTCTTCACCTTCCACCCCTCCCGACCTCACATCGGTCCCTAGTTGTTACCACGATCTGGGTGAAGTATTTAGTAAACACCGTGCACTTTCCCTGCCTCCACACAGACCGTATGACTGCCCCATCGACCTAATCCCTGGCGCTAAATTCCCCACCAGCAAACTTTATAGCATTTCCCGGCCCGAGAGGGAGGCCATGGAGAAATACATCTCTGAGTCCTTGGCTTCGGGGCTGATAAGACCCTCCTCCTCTCCTCTCGGGGCGGGATTCTTC
Organism: Brachirus orientalis; assembly: GCA_016785285.1. Lineage (NCBI taxonomy): Eukaryota > Metazoa > Chordata > Actinopteri > Pleuronectiformes > Soleidae > Brachirus > Brachirus orientalis. The sequence goes on along the minus strand of JAFBJR010000036.1, from coordinate 164,396 downwards.
TTCGTAGCTAAGAAAGACGGATCCCTGAGACCTTGTATAGACTTCCGTGGACTAAATGACATAACTATAAAAAACAAATATCCTCTGCCGCTGATCGACCCCTCCTACGAGCCCCTATCCCAAGCCACCGTCTTCACAAAATTGGACCTAAGGAATGCATACCATCTGATTCGCATTAGGGAGGGTGATGAATGGAAGACGGCTTTTAACACGACTATTGGACACTTCGAGTACCTAGTGATGCCCTTCGGACTGACAAATGCCCCCGCAGTGTTTCAGGGCATGATAAATGACGTGCTCAGGGACATGCTCAACCAGTTCGTCTTTGTCTATTTGGATGACATTTTAATTTTTTCCCGAGACGAGTGTGAGCACAGGCAACACGTACGTCTAGTACTGCAGAGACTGTTAGAAAACAGCTTATTTGTTAAAGTAGAGAAATGTGATTTTCATGTCTCACAAATTGACTTCCTTGGTTTTATTTTGGAAGGAGGCAGTGTCAAACCGGACCCTAGAAAGATCGAGGCAGTAGCTAATTGGCCCCTCCCTCTAAACCGCAAACAACTGCAGCGCTTCCTGGGGTTTGCCAACTTCTACCGCCGGTTTATCCGTGGTTACTCCAAGGTGGCCTCTCCTCTCACCAGGCTGACCTCTGTCTCGTTGCCATTCTGCTGGACTCCAGAAGCAGATGCTGCTTTCAATTCACTGAGGACCCTCTTCACCGAGGCCCCTGTCCTTGCTCTCCCGGACCCGTCAAGCCAGTTCGTCGTGGAGGTCGACGCCTCAGATTGTGGGATTGAGGCGGTTCTGTCTCAACGGAACCCTGAGGATCAGAGGCTCCACCCATGCGCCTACTTCTCCCGCAAGCTCTCTTCGGCGGAGGCCAACTATGATGTCGGGAACCGGGAACTGCTTGCCGTGGTAGCGGCCCTTCAGGAGTGGAGGCATTGGTTGGAGGGAGCTGAACAGCCCTTTTTGGTCTGGACTGATCACAAGAACTTGGCCTATCTTCGCTCCGCCCGAAGGCTGAATGCTCGCCAGGCCCGCTGGTCGCTGTTCTTGGGGCGCTTCAATTTCACCTTGTCATACCGACCCGGCTCCAAGAACGCCAAACCCGACGCTCTTTCTAGAGTACACGACCCTGTCCACCAGGAGGACATTGACCAGCCCATCCTGCCAGCCGCCTGTCTTATCGGTGCCACTTCCTGGGACATTGAACGGGTGGTTCAAGAGGCTCAGCGGACCGAACCGGACCCTGGAACCGGTCCTCCCAACCGCCTCTTCGTCCCAGCGGCCGTTCGTTCTGAGGTAATCCAATGGGGGCACTCCTCCCGACTGACCTGCCACCCTGGGGTAAACCGCACAGTCCATTTCCTACGTGGGAGGTTCTGGTGGCCGTCTATGGCCGCGGACGTCAGGGAGTTTATTGCCGCCTGCACCATCTGCGCCCGGGGAAAGACGTCCCACCGCCCTCCTGCCGGCTTGCTGCGACCCCTGCCGATCCCCAGCCGTCCCTGGTCTCACATCGCCATCGACTTCGTCACCGGCCTGCCACCCTCCAATGGGCACACAGTGGTTCTAACCATCATGGACCGCTTCTCAAAGTATGTGCACTATCTCCCCCTGGTCAAGCTGCCTTCAGCCCTGGAAACGGCAGACCTCCTCGTCCAACATGTCTTCCGGTTACATGGCATTCCGGTCGACATTGTCTCTGACCGTGGACCCCAGTTCGCCTCCCAGGTGTGGCAGGCCTTTTGCAGGGCCCTAGGAGCCACTCCAAGCCTCTCCTCCGGATACCACCCTCAGACGAACGGCCAAGCTGAACGTGCCAACCAGGACTTGGAGTCGGCCCTCCGGTGCATGGCAGCCCAGCACCCCGCCTCCTGGAATCCACCTCTGGTGGATTGGGAGGGGTACGGTCCTGAGGAGCGGTCCTGGGTTTCCCGAGCCCAGATTTTGGATCCGGCCCTCCTCAGAGACTTCTACCGGAAGTCCACCTTCAACGCTGCCGCGCCATTTGGAGGGCAACCCGTTCCGCCCTCACCAGGTCCGCCGCCCAGAACCAACGGCTGGCAGACAAACACCGGTCCCGGCTCCGGAGTACAGACCTGGAGACAAGGTTTGGCTTTCCACTCGGGACCTCCCCCTCCAAGTCGAGTCCAGGAAGTTGGCACCCAGGTTGGTCCTTATCTACTGGTTTCTCCTTGCAGCAGGTGTCAGCGCGTCTCTTTTGCAACCCGGTACTCTCTAGTACAAGTCGCTACTCTGCTTTGCTTACTTCCATGCATTTTGCTCTCATTTTCTAATTTATGATTTTTCCCCTTTTTCCTAGTTACCCCGGGAGACGCTCGCCCAGCCAGCCTGTCAGTCTCCTCGCTTTTTGTTCCTCCTTAGTTGGCTCGACCTTTTTGTTTGCTGCACTTTTGTAAATAAATCCCTCTCACCTTGCTGTTTGCAACCTGGCTTCCGTTTTCCGTTTGTTCCATACATGCCCAGTGTTAAAACCTTACACCTGGATAATCAAGGAAATGGGTTGCAGGTGCGTGAGGGGAGCTTCCACCGAGCAGACCGGTCAAGTCACCTAAGGGGGAAAGCACACTAACAGGAAGCAAACAGTGGTAACAAAATAAAAGACAGGAAGCACGGAAGCCGAACCCTGACAAGACTCCTAACATGAATACAATAGAACTCACAGAAACTCTTGATAATCATCACATCTGAGGAAAAATTCCCATCCCCCACTCAGCAGGATCATATTACACAACACAAACACGCAGAAGAGCAGGGAGAGTGTCTAAAGCAGGCTAAGGGCTGCAGCGAACTATCCAAAGTGTCTTTGTTCCTGTGGATTTAGCTGTTTTTGAAAATCATCAAAGGTAAGTGTAACCGTTTAGATGATATTTATAGGCCAGTATCAGAAAGTCTAGGAATGACTATGGAGCCTGAAAACCTATGTGAGCAGAAATACCACACACACACAATAAAATGGTTTGAATCCAAGTGTATTAAATGCACAAATAAATGGGCCCATAAATAAATAAAACAAAATGGAGGTTTCTTCAAAAAATAAAAAATGCGATGTCCAAGGCGTATAGCCCCTTAAGAAAAGGAGCAAAGGTCTTCTTGTGAGCGTGTGTTCTTTAATATCTATGTTCGAACTACCCGGGTAGATTTTGAGTGTCAGTCTTATCTATCTGTGACTTGACGATGCTGTGCTCTGCAGATGGATCCTGCGGCTGGCCACACCGCGTTGCTGGTTCCTCCACAGTCAATCTTCAGTTTTAACTGGCTCGCCACTGAACATAAAGTTCAGATCCCGATCGACTCAGTCTGGACAAAAAACCAATCTATGCACACAGCGAAGAATGCATGTTATAATCTAGTTTTCTCTCTATCGACCTCCTTAAGTCATCACTATCATTGATATTTCCTCTTTTAGTATATCAATCATGAAAGATACACACTGTCTAATCATTGTAAAATGAATAGAGTTATCACATGAGTTACATCACATCACATTACACAAGATATTCCACTTTCAATTTGCTACAAATCATGTACTCCAAATCATAACATTCACCTTATCATGTAATTAAAATAATAATAATAATGAAATAATAAATTTAAACTCATCATTTACATATTTAACACATTAAATCTATTTATGTTCTTTCAACAGCACTGTAATGGTAACATTTTTAATTAAACATAGGTCCTTTAATATGAACTGTTAGAATGGACCAAACAACCCTTATGTATTCACTTCAACATATTTAAACCATTGAATGACATTATTAACACAGGTAATCAATCAAAAGAGCAAATACTCCTTTAGTAAAATAACTTCAATCTCAAACAACTGAATACAAGGCACCTCTAATGGTGTAAAACACTGTTGCTGCTCTGCTACAGTGCTAGGACGGGAGCTAGCTTAACCAAGGTAGCTGCACAGTGTAAATTAACATTAGCATGACAGTGCACAATTAGCTCGCGGCTAATGCTATTAGCTCGCAACTGGCGCGATTAGCTCGATGCCAACGGAAATTAGCGATTTGCTTACACTCATTCGTCACAACTAAAATGATCTGCATCTGTATCTGTGTAGTCTCTCGTACTCTCGGCGACAGTATCACAGCTCCGATTGTTTTGTTTTTTTTATCTATTTATGGATCAGGAGTAACACAATCACAAGGAGTCATTGAGTACTAAGGTGTCGCGTTAGCATTAGCATTTCTTACCGGAGCTAAGGCTCGCTAACAGAGGCTCTCCATTCCTGCTGAGTCCTCACACAGTATACCCAGGAGCTCTCAGTTGGTGAGCTGTGGGCTCTTAGGCGATGTCTTCTGCCGAGAAAAAAAAGGAACATAGGCTGAGTGTTTACTCATGGCGGACGCGCCACCCTCTGGTCGGCCAGGGAACTGCACCGTTCCACAACAATAAATTCAGGAACCCAGGTGGGTTACATAAGACAATATTTCTGACTGCTATTCCCTCTCAGGAATAGCAGTCAGAAATATTGTCTTACCAGTCAGTGACACTGTAGTTCTATAAACATGACATAACTGATTCTAAACTTGATACAACTGTTCTATATTTGCTCCTGGTCTCTCTCTTCTGTCTCTCCCTCGCCTCCCTTTTTTTCTTTCTCTCCCCCCTTTCTGTCCCCCACCTCTTCTCTGTCCCCCATTTTCCTCTCCCCTCAACCGGTCGAGGCAGATGACCGCACATCTTTGAGTCTGGTTCTGTCAGAGATTTCTTCCTGTTAAAAAGGAGTTTTTTTCTCTCCACTGATGCCTAGTGTTTGCTCATTGTGTGAACTGTTGGGTTTCTTTTCTCTCTGTAATATTGTAAAGGTTTTGGCCTTATTATGTACAGTGCCTTGAGATAATGTATGTTGTGATTTGGCGCTATACAAATAAAATTGAATTTAATTAAATTGAATTGGTTGTCTATATACATTGACAAGTCTGTCATAGGTGCATTCTTCGACAGTTTTGGCAACCCTCCTACATATACCCCATTTCCTGAATCAATTGATGCCTTTCTGAAAAGAAACTATTCAACATTCTGCAAGACAAGTACAGGATGTGTGTACAGCAGTTTGTGGACAGCATTGTTTTCTTTCTTTATCATATGGATATTGGACAAACTTATGATGAATTGATGAAGAAATATATCAACAACCTGTCTAAAAATGATGTAATGGTTAGTAAATTTGTGAAAAAAATGTCCCTCTGTTGTGTGCCGAAGAAGTGGTTATGCGTGTATACAATGTGTTCAAACGTGAAATATGTATAACGAATGTAAAAGACCATGCATAAGAATAAAAACATTTTGAGCATAAGATTACTGTAGTTCATTTTATTTAAAAACACACCAAACAATGACACACATTTAAAAATGTATCCAATCTGTTAAACATGCAGCGGGAGATAAAAAATGACTTGCTTCAACTTGTATTCTTGAAACGCGATCTGGAGTAACAGGTGTCTCTCTTAAGCTCTTCAATCTTTTTCACTTGCTGATTTGGAACAACAGATAAAGGAACATTCAGTAAAGCCAATGACTGCAGGTATTCACTCCATCCTATAGGTCGTTGACTGTCGGGTACGTTGTGAGATGCCGTTACACTTTTTATCAAATCATAAACATGAGAACCATTCACTACAGTACCATTAAAAATAAATTCTCCTTGTCTAGTCCAAAAAGTAATCGTTTTGAGGCCATCATTTTATCTAAAATGTGTTGAGCTTCTTTCCTGCAGTTTTTTTTGGATGTTTTTTTAAAATTTCATCAAACACAGGATCTTTTGATTTGTCTTGACCATCTACACTGAAAGACTCTGATCTATAAACACCCTGCTCGTTCGGGAGAGATAGAGTGAGCATGTTCTGTTCTCTTTCCCCTTGCTTCACCACAGTGAGAAATCTTTGCAATGCCTATGAATATTTTTTGGCCTTTCCATAAAGGTCTTCAGTTTTCTGATCCAAAATGTCTCTGATGGTTCAGTCCAGTTCATTTTCTACATTTTCTGAGCATGTTCCATGATTCTCTATTATATTATTGTCTTGAAGCAATGAGACTCATTATAAAAAGGTACAACGATACTCAAGAGGGGTAAAAGAAATCCTCCAGACCGATTCAGCAGCTTCTTTTTTTTCTTCAGTAGACACTTTTATCAGCAATTAGTCTAATCCCCGCCTTCTTTTTCTTTAACTTTTGATACTGTGCAGGGTTTAAAGGTACCTTACCTTTTAAAACATTCATGGCTATCTCACAATGTTAAAATAAGGTCTTCAGAGGCAGATTTAATAATGTCTTTTCTCTGAGAAGGAGAAGCATCAAGTATTTTTTTCAATAAAGACAAGTTCCTCTTGATTCGTGCAGACATGTTTTTATTTGTTTTTTGACACATAGACAACAGGCACGTCTGAAAACAAATCTGTTCTGAGACGCAGATAATCAGGCGTTCTGGCTTTATAATCAAAAGATACCCATAAGGAATACCTGTAGCATCCTCAAAGCATTCCATAAAAAAATTTACTCTTCCCAGGAAACATTTGTCTAGCCATAATCATGACTTGAGATTTATCATGATGGTTTTTAAACAAAATGAGATAATTGGTATTTAAATTAATGGTCCTACTGACTTTTCCTTGAAAAAATAAATTTTGAACAAGATACAAACAACTTAAATTTCTATGATGTACATACTCTGTTTATTGATGATTTAATGAGTGATATTACTAACAATGTCAGAATATATTTACAAATTGTTTTTATTCACAGGTAAAAAAGAATCATCACACAAAGATGGCGGTAGGCCTTCAACAAAATTTACATCTCTTATTTTCAACAAATCATCATACAAAGGCTGCCAACATGAATAAATATATACAATGTTTTCAATTTTGTGAGAAACTAATTTCTCCACATTTTCAATCAACATTTTTCCCACTATTTGAGGGACCAGAAACAATTAAACTAAATGGATGTTGAAGTCTGAAATCAAAAAATCCTACATCTCTAGCACCTATTTTAATAACCGTAAGGTAACGTGGTGAGATCAGGAAAGATGCACCGTTTAGTGTAAACGACTTGAAACTTTTTATGAACTGATTTGTTTTTCAGTTCAAACGCCTTTTTATTCCTAATGATGGTGTCTGATTTTGTCATTATATTGTGTTTTTTGTTATCATGACTCACAAACTCGTGCATAAGATGCACTAAACTGTCATGGGTGATGATGGATGTGTTGTGACTAGTCAAAGTGATTCCCTTGCATTTTAACTGTGACTTGTTAAGGAGTGTTCGGTACGCAAAACAATTTGGTCCTTCTGACACAAATTCTACAATGTAGTCATCACTGCCACTATCTCCATTAATTTAATCTGTCAAGTCACCCAGAAAGGGACCTGTCTCAGGAATCCAATCATCAGCCTTTGACACAAAAACCACACTGTCTGTATCCAAATAGATGCACCTCTCCCCTAACCTGTCCATTAAATCATACAGCATTAGCCGCGTGTATGCTGTTGTCATGGCCCCGATGAATGTTAATGTTTTTGGTTTTGAAAGCTTGTGCTATCGCATGTCTCCACTGAACAAGTGCCACACTATCAGACATAAATGAAAACTGTCTAACATCGTACTGATCACTGAACATGTAGCGGGCAAATTGTTCAGGGTCTGTTACTAATTCACGTGTAGCCTGATTTTCACGCATTGAAAAACAACCCCGCAAAGAATTAAGCAACAACTTGTTGCTTCGCACAGCTTTGTTGACAGCAACTTTTTCTGGATTTAGCAGGATCCCCTCTCTCTCATAATAATCCCGAATGTATTTTGCTTTAGATTCTTCATCTTTTGCAAAACTAGGGTAACCTGAAGTCTCCTGTTTTCGCTGTAAGAATGTTTTTACGTACCCTTTGAAGAGATTGTTGCTCTTCTCTGCAAAATGCCACACCTCATCTATTTTGGACACAGCGTAACCCTTTTCCACTGCTTTTTGCAACTCGATACTGACCCATGTTCCTGAAAGAGACCTCTCAGAAACAGAGTGATTGCATTCACCGGACTGGTTTTCAATCTCGGTGCAGGTGCGACACAAAGGGAACATCAATTTGTTGTTGCAGCGGTATGGTAGTACTGGATGATACAGGCCTCGGGGTGGTAACAGTGCATTTTATTAAGCCAAAGTATTTATCAATGGATTCAAAATCACTGAAGATTATTTTAGGGTGACCGATGGGGTAGCTTTTATGTGCCTGTACAGTTGGGTATAATGAAGTAAAGTCATAATATATTTTCTCACCCTCAGTTTGTATGCGTTCGGCCTCCAAACAAGGCTTTTTTCGGGTTGAGTCTTTCAGGAGCATTGTAAATTTTAAGTCCTGGTCTGTTGTTTTGGCTCGTTCCCACTCGCATTCCCACATGATCTGCACATGCAGTTTGTGTGTCTGTCTAAGATTGAACAATTATTTTTTTTAAAATTGTCTAAAGAACCCCACATGCTATGTTACTTCCTGCGTTTTTATGTCCTGGGTTGTAGCACTTTGGACAAACATGCCAGAAACATCCTGCAAACCCGTATGCAGTACGTACGCCATTCCTTTCACAAAAACCGTCAACATGATACGGTCCAAATTGTACCTCTCCATGATTTAGTGCATGCCGAATTTCTATATTGCTTATGAACCCTTTAAATTCTAGCCACTGTATGGATGCATTGGAGAAGGTCTTGTACTGATTGATGTATGCGCCATCGTGTGTTAATGCCAGTGTGTTAGGGGTTAGAAATTGTGTTTTAAACAGTCATGCAACATGAAGCAAATGTTGTGCACTCAAAGGGGTCCAGATTTGCACACTCAAGGAATGCATCACGATAAATGATGCAGGCTTTGCATAAAACAACATCGTTGATACTGTAGGAACGAAGTTCAAACTGGAAATCAAAATCCTCATGACACACTGTATTGTACCACTCTAGGAACTCTACCCTCTCTTTTTCAGACATGTTGTCATACCCGTAATAATGTGGGTCAGGGTATGGACCTACATAATCAGCATTCGCAGATGTGTTGAACAAGTGTGGGAAGTAGCCTTTTTTGGAGTCTTCAAAACCTAAGGCTGCAGGAGTTTTTGATAAATGCATTGGAATAAAGCTGAAAGAATCAAGCCATCTTTGTTTAAATTGATCTTCATACATTAAGACTTTATTTCCGCGCATGGTTCATCTAGGGGTAATGCCTTGTTTGGTGAAGAAGTCCAATAGAATGTAGGAGGCCTTGTGGAAGGCCTTGCTTGTATAACCCTTGTAACAGAACTCACACACATGGGGGCTTCCAAAAAAAATCCTGTTTTGTTTTGAATCATATAGTAATGATCCTCGTATAGATAGAGCCACACTGTGTTTGAGTGGGGTTGTTCATGAGTCTGATACATTTCCAATTTTTTGGTGCCAGAGTTGTGATGAAAAACAAGGATTTTAACACCCTGATGTTTCTCAAATTTAGACACATCTCCTAAGGATACTTTGTGGCCCAAATTAAATCCCACTCTTGTTTGCATTTGTTGTGCCCGTTTTTGAGTTTTACCCTCAGACATCTGTGGGTAAACACATGGAAAAACACAAATTATTGTCTGTGTTTGTTGGATTGTAAAGACACGCCTGCTTCTTTTTGATAATTTGATCATACCCCACACTTCCTAATTTGCGCCTTACACCACCCCGTTTCTTTAAAGCGGTCGTAACTACAAACTCAAGACTGTCGTCTGAGAGTAGCCTGTCATTGCTCTGCATAACCTGCTCAATTTCATTGAGAAATGTTTCAGCGTTATAGTTATTAGATGTGTTTAATACCGCACACACATCACTAGACAATGACGGACCTTTCAGCACTATGTTTAAAACACCGTCTGGTGCCGCAAGGTTTGTGGAGAAATTCACGATGTCTTAACGTAGATAACGCGGTTCTTAAATCACACATTCTAATGCTATTTAAATCTATACGTTGTCTAATTTCAAGACCGTTAAATATTTCCCTCTGTGTTATATTAAAATCACGCTGCCCTCCCGCTCTTTTTATACGATCAGCCAATTCAGCACTGAACCCTTTGTGCCGTACTTGTGGTAAAATGTTTGATGTTGGTAACTGGGGGTTTACAGTTTGTGAATTGTGTTGTCTGTGAGGCATTGTATCACCACCCGTTCGAGGAGATTGAGAGTCATTATCCAATTCTATAAATTCTGAGGCATCTTTTTAGTATACCCATATTTTGCAAAACATCAAGAATCTCTGCTGGGGTCATTTCAAAATCATCTTCTAAATCACTAATTCCGCTTTCTTCAAATTTTTCACATTCTTTAATTTCTTTGTCAATATCAGACCAGGTTTTGTGAGGAGAGAGCGTCTCATTTTCAAGCCAATTGTAGTCGCTGTCTATATCCGTACAACATTGGTCAAAATCTTTATCTACACCTGCCCAACTGAGGGGAGAAGAAGAATCGTTTTCACTAGCATATTCATCATCACTGATCGCCTACAGTATTTTGATTTGCTTGCACATTTACGAGACATGATTGAATAATACAAAATGTAATAACTAAAACTAAATAACTGAAACAGTTATTAAAATTGTATTAATGGTTGCTTATTTTCTGGTTTAGGATTTGCAAAAAATTTACGAATGTTTACTATTTCTTTTTGAATTTTTGTGATATTTTTGATATATCTTTAATTGGTTATTATATAGCTGATCTGTTCTTTCTATTACAATTTTACTGAATTCTCTACAATTATGATCCTTAACACCTCTTGATGTATTAGGCCGTTCAGTCCTTAACCCCTGGTGTGAAGCTGTAGTGCAAGGAGACTCACTGTGTGTCGGTTGGGAAAAACGGCATTCGTCCCAACGCTGAATTTCCAGGTCTGTCCAGTCCAGTAAGTCAGGGACCTCTTCAACTTCAGACTTAGAGTTGAGAAGAGAGTGTCCGGGAGTTGTCAATTCTGTCACCTCTCTCAAGGCCGGGGTGTTTGGAACGACGCCACGTGTTGAACTCTCAATAATGTTGCCCTCTGGAGTGTCTGAAATTAGAATAGGGGTTTGACACAAGACTGTTTCCTCTTTCTCCAAAGTTGCTGCAGACTCCTTCTGCCTTGGAAAGAGAATCCTTCGTCCACTGTCTGAGGCCTGTGGCTGGACCATTTTGTTGAAGATTCTATACACTCCTGCATGAATACAAAATGTAGAGGTTAAAGTTTTTAACCAGATAGCTATTTAAACATTTTAAATGCATACTAACCACAATTCTCAGGATTTTTTGCTGGAGATTTTCTCAGTTTTTTGGCTGGAGAATGATTTAGCGATGATATCCCTGGTGTTTCATCAAACAAGCGTCTCTCTACTAACAAAACAAAGAAAATAATCACCCGAAAACCATTACATTACATGGACAGGATAATACACATGCAACAAGACTGTACACTCATAGCATTACCTAAGAAGTGTGGTCTCTTTCTTGAACCGTTTTCAGAATTAGGAGATTCCAAAAACTTCAATGCCGTTTTAAAAACACTTGAATTTAGAAAGAAAATAAAACAGACAAAATAAGAGATGATAAAAACAGTGTTTAAATAAAGGACAAGATGTCAGGATCCGGCTTCACAAGACTTCCTGCCTTTTTATTTTGTTAATGTGTTTATTTCCTGCACGACCTCTCCCTCTGTTTTGTTGTATCAGGAGACTTGACCGTGCAGCTGGACGGAGTCTCCCCCCCTCGCACCTGCTGCTCGTTTCCCTGATTTGGTCCCAGCCTTTATATGCCTTGAGTTTCCTGCAGCAGGTGTCAGTGCGTAACACAGTCAATGCAGTATAATCTGCAACAACTAGACTTTGCACCACACAACACTATGCCTTTTATTCCCCTTTTTCTAATCTTGCGTTCTTTCCTTTTCAGCCTGTTTGGGAGATCTCCGGTCAGCCTGCCGGTCAGTCTCCTCGCCTTTAGTTTTCCCCCGCCTGGTGAAGAATCCTCAGCCCCTTTTGTCGTTTTTGTTAAATAAATACAATCCTTTTTACCTGCTCTAAGATCTGTCTTCCGCCTCTCTCTTGGGTCCATACATGTCCTATCACAAATCATAACACAAGAAAAGGTTTGTTGAAAACTTACCAGCAACAAGAGCGATTTTCACAAGATGTAGATGCATTGAGCAGTGTAGCAGCACAGCAGTTAGCAAGAGCTCCACTAATGTGATGGCTAAATACTGACTGTGAAGTAAATGCCTGCTTATATAGGAAAATAATCTAAGATAAACATAGTGTGTGTCATCAGTAACATCAGTAGTGTAAGTGAGTGCATAAGTGGAAAAATGTAAGAGTGCAGTGTTGTATGGTGTAAAAACTACAAATAAAACCAGAAAACAAACCAGGCTGCTGTCTCGGGCAGGAGAGAGAGAGGGAGACTGAGTTTCAGAGGGCTTTTTGAAAGCTACTGACACACAGGCCCCAGGTGTGTCAGTGCTGCAAATGAACTCAGGTGTTTCACTCCGCAGCTCACTCTGTTCCCGCCCATCTGCAGTAACCAAAAAACACAGTCAGGAGGGCAGGGTCGTCACACCCCTCCCCATAAGACAGAGTCCCCAAGGGATCTCTGTAACCAATTCCAAAGAAAATTACATCACCAGCTAAAAGGAAGCATTTTAAATGCATATACAAAGAATAGCACATGTCATGTGTATCTCAGTCCATAACTGGAGCACGTGACAATGCATCAGCAATAACATTTTCACAACCTTTTTGTGTGCCGGATATCCAAATTATAAGATTGCAGAAATAGTGACCACCTTACTAACCTCTGGTTTGGACACCGCAGGGTTTGGAGGAAAGTCAATGGGTTGTGATCTGTATATACCACTAATGGGGTCATTCCAGAATCCACATAGACGGCAAAGTGTTGCAGGGCCAAGATCAATGAAAGGGTTTCCTTCTCCACCACAGAGTAGTTCAGCTGATGCCTGCTCAACTTCTTAGAAAAGAAACAGGTTTTTCAATGGATTGTTCATCAACCTGCATCAGCACAGCTCCTGCTCCAACATGGCTGGCATCCACCTTTAACACAAAAGGACGATCAAAACAAGGTGCAGTCAGCACAGGAGCCGAACACAAAAGAGACTTGACATTATCAAAAGCTTCCTGGCACTTGGTTGACCTTTCAATAAGTCTTACCTTTCAATAAGTCAGTAAGAGGTGAAACTACCGTAGAAAAGTTCTTACAAAAACACAGATAATACCCCACCATCCCAAGAAACCTCATGAGCTCCTTTTTAGTTGTAGGATGTGGAAACCCCATAACTGCCAACACTTTGGCTTGCACAGGAGCTACATAACCTTGTCCTACCACTCGACCCAAATATGTTACAGTTGCATGAGCAAACTCACATTTTGCAAGATTCACTGTGAGCTTTGCCTCTGCCAAGAGTTCAAACAGTTCTCTGACCCGTTGCATGTGACAATACCATGAATCACTGTAGACCACCAAATCATCTAAGTAAACAGCACAGCCAGATAGCCCAGCCACCACACGATTCATCAAAAAACATTAGAAATTAATGAAACAAACATGACTCACCCCTTCTAACTGTGACGAAAATACTAGCACTGACAACTTTATTCAATGATTTTCCTCTCTAGTAATTTTTATTTTAAAGTTTAACATAAATTTAAAAACAATAAAAGTAGGAAATGAATGACAAAACATTACAATTTAAGTTACTTCTGTTTGTGTTTAGATTCTTTAGTGTGGAAGAATTAAAAAAGGTTTAACACGTCTTTACAAAAATTTAAAAAGAGAAGAAAGTAAGAAACTAAAATAATGCAGAATATCACCATTTAGACAATTTTACTAGCACCAATGTTGAAAACAGTTTTATGTAAAGCTAAACTGTTGTAATTTAACATTAATTTTTAGACAAATGCATATTTAAAATTAGAATAAAGTAAGAAACTAATGAAAAAACAATAAATACATGTTTCAACATGTATTTGCTTAAACAGATTGTAGAATAAAGAGTCATGTCCTGAACATCATAACTAGTACTATATCATTTATTTAGTTTGGCTCTAATGCCATACATTATGGAGTACAGCACTGTATAAGAATTCAACAATGTTTAACATTTTTTTACACAAAATTAAAAAACAGAGACACTAATGGTGGTCCTCCATTCAACTGATAACCACATGTCTCACCTCTTGGCCTTCTGTTAACGGACACGGACACACACACACACACCAACCCCAGTTTTTGTGACATTAGGGAATGCATCACTCTTTCTGCTCATACTGATAAACTTTACTTCCACTTAAACTGGCATGTGAACTTCTGTGCCTATGGTTTAGGATGCCATAAATGGGACCTGGGGTTTATTCTAACGTGTAACCAGACGTGCATTAGTTTTATTGTGTTTTTAAACCATGACAAATTAATTCCTTTTACCATTTAGAGAGGGTGGGGTAGTGGTGACTCACTACAGCAAACACCACTACATAACAGTACAGTATAGGAGTATTCATTATTTGGTGGAGCAGTTTAATATTTACAATAGAGTTAGTTGAATTGAATAAATTCTGCCTTGCCATTATTTTTTTTTTTTGATTTAACAGGTCCCATATGGTCTAGTGGTTAGGATTCCTGGTTTTCACCCCAGGTGGCCCGGGTTCAACTCCTGTTGTGGGAACATTATTTGGTGGCACGGACCTCTGTGTGTGAGGAAATTAATTTAGAATATCTCCATTTAGACCCTTTTACCAGCACCAATGTTGTGTTGAAAAATATATGTAAGGCTAAACTGATTGCATTTTAACGTTGATTTTTAGACAAATGTTTCAACATGTCTGACTCTATCTTTATACAAATTTAAAATTAGAATAAAGTAAGAAACTAATGAAAAAACAATATATACATGTTTCAACATGTATTTGCTTAAACGGATTGTTGTTATATCATCTATTTGGTTTGACTCTAATGCCATACATTAGGGAGTGTTTAACATGTCTTTACACAAATTAAAAACAGAGAAACTAATGATGTTTCGCCATTCGGATGATAAGTATGTCTCACCTCTTGATTTCTCCATTCAGCTGATGGGCACATGTCACACCACTTGACAGCCCCCAGTTTAATGACATTAGGGAATACATCACTTTGTATCTGCTCATACTGATAAACTTTCGCTAAAACTGACGTGTGAACTTCTTTGTCTTTTTAATGGATTTATGATACCTCCACAAATTTAAAAACAGGATAAACTAATGATGCTTCTCAATTCGGCTGATAAGCACATGTCTCACTTCTTGACCTTCAGTTAAGCAGACCCCATTTTATGACCTCTCTCTCTCTCTCTCTCTCACACACACCTCCTACAATGATGTGAGAGCAACTTCCACCTCTCTTTTAAAACATTAATACCCTGTTGATAACTTGTTTCACATTGTGAAAAAATGAATACAGATAAAGTTTAACACGTCTTTATTAAAAATTTAAAAAGAGAATAAACTAATGAAAAAACAGAGACATTAATGGTGGTCCTCCACTCAACTGATAACCACATGTCTCGCCTCTTGAACTTCTGTTAACCGACACACACACCCCAGTTATGATTTATGACATGTCAAAAAATATGGGTGGGGTGCGCGTGAGGGGTGCAATCACGTGTAACATGTACGCGCATTGCATGTGCACGTGAAAAAAAGGTGTAGCTTATATACTACTATCAACGCTGTATCAGAAGCTCCGGATGTTTTAATCATGGGACTTGTTCTTTACAAATGTTTAATCAGCGTTATAACCTGTGAATTATCTGAAATAATTATTAGACATGATGTATCTCATGAAAATAACTCTCTGTAGACTGAATGTGATCAATAAAGCCTTTATTGAGAAAACATTTTTTCTATGTTTACTGTTTGGCAGAAATTCAAATACAATGTACACCATTGTCTAACACTCCTTAATCGTCGATCTCACACCTTCCTGCCCAGAACAGGCTGAGGACGGGTATACTGCCTCTACAATGGACGACCGTATATGTTCCAGCATGTACCAGCATGTCAGCGCGTATAAGAAGAAACGCACCCTTACTTAAGGCTCTGTACCATGCCACGCCTCGTAAATGTAAAGACATTCTTGCCCACTCTTCCTCAGACTTTCTCCAAGCTCTGTGCGAGATTGCTTTGAATCTTTTAAAAGGGGACATTCCTCTGACTTCTCCTCAATATAAAAAACTGAAAAGCCGCCAAAAAATTATCAAACTACTGGCCGATAAAAAGACAGGTTTAAATCTGAAACGCCGAACCTTGATGAAACCGTCGGGAGGTTTTATTTTACCTCTGCTTTTGGCTGCGGTGCCCATCCTCGGAAATCTTATAGGAGGACTTTTTAGTAGAAAGTAAAAGAAAGAAAGAAAAGACATGTCTCTGAGAACGTCGCAAAAAATGTTTCTTGTCACGCCCCATCAGTTAAACCGCCTGACTCAACCTGAGTCATCCATCAGACAAACGGCCAAAGACGATTTAGACACGAAAATGAGCCTCAAATCGGGTGAAGCCCAGGGCGGACTTGAGAAGTGAAAAATAATCCTCTCCCCACACTGGAGCAGAGCAGAGGGGCGGGATAATGAAGAAGAAGAAGAAGAAGGAGAAGGAGAGGGAGGAGGAGGAGAAGAAGAAGAGGAGAAGAAGAAGACCAAAACATAAGATCTGCTCCAGAGGCTAAACGAATCTCTAAACGGACAGTAACCTTATCCCCACACTGGACTACACCCACAGAAATCCCAAAAGAACCTGAACGTAGACGGGTAAAAAGAATAAATCGCTTTGGATTCCATTTTCTCCCTAAATGATTGGCTTTACGTTGCGGGAACCAGGCCGGTAGGAAAGGGTGAACTTAAATCTGCCCAGAAAGAGCGACCAGCAGGCCTGATGGGAGTTAAGCCTCTTAGCCGTGCGTAGGTAAGACAGGTTCTTGTGATCTGTCCACACGATAAACGGGTGCTCGGCTCCCTCCAGCTAATGTTTCCACTCCTGTAAGGCAGGAGAGAGATCTTTTAAGCTAGTAAAGGGCGGCGTCCGCCTCCGGAGACCACCTAAGCGGCATAGTGGTAGAGGTTGACCTAGTCAAGGGAGAGGCCACCTTACTATATCCCCGGACAAAATGACGATAGAAATTGGCAAAGCCTAGGAACTGTTGCAGTTGTTTACGAGTAGTGGGTGTAGGTCAATTAGCTACCGCTTCTATCTTTTTGGGGTCAGGCTTGAGCTGCCTCTCCACCAGAATGTAACCTAAAAAAGTAACAGAAGTTGCAATGAATTCACATTTCTCGGCTTTGACAATCAGTTTGTTCTCAAGGAGTCTCTGGAGGACAAGTCTGACATGTTGAGTGTGTTCATTTTGGTTAGGAGAGAAGATGAGGATGTCATCTAAATAAACGAAAACAAACTGATTGAGCATGTCTCTAAGCACGTCATTAATGAGGGAAAGAAAGACTGCGAGAGCATTTGTGAGTCCAAATGGCATGACCTGATATTCAAAGTGTCCTAAGGGTGTGTTAAAAGCTGTTTTCCATTCATCTCCCTCGCATATTCTAAATTAAATGATATGCGTTGCATAGGTCCAATTTAGTGAAGATAGTTGCATTGCTGAGAGGTTCAAAAGAGGGGTCTATGAGCGGCAGAGGGTAACGGTTCTTGATGGTTATGTCATTGAGTCCACGGTAGTCGATACATGGTCTGAGTGTCTTGTCTTTCTTAGCAACGAAAAAGAATCCGCCCGAGAGGGGAGGAGGAGGGCCTAATTAACCCAGAGGCCAGGGATTCAGAAATGTATTTCTCCATGGCTTCCCTCTCGGGGCGGGAGATATTGCAGAGTTTGCTGGGTGGAAGGATGGAACCAGGGAGGAGGTCGATAGCACAGTGGAGGTAACGAGAGTGCTTTGGCCTTACTGAACACCTCACCCAGGTCGTGATACTCAGGAGGAACTAGTGAGAGGTCCAGAGGTTCGTGTGCTGACGGAGAAGGGTGAGTGACTGGTGATGCAGTACATAAACAGTGGGTGTGAAAAAAGGTGCTCCAGTTAACTATAGAGGAGGTGAGCCTATGGTATCTAGGTGGGGATTGTGCAACTTCAACCAGGGGAGACCCAAAACTACAGGGGTGGATGGTGAAGCTATAACTAAAAATGAAATCAATTCACGGTAATTGCCAGAAATTATTAATTCTACAGGGTCAGTCTGGTGGGTTACGGAGATAAGGGAGCTGCCATCAATGGTACAAACAGGTCTAGGGATATCTAAGGCGGTCAGGGGCAAGTCCAGAAGTCGGGCGAAGTCGGCATCAATGAAGTTGTCATCTGCACCAGAGTCAACGAAAACAGATAAGGTGTGTGTGGAGCCCTGGTGAATGAGTGAAGCAGCAAGAGTCATTCTGTGGGAAGAGCGGGGTTGAACATCTGTCTTACTCACCCAGATGCTCTCCTATCTGGATGAGTCGCCCCTGCGAGGTCTGATGGGACACTCGCGTCGTAAGTGACCAGTCAGTCCACAGTACAAACAAAGTCCCAGTTTGAGTCTCCTCTGCCGCTCCTGAGGATCCAGGCGTGTAGTGCCCAACTGCATAGGTTCAGGTGAGGTTGTAGGTTCAGGTGCTGTGACTCTGGATCTATTCAGCGGAGAGGAATCTGGAGGAGGAGAGAAAGAAGGGGGAGAGACTGGCCAATGCAGTGTAGATGCTAGTGTCCTTTGCTCCCTGCGTCTCTCACGCATTCGATTGTCTATACGTATAGCCAGATTAATCAATGCCTCGAGCGATTCGGGCTCATCCCGAGTGGCTAGCTCGTCCTTTAAATCATCATTTAGCCCCCTGAGGAAAATAGTCTTGAGAGCGGGCTCGTTCCACCCGCTCTTGGCTGCCAAAATGCGGAAATGAATAGTCCGCTGCGGATCCTTTCCCTTGATTAACAGTCATTAATCGATTCATAGTTTTAGCCACTTTCACGGGGGTATCAAAGATTCTGATCATTTCTGCACTGAAAGTGTCAAAAGAATTCAGAACTGGAGAGTTAGACTCCCATGAGGCATTCATCCAGAGCGCAGCCTTTCCTTTGACTAAATTATTCACATAAGCTAAACGGGGGCTATCAGAAGGAGAAGGGGGCTATCTGCTGGGTCCATATCGTGTTCAGCGCAAGAGTTTAGTGAGTTACCGAGCGTGGTACACATGACGCGCTGATGCCAGACTGCAGGAAAACCCAGGTATAAGTAGACAGGAGTGATGAGATGATCAGAAGCAATTGCGGCAATTAGACTCCCTGCTTCACCTGCCAGCTAGCTTCCTGAAAGCAAAAAGCAAAGCACTTCCCCAGGAAACACAAAAAACAACTTACCAAAATAAAACAGGAAGTTCACAATAAAAGGAGAGGCAACTCAAGCCAGACAGAGAACATGACACTCAGACCACCTTGTGCTCTGTAAACCTGTTCCTTCTGCAGACTCTGTGGATTCTTTATTTCTCTCTCTCCTAGGACATCAGCTGACTGACACAGTGATCTTCAAACAGGAATAATTTCCTGAACCCGATGAGACGTTGAAATTTTAATCTCTTGAATTATAAAATATAATTAAATTGGATTTTAATTAAATTGGATTTTTTTTTCAAGTTTAACCAACTTGAAAAAAAAGAAAAGAAAAAAAGAGGGGAAAAAATAATAGATAATAAAATAATCAAATTAAAAGAAAAATTTGTTCACAATTCAGACTTTTTTTTCTATGATTGTGAGAGTTCTACTGCTGCTCTGGGTCCTAGCAGGGTGATGTTTAATCACTGCCATGATGTTCTATGTTGACAAACATCTGTAGAATACTCTTTTAAAAGGTTAGAGGCCTTTGAGAGATTTCATTTCTCTCTAATTTCTGTTCTAAAAGGTTAGAGGCCTTCAGAGAGATTTTATTTCTCTGTAAATTCTGTTTTAATAGGTTAGAGGGCTTCGAGGGCATGAACCCTTGTAAATTTTGTTCCTGTTAAAGATACTTTTATAGGCTTTTGATTTGACCTGAAAGTATCGGTTCACAGTTTATTGTTACCATTTTGTCCACATTTGTGTACAAAATGGTAACAATAAGGAAACGGTCCCAGAAGGACCTGTAGTGGACATCGTGGTACACAAATATGGTCCAGAGAGCGTAGAATGCTTGTCAATCTGGACAAAAGAATTTGAGTTTCCATCAAATGGTTCACTGAGTGTATCAAAACTGTCACAGTTAAGAGAGAACCTAATGAAAAAAGAGAAAGTGTTAAAAAGAGGAAAAGTGTGGCGTGAAATAGAAAAAATGGAAAAACATGCTCAAAGGACGGTGTTGGACAGATTGGCGTTTCATCCATGGACTGATGCTGATATGATTGCTGCCCTTGAGCATCTTTTGCAGTGAATTCAAACCTATGACTCCTAATGAAAAAGATGGACCCAACAGACTATGCCAAAATGAAAGCCCATTTGGAAGGTGAGACAAGGATGTGTTGTGGAAATTTTGTTTGCTCCCAGGTGAGAAAGAAATAAAGAGTTTTGAGAGTCACCAGTTATCTTTTGTGTTTTAGTAGCAGAAGTAACAGGTTTACAGTGCACAAGGTGGTGTGCAAAGGAATTCAAAAAGGTGGAGTGAGTCACAGCCTCTTATAGGCAAAAATGGATACACAAGAGGAGGCTATATGCCCATAAAAGGCAGAAGGAGTTAAAACCAAAATAAATCAAATGGAGGGTCGAAAGGTGAAAGTGCAGGAGGTAAGCATTACGCTTTCCTTTGGAGACTGGCAGAGACTGGCAATGTTGACAGTGCAGGCCTCTCAGTAGAAGATATAATGAAGCAGATGTAAAAAAAAACATGGCTGATATGATGAAATTATATTAGATATAGGGATTTTCCATTACATTTTTCCCCTTTTTTGATCGAAAGATCAACTTGAAGCAAAATCCCAATGGAAAACAAACAAACAAAAACCATAATCACTTACCCAGATGAAAACACTAATTCAAATCAAAAAAATCACCAAGATATATTCAAAATACTGATTCAAAACCACTCAAGGAATAATGAAAGTTACAATAAAAAAATCAAAATTTAAAACAAACTACTAAGTAAAACACTAATACTAAATTCAGAGGAAAATCAGGGTGTGCAGAGGTAGGGAGAGCAGAATAATGTATCATTTATTTGGGAGATGGACCACACAGATCCAGAACAGTACCACCAATGATGACGCCTGTGAGGAGAGAGAGCATTACGGCTTTCCATTTAGCCAGTGAGAGCATCATGAGTATAATTGATGAAACATTGTTGATTATAAAATAGGTAATTAATCCAATCTACATTCTTATTCACCGTACACCAAAAGCAAAGTAAAGATTCAAATTCAGCAGCAATTTGATTACAAGCTTTGAATTCGTCTGGGACACCTCTAGGAATGCCAATGGAGTCTATGTACACCTTGTCATTGTTACGACCCCGGCTCTCAGGAAGCAACACGTGAGTCAAAACAGCTATCATTATGAACAAATATCACATTTATTGCACAGAAGCAAACCTAGGTTAACAAAGAAAAAAACTGGCTGGTGGTGTTGCAGCAGACCCAAGCTGCAGTGTGGGAGAGAGAGAGAGAGAGAGAGTGGGTGGAGCTATCCTGAGCTCTTAAAGGCCTCCAGCAGGTGCCAGGAATCAGAAGGGAGATAATGGGGAGGAGCCTGATCACCTGAAAGGTTGGAGAGGTTAGATTTGGACATAACAATCATCAAAACTACCTGGAACAGATCTTTTGGTGTGAGATGTGTGTGATTCAACAGGAACAGCCAGTCTGATGTCAGAGACAAGTGTAACATGTGCGCATAGACCAGACCAGTCTCGTGGTAATGTCCGATGCACTTTACCGTCACCACAAGTGAGTGTGTCTGATTACGAATTGCAGTAGTTAGAATAGACAAATATCCAGCTTAATAAATATATTAATAAATATACTTTAATAAATATTCAGTTTGTCCATTTTAAGAGCTTTGGACATATGCCAGTCAGTTTCAGAAGGAACCTCTACAGTGTAATAACAGAGGCCTGGGAAGTCACTCACAGTCAATTAACAGATTCTCTTCATATGGCAATCCTGTATAATATTTGACAGGGTTAGAGGACAAATACACTACACAGGATGATTGCGTAATTGTGTGTGCGGTGTAGTTAGACAATTGGTACCACAAATTGTTTTGCAGCCACTTCTGGGCCAATGGGTCAAGATTCAGTGGTTTTACAGAACGACATGTACGTGTGCGTGTATGTGCAGATACATAGTCGGCGGTGGGGTTGCGTGGAATCAATTGATCAAGGGGTGAGTCAGGTCCGATTGTGTGTGAGATGCTAGAAGTTGAATTTACAACTGAAATTGTCACATTCCTAAAGAGAACAGTCAGCCAAACTACAGTGATAACAACAATAATAGATATCAGCATAATGCAACACATTGGACCTCATAGGACACATAAGCCTGGGTGTCAGAAAGGATGCCATGGACGTTCCATGGTTAAAAATGAATGTGATACAAGTACTTGAAGTGATACAGTTGAAATATGATCAAAGTAATACTGAGAATAAACAGTACACTACAATGAACAAGGAAAAAAACTGCTTTGGTTTTAGCATCCAATTCACAGTAGTATAAAAGTGTGTTCCAGAAATAGGAACTTGGTCAGAATCAGTAAGTGTCCATTCAGGCTCCAGGTTATGGCAGAGTAAAATGACACTAGTGAGAGTGAGGATCGTGTTGACATTGTTAGGTTTCCACATCACTTCACAGGGAACGAAGAATATGTGTGTGTGAAGAATCCGTCCTGGTACTTGATTGGAGAATCTTCAGATACACAAGGCAGCCTGTGAGGTTTGTAATTCTTTGTGTCTGTGCATTTGTGTGTATCACTGGAGTGACTCTAAGCGGTATCCACCCACACTTAGCAGTCGTGCTGAGTCAACGTAGCCTGTATTTTTGTATGTGCGTGAATCCAGTGATGGTTGTAATGATTCCTTTGAAAGGACCCAGGTGACCACATCAGTGGGAGGATCTGCTGGAGGTGGTACCTTTCTGCAGTGGCTGGCGTGAATCCAGGTAGCTCATTCAGTGTGTGCTGTCAGCAGTATCTGGAACAGTCCTAACGCCAACGTTTTGCATGCCACTTTTTTTTCTCCTGAAGTCTTTTACAACCTGAAGTCTTTTACAACCACAAACCCTCTGCTGGTTTAGGGAGGGCTGCAGACACTGTTTCTGATGTTAGTAAGGGAGGAAGTCAGATTAGCACAATAAGACAGAACACTGTGTTCATAAAGTGCTGTAGATGGAGCCAAATGAGCAGGGTGAAAGATTCCCACATGAGGGGGAGCAGCAAAGAGAATCTCAAATGGGCTTAAATGAGTGTGTGTTCTTTTCCTCATTCTCATGTACATCAGTGCAAGGGGCAGTGCTTTTGTCCAGGGCAAACCTGTTTCTCCACAACATTTAACCAATTTCTGTTTAGAGTGCCATTCTCTCGTTCCACAGCTCCTCCACTGGCAGGATGATATGCACGGTGTGTTTTCAGGTCTATTCCTAAATATGTGCTGAGTTATTGTATGGCTTCATTAAGAAAATGTGAACCATTGTCGCTAGATAACCTCATCGGTGCACCCCAGCGAGGTATAATTTCATTAAGCAGAGCTTTTGTTACTGCATTAGCTGGTTGTTTTGAAGTTGGAAAAGCTTCAAACCATTTTGACCCCATGTCCACCATTACCAGACAGTGTTTTATTTTTCCTTGAGGTGGACTAAGTTCAATGAAGTCCATCACCATGTTGTTACGTTTTACTGTGGACATGTATGGACCCAAGTAAGGAATGGAAGCTGGATAGTTAAAAACGAGGTATTTACAATTTATTTTCAAAAATCTCACAAAAAACAAGAATTATTTAGCCAAATAATAATGAACAAAAAGCAAGGAGACTGGCTGGCCGGCCGGAGTGAAATCTCCCGAAAAAGGGCACACTGAAAAGGAAAAAATGGAGGATTAGAACAACGTCTTTAGAAAATGACAAAAGCTGGTTCAGAGCTGAGAGTCAGTCTGTTTTACCGCGGAGACTGTGAGACGCGCTGACGAGTGCCACAGGAAACAGCAGGGCTTAACATCATAGTTAACTTTTGACAACTTTTTTTAACTTTTGGGCTCTAATTTCGTGGCACAGCACAAGGAGGCGCAGCCCGCACACTGGTAATTTTTTTCTTGCAGCATCAGAGAGAGGAAAACTGATGTTTGGTCTGTGAGGTCCAGGCTCGCAGTGGTCGAATATATGATCATGAACAGACCTCCACAGGCTGATGATGCAAAAGGAACCAAAAGGAGGTTACCAATATTATAAGAAGGAAACTAGTTCAATTAATCAATAAAATTGATAACTGTTAATTGTTAACACCATTTTGTTTCATGGATAATTTTATGTATCTTTAATGTGATTTAGTAAATTGTGGCCAAAAATGTATAAACGGAAACATTTAAGGACAGAGCTGTGCAGCAGGTGGTCTCTCCTCTCCCCTGCACTCTGCTCCTGCACACAACATGCCACAAGAATGCACTGAATTTATTGAGATGAGAGAATGTAATACTTCTGGAGTGATTACAGTATACTGGGCTCAGTGTTAGGTTTGACTACTAGAGCGGTGATTGATGCAAAGTGCATTAATGACCACAGACCACAGAATAAGTTTATACTGCCGGCATATTATATTTGGTTAAAGACAGAAAAAAAAAAAAAACGCAAACAACCAGTGACATCCAGTTATCATGGAATTTCAATATCACTTTCAGGAAAAAAATAAATAAATAAATAATAATAATAAAAAAAAAAAAAAGAAATTTCCCTTTGTGTTCAAGTGATTAAGTTTATCAATCATTTTTTAGATTTAAACCTATTATTTGGCTTAAAAGAATATTATTTTCAACCTAGGTTTTTGTTTGTATTAAGTTCAAGTTTATCTATCTGAGTTAACTCAGCTTTATTTGTCAGGGTCCGGTTTCACTGTTTCCTGTCCTTTTATTTTGTTAATTTCCCTTACTTCCTGTGCAGCCTGTTTTCTTTTCAGGAGGCTTGACCAGGCGGTTGGCAGAGTCTCCCTCCACACACCTGCATTGCATTCTCCTGATTTGTTTGCTGCCTTCTTAAGCCTGCGATTTTGCTGTGTGGTACAGATTGTTTCGGTCAGCTAGTTGTTTGCCTCTCCTTAGGTCAAATTTTTAATCAGTCTTAACTTTTGTTTCCTTTTTGTCACAGTTGCCTGGGAGATCCTCGCTCAGCCAGCCTGTTGGTCTCCTCACCCTTTGTTCCCAGGCTAGTGTTTTTGTTCGCATCCTTAGTTCCAGTTTTTGACTTTTTAAAAGCCGCCCCATCTCTGCACTGTTTGGGTCCATACATGTCCTGTTACAAATCATAATATTATTCTGAATAAAGTCTAGTTCTTTAGTTTCAAGGTTTAGTTCAAGTTTGGTTAAGTTTCTTTAAATTTCAACCATTTCTCATTTTGTTGTGGGTACCCACCAAAAAAACAATTACACTTCAGATAACCCCTTTACAACATTAACGTGTATGATTAACAAAAAAAACAATGAATAAAAATTTGCAAACTCAAAATAATTCAGCAAAAGACTGAATATGCTTGCATATCACAAGTAAATGTCTTTGACTGTCCTGAGTGGTTAATCCAGTGTCTCTGTGAAGCCACTGCAGCTCTGCAGAGGAATATGGATCGATCCTACCAGTTTCTGATGAAAACCAAGCAATGTCCAGTAGAGGGCGCTTCGCTCCTGTGTGAGGCACGGTTCATGAAATCCTTGGGTGGCTCGCCATCTTGTATGTCGCACATGGAATCCAACTCCGATATTCGCTCAAAATTTCCGGTCCAAACCTTAATGGCCTACCATAACAATCAAATAATATGCATAAATAAATCAAATACTACATCTGGTAGCTTCAAATACCGATAAAAGTATGTTTTGTTTTAGCTTACTTGGCACTTTATAAAATGGTGCACTCGCCATCATGGCGGCAGAAAAGAAACATCACAGGACATTGAACTACAGGCCTGTGCTGCAGTTCACCGTGTATATCCACCATTTTATATCCACCATTGTGGATATATCCATTGTGGTGTACATCCACCATTTTAACATATAACAACATAAATCTGCCTTAGCTTCCCATCTCCATAAAATGACCAGTACATCATGACAAAATACTCCTTACATGAAATAAAATACAATTTTTTTTAAACTCACCAAGTCCCGTTCGGCAATATACACAGAGTATAAACGTCGCTAAGTCACGGACAGGTTGGAAAAAACTAAAAATAACTCCTTCAGAGTGCAAAAATAACTTAAAATAGACTCTTTGCTTATTTCTCTTTCTGTTTTCCTCCGTTTTCAGCGGCAGCTCTGCAACAACTGTCTGTATCTCCCTCGTTCAGAGAACAGGTAGTAACTAAACAACCCGATTGGCTGTGGCTTACGTGAGTCATGCAATGCAATGCAGCCCTTCAAAATAAGAGTCTCAACACATTTTTAAGCCATTTTAAATAAAAAAGAAATAACAACATGAATTCACACAATTTAACCCTTTTTTCCATGTTTCTTTTTTTAAACCCAAATTAAATATTATATCATAAAATAAAGCATTGCTGACAATTTAAATGAGTTTTATTTTTTTATTTTTTTTAATCTATTTATTGCTTACAATACATTTCTTTTATGGCTGTTTTAATTAACAGGCTTTTTTTCTAAATGAGGCTTTGTAACCAGGGTTACAAGAAGTTGATGCCGAGGCTGTTCATGGTTTGCGTTTATACATTTATGGCCACAATTTACTCAATCACATTAAAGATACATACAATTACTCATGAAGCAAAATGGTGCTAACATCAATTTTATTGATTAATTGTACTAGTCTCCTAGTCTTCTAATAATATTGGTAACTTCCTTTTGGCTCCTTTTGCATCATCAGCCTGTGGAGGTCTGTTCATGATCATATATTCGGCCACTGCGAGCTTGGACCTCACGGACGTAACGGAACAGCTTCGGTGATGATACGCTGGCTGTATATATACTGGCCTAATCCTCCAGTCAGAGAAGACGCAGCAACTTCTCTCCTTTTAGATGACTTTATTGGCATCTATCCAACTGAACAGGACACTGTAGTAAATGTGTGTAGTTTGTGATGTATCATCACCAACACACACTGTTGTACCGTACAAAGGAGCGAAGAAAGCACTGACGATTGGCAGATTAGCTTAACTAAACTGCACAGAAAGTATTTTCGAACACACTGCGCATGCGCAAACAGTCCCTCAGTGAAGCAGCTTGCCGTGACGCGTACTCCTCACAGCAGCGATTTCACAACACGGACCAAACATCAGTTTTCCTCTCTCTGACGCTGCAACTGTCTCCTTTATCCATGGCTAAATGAAATTTGCACTGCGCCTCGCCACGGCGCATTTAAAGGTGAGGAGAACAGCTCATTTGATTGGTGAAGAGCGTGTTAAACCCAGTCACGCCTTCTCTCCCTCTCTTTGCTACTTGCTGGTAGGAGAGACGGAGGCGGGACAGAGGAGTACTTGCGCCTGGCAGCGCACCCTGCGCTGTGCACGAAACTTGCAAAATGCGCCTGGACACATCCCCTTGGAGTGGCACACTTGCGCTGCACCTGCGCTGCGCTGCACCTGGCCTGGTCTACGAAATTAGAGCTCATGGTCTAACCTGTGTTTCAATTTCGCATAATGAGGAAAGAAATGTTTTGGAAGGCAAGGATTGCCGTTGGGGCCATGCCAAACATTATCAGTGAAGGTGCAGCGGCTATGGGAAGTGGAGAAGGACTGAAGAGCCGTGAGAGTGGCAGGAATTGAAATGAGAGTAGTCAATTTAGGAAATGAAGATGTTGATAAGATGTTAATGGTTGCTGAGCAGCAGATTTAGCTGCAGAATCAGCATGAGCATTACCTTGAGAAACAGGATCAGAGACATTGGTGTGGGCAGCACATTTACATACAGCAATTGATGTTGGGAGAAGTATGGCACGCAAAAGGTCAGCAACAAAAGTATGATGTAAAATAGGTTTACCATCAAATTTCATAAAATTGCGATGTTGCCATAACGCACCAAAGTTATGTACAACACCAAAAGTGTACCTTGAATCGGTATAAATGGTAACAGATTTACCAGAAGCCAGGTTACATCATAGCACATCATTGTCAGAGACCACAGCGAACCCAACTTTGTTGGATCCGGTGGTAGGTTCACGGGAAGCTGAACCATCTACATAGAGAACAAGATTAGGATTGGACAAAGGAGTGCCAGACCAATCAGGTCATGGTGTACATTGTATTTGAAGTTCTCCCAAACAATCATGCTTGAAGGAGTGACGCCGAGTTAAGAGAAGTGCATCATTTTAACAGTAACATTAGGTGAATCAAGTAGCGCTGTGTGACAACATCCAAAATGCTCAGCAGAAAGGTGTGAATTCTTTTGGTCTTCCAATATACGCGAAACTGAATGTGGGACCAAAAGACTCACATCTGAAAACCCTACTAAATCACGGGAGGACACGAGAGCTTTCTCTGCAGCAGTAACTGTGCAAAGGCAGTGAGGGAGACCTGCAGCAACAGGGTCTAGTTTCGCATAAAAATAACCTACAGGGTGGAATTTATCGCCATGTTTCTGCAAAAGAACAGATGTCATGCGTCCATCACGTTCGTCAACAGTTTGTGTGAAATGTTTATCAGGATCAGGAAGACCCAGAGTAGGCGGATATTGGAGTGCCTGTTTAAGTTTCACAAATGCTCTTCCTGCCTCGGGGTACGCAATCACTGTACGCGATCATGTGCCGTGATTGAGTGCGCTCAGTGGAGCCTCAAGTGTTGAGTAATTTGGAATGAAATTTCTGCAATAAGAGCACATTCAAAAAAAAGACATCATGTGTTTTTTTTTGTTACAGGTTTTGGAAGCTTTAAGATAGATTCTATGCATTTGGGAGATATGGTTTTGCCCTGATCAGAAATGATGTATCCTAAAAAGGTAACTTGTTTTTGGACCCACTATAATTTGGAAAGTCAAGTTTTGTGACTTTCTGCAGTGAGATGTTTCAGTAAGGCCAAAGAGTCAGTTTTGCATTGTTCTTTAGTAGGTGCACAAATCATTAAGTCATCAACATATTGAATAAGAGCAGAACAAGGAGAAAGTTGGAGAGACTCTAAGCTTTCACGGAGTGCAGCATTATAAATGGTAGGAGATTTAGAGTAGCCCTGGCATCATCTAGTCTAAGTGTCAAAGGCAAGTGTACAGGGACACTAAAATAAGCATTAGACAAATCAACAACATTGAACCAGTGCGCATCCGGTGGAACTTGTGAAAGAATAGTGTGTGAATTTGGTACCATGGGGGCCCTTGCATGGACTGTTGCATTTACTGCTTGTAGGTCCTGCACAATCCTCCATTCAATTGGTTGATCCGGATCACGGATTTTCTTCACCGGGAAAAGAGTTTGCACTGGAGTGTTGGGACGAGGAAAGATCTCGCCTGCCTTTACACGAGAGTTAAAAACAGGAGTTATGCCTTCAATGGCTTCTTGTTTGAGTGGGTACTGATATTTCTTAGGTCTGTAATCAGATTTAGGTGTTATAACAGGTTCACAATTTCTGATCAGGCCAACATCATATTTGTGTTTTGCCCATAAGCAATCAGGAATTTCTCCCAAATCAGGAGATGTCTCTGTAGCTGTGAGTGGGAGCTTAGTCATTGTTAAGTTTGAAAATGATTGTTCATCTATCAAATGAAAAGAATGCAGTGTGTTAACACTGAATAAAAAAGAAGTAGAGTACGCTTGGAAGAAAACCACGTCAGGGTCAGAAGTCATTGTCTAGTCAGTCATAGCATGGCATTCTTTAACGAATGGCCCAATGTCTCTCCATTCTTTGTCACGTGGTTTGACTAGAGAGACACGAGGACATGAATTAGGCACTTTAAAAAACAGGGGCCTGATCAAGAGTTACATCTATAAAAACTGCACAAAATTGGAAAATCATTCCAAAATATTTTAGAAAGATGAAGTGTGTCATGAATGTCTGTAAAAAACTGTTGCTCAAAAAGTTGGTCTGAATCATGTGAGACATGCGCAGTGCAGTGTAAATGGTGTGAGCTCATAAATTCATGTGAGTGTGACATCAGGGATCTACCTTTCTCAGATAGCAAAGACGTTACGTCACCCTGAAGAGACCACTGATACACATACAATGAGGGAGTGTAGAGTTTAAACATTGTGTTGTAAAAATAACAGTGTCTGCAGCCCTCCCTAAACCAGCAGAGGGTCTGCTCCATAACCTACAACCAGGTGACTTTGTGGTTGTAAAAGACTTCAGGCGTGCCAAACGGTGGCTAGGACTCTTCCAAATACTGCTGACAGCACACACTGCTGTCAAGGTAGCTGAACGAGCTACCTGGATTCACACCAGCCACCACATGAAGGTACCACCTCCAACAGATCCTCCCACTGATGTGGTCACCTGGGTCCTTTCAAATGAATCATTACAACCATCACTGGATTCACACACATACAAAAATCCAGGCTACGCTGACACAGCACGACTGCTAAATGTGGGTGGACACCACTTAGAGTCCCACCGGTGATACACAAGAATGCACATACACTTCTGCAAAGACTACACACCTCACAGGCTGCCTTGTGTAGCTGAAGATTCTCACAAACACACTCTTTGTTCCTGTGAAGTGAGGTGGAAACCTAATGGTGTCAACACAAATCTCACTTTCACTTGACACTCATCACACTCCATTCCTTGTGAAGTGAGGTGTGTGTGATGTCAGGAGGGATTAATGTGCACATGTATCCAGAAATGTATTGTACTGCTCTCTGGACTGCAGCAAGAAATCAGAACATGCAGTGGTTCCTATTTCATCTTTATATATCAAACAAAATCTACAAAACTTTTTCACAGTGAAGCTTTCCTGAAAGCCTGCAAGTCCATGAACTCCTACATTATCAGCACATACACAAAACACTGTACCTTTTACAAAGTTATCAAGAGGTGTTTACCCCTACTTGCTCAGGTGACTTTAAATCATTCACTACTGGACTAAGAAATTTCTCAAACCCGAACTGATTAACATCAGAAGTCTATTCATCTACAAGGAGTGCTAGATGAATAGAATGTAAACTTGAGCAAAATTTGGAGGGCAGTTTAAGAATGACTCAATAAATTGCAGTGACCTTGTGAATTTTCGTTGAAGTGCCTAATGAATTGCACAATTCAAAATCATCTATGTATAACCCTAACAAAATTTGCTGCTCTTCTTCTCTCAAATTATTTTGCTTAAAATAGCTTCTATTCTATTCTAACTATTTCGAGTAAAAGCTCAGTAATTTTACTGAGAGACACATAAACAAAAGACTTCCCTGAGGTCCTGTCATACAAATACTCTGTTGGCTCAATGATAGAGAAATTCTCACTGAAATATTTATTTCTTCTGTAATCACTTGATAATGATCCTTTTTCCTGATGTATTAGTAAATATTGTATGGATTACTTTGTAATACAATGTTGCTTATTTCTTGAACAAAATCATTAATTTCAATGTTGTGTTTTGCAAAAACATCTTTGAGAACAGCAGATAAATGCAATTTAGAAAAGTTGAAGATATTTAGATTTCGCAACAATTTCCTGTATTGCATGTTTAGACACATGTAAAACCCATTGCATACGAAGAAAAAGGGAAGCTAATTTGTGCTCAAGTATTTTCGCATCAACATTCTCAACACAATTAGTTTCATCTCTTCCTGGAGAGGCTAATGTTGGACTATGGGTCAATAACAGGATAACCTCTGCATCATCATTACTTATTTGGGGTTGGTCATTTGACTGCACACCTTTTTCTACGCCAAATGATATACAAAACTCTCTTAGTGTATGAAGTTTGCATGTGATGTGTGACCAGAAAAGCTGTTCAGGTGATTGGTTTTAAAGTCACAGTCAATGCATGGGCATGATACTGTCTCTCTCTGTCTTAAGTGATGATGGAAATTAATTAAAATTTTCATCTCACAGCAAATGTCTTTGAAGTTGCACAAACAGCAGCTAAATGTTACCCCAGCAAACATGCCCATGCGGGCCCACAGTGGGAAACTGTGGGCTACCTGTGGGACAGTGTGGGCACGGCAAGCCCACATTAATCCCATGTGGGCCCCGCGTGGGTTTTATGTGGGCTAGCCCACAGTTGGGCTTGTCTGCACAAAACCCACAGGTGGCCCCTGTGGGCTGGCCCATGTGGGCCCAGAGCAGTTTTGCCCACAGTTGGGCTGGCCCGCCCAAAACCCACACAAAAGGCCACATAGTCCATAGGGCCACAGCACTCATTGCACTATTGCTCTTCTTAATATGTTACATTGATTGACAGGCACATGCAAACTTCATACACTTCATACACATACTAAACACTGATAAAGCATAGGGTGTAAAAATCATTGGAAATAGTGTTATTTTTAGATGAGGGATGAGACAGTGTTTAACAACAACAATAACAAGCAAAGTAAAACATTACAACTTAGTACATCAAACTGACTCACTGGCAGAGCAGGTTACATTCTTCTTCCTTTCTGATGTGTTCCCAACACAACCTGCAAAAGTACAGAGAAAGAAAAAAGTTTTCCAATCTGGTACAAAACACATGTAAAAACATACTGTAAAGGCAAAATGAAAATCAGTAACCAGTGATTACATTTTTAGTCTAACTAGTGTTTGATAAAAATTCTCAGACCAAAAGGTATATCTGTTATTGAGTGTGTTAACATGAATATAAATCTCTCAGTTATGATCAAGTTTTTGATGTTTTTCATCATTCCAATTTCAGAATTGAATAAAACCTTCTCCATCCTCTCCTTCATATTTCCAGTTTCAGCCTGGCAGTAAATTGTGCATGGGTTGTTAATATGGGATAAGATCTGTGCCATCAGAAACTGAATTAGATTTATTGTGTGAATGCGAGCCACTCAATATGAACCTGAATTAAACAATTTGAATAACCTTTTTTAAAATTTGAAAAACATGAATTGAAACTGAATTGTATTGTCTGAAAGTGTATTGCAATAATTATGAAACTGTATTTCATTTTGTTGAAAACTTCAGTTTCAGTGCCACAAATCTGGGTCCAGGAAGTAAGGCAAGGAGGCCTATCTTCTGACTTGGTGCATTAGCAGTTGATTAAGGCGGTCAGTATTGATTCTGTGGTGACCCACCACGCAGTGGTCAATTTATAAAAAAAAAAAACCCTGAAGTGTATTATGTGATGTGCAGCTCTCCAAACATGTTACTTGTCACACACGTAGAGAGTTGGCCCAGCTCATAACATATTGTATATATACACAATTACATTTTGTATATACATAGGTTAAGACTTTATTACACACCTGAGAGTTAAACTGCTGTAAATCACTATAATAGGCACTATCTGAAGTATTTTCGCAAGGAAGGTCCACTTTTATTTTTATACGAGACTTCCGGTTTAACGTTTCCGGTGATCAATTGACTACAATTTATAATGTAATAACTTCCATAATACAACTGTACACTTTCGGCGGGAATTTTTGCGGTGATACAAAAAAAAAACGAAAAAAAAACTGTAAAACAATCTCTGTCCACCATTTTATATGGTATATGAACGGTAGGTTTTTAATTACATGCGACAAAACTATTTATAGCTACTGTAATTAATAATTATAATATGTCATAAATACATACAATTTTGCCTGTTTTACTGTGTGCTACACAATTATTAACAACAATGTAGTTATTATGCTTGGCGTAACGTTACCTTACTCAAGATAGGCTTGTCTAATAGCTTAATGGTTAGCTATATTTCTATATTAGCTATAGTTCTCTCACAGCCTTAAGTTATCAGTTACAGTTTATATAAAATTGCTATTTCAAACTTGAGTAAGAATATAATAATGATAATATTCATAAACTTCCCACACCGTTTCACTTCTGATGGCGTCGACCAACACTTTCTCACGATAGCTAATTTTAATGACAGCAGCAATGAGATTTACTGTTATTAACATAACAGTAATTGTAATTTTAATTAATTGGATTTTTTTTAAAAATGGACCGGGTGGTTTATTTACCGATACTGGATATGGTTCTTGTGCTAACCGCGTCAGTCTGTAACTCAGTGTATACAGCTCCGTGATGCCATAACAAGCCAATGTTACCCATGTCTCAGACAGGCTTAAAGATGCTGTCCCAAAAAACAGTATAGTCGCTATCGCTATCTTATATAAGTGAATACATTGCTATCTTCTGTTATATAACTATTGTGTCAGCCCCGTTTGACGTACTCTATAACGCCGATGCTGTCACTAAAATGGAAAAGAAAACACAAACACGTGTACGTGATAACCACTGTTTTACACCAAGTAAATTTAGTTCAGATACATACAAATACCTACCTTGTGCAAAGCGTTGAGAGGTATTCTTGTCCAATGGTTCTCAAAAGTTCAGGCAAAATAGGCGGAGCAAATACACGTTTACCGGTGTATGTTAATCCGCGATTTAGGATTCAACAAAGCCAAAACAATCCACAGACCACGGCTGTAGTTCGGCCAGTCAAAAACTGTGCAGCAGCCTAATTGTTTTCCACTCATCAACAATTTGTTGACGTGGTTTCCATTTCCAACTTTAGAAGACAACCGTTCGTTTATTTCCCTTCTTCGTGCACCAACTACTGCGAATTTACTACGTTGTTTGCGCAGAATCAATCACAATGCATGCCGGTAAATGAAGTTATTTACCTGCAGCCGGTAGGTACTGAATTCTGTGGCTACCTCTGTTGGACATATCTTCTGTGGGGAAAGCTCAGGCATCATGATGGAACCAGCTGAGGAAGAGGAGCCTTATTCTGTAGGTAAGAGAAAACACAAAAGTAAAATCAGTTTTCTTTATACTGCTGTCTACAGCAATGTATTAGTATTAAGTTGAAAATATTTTTGAGGCAAATTCAATTCATATAGGAACTGTCAGGGAAAGTCTAGATCACTATAATAGGCACTATCTGAAGTATTTTCGCAAGGAAGGTCCACTTTTATTTTTATACGAGACTTCCGGTTTAACGTTTCCGGTGATCAATTGACTACAATTTATAATGTAATAACTTCCATAATACAACTGTACACTTTCGGCGGGAATTTTTGCAGTGATACAAAAAAAACGAAAAAAAAAACAGTAAAACAAATTCTGTCCACCATTTTATATATATGTCCATATCTTCCTAAAATTACTAACTAGTGTTACATAAAATATTTACACATTTTACCAAGAAATGTTTTCATTGAATCTTATGTTGAATTTAATGTAGTTACATATTTTACCCATAGGGCCCTGCCACCCCCTCCAAACTCTGCCTGTCACTAAATACTGACTCTTGCCTGTGAAAGCAAACTTATTCTTAACATATAATTTTTGTGTTCATGTTTGTGTGGGGCCCACACGTGCCCCACATTTCACGACGGTATTGGGCCCAGAGTGGGCTGCCCACAGTGGGCCACAACTTTTGGCCCGCAAGGGCATGTTTGCTGGGTAGGAGGGAGATAAAAAAAATGACTGCCTCCCATTTCAGAGAGGTGAGCAACGTTAGCGGTCCAAGGAATGCAGACAGGATAATTCAAGGAACATGACAAATGGCACACATGAAAAGAGTTCTGGAAAAGGAAATGGGGGCCTTAAGGGACTATGCAACTCTGAAAAATCTCAACTTGACCAAGTGTGGGCTACTGATTAATCCAGATGCACCTTGGAATGGCTTGTGTATGACCCACTTGAGCGCCCATCATTTGGGCTTGATGAAATTAAATGCCCAAATACCTCTCCCTGAACAAGTAACTGAACACAATAATAATTATATAATTTTATTCTGTCAATTGTATTGTTATTGTACATTGTATTCTTTTATTGTTTTACAAATAAAAGTAAGAAACCCATTACATACCGTGTATTGTAACCCTAACCCTAACCCATCAATTTTAAAAACATTACACACAATGAATCAATCATAACATACCTTAACATCACAGCTTCTATTTCCTGTGCAATACATGACCTAAAGGGATTATTATTTAAACCACACTGCTAGCATTTATCTTCACCATTCATTCCTTAGGATCCGAAACAGTGAAGTTTGAAGCGACCCTGTGTAGGTTTTATTGATTGATTGATTGATTGATTGATACTTTATTAATCCCAAGCTGGGAAATTGAAATATCACATCCATATACCACATAACATAACATCAATTAGTCCACAATTATTGCAAGTTGAACGTAATAATGGCACACGTCAGAATTATACATACAGCACATAAACATTTGATTGTGTATGTACCCTAAAACTTTGAACAGTCCGTCATCCAAATAGAGGCATAATGGATATGTGGCATCACAGTGTAGGCCGCGCCGCGGGAAATCCCTTACCAGATGTAGAAAAGGCCCCAAAGTTGGTTTATATTGTTTGTTATGTTCTGTTGATAATGTTTATTCTGTCTTTGTTTATATTTTGCTATTTAGCCACGGAAGTCACATATTTTCAGTCGGACTATTATTCGGGATGGACCCTTAAAAAAAAAAGTTGTGTTGACAGTGCAGCGCTCCTTACAGCTCCTTCTGCCTGCGAAAGAAAATAAATATCTGAACCGTTCCTCACCTGCCTCTTTATTGTCTGCTGAGGGCATACAGTGCCTGCTTAAATCTGAGGAAGTATGGCCATAAGTTGGTGCTACACTAGTGCCCGACAGTTACACTCAGTGCCTCAACTACAAAACAACTTGGCAGGCCACTGGATGTGAGAGAATGCATCTATCCATCCATTCAGCTGATAGGTATCTGAATTAACCATTTGAAACGGTACCCATACATGACTAGAACATTTAATGTTAACATTTTAATATCCATATGGATGTTCATTTAGCGCCATCTGCTGGACAGAAGGGCAAACCACTTGTGCTAAACTCAATGTTCAGTTTGAATAGTGTCTGTAATTCAAAATTTCTCAGAGCAGAAAATGTAATATGCTGTAGTATGCAACTTGATTTAAGAGTGAGTCTGCCTTGTAGCAGTCATGGTATGTAAATAAAGTAGTCAACAGACATTTGGGAACTCCCTTGACTTGTATTTATTAAGGAGCTGACAGTCACAACATGCTAACCACTACACACACAGACACACATGTTTTCTGCTCTATTGCTTACACAAAACTGCAGAGTCTAAAAGCTTCTATCCAAGCAAATGTACAACAAAACAACAAGCTTGAAAAAGAAGAATAAGTTAAATGCACTGCGCTGCTCCTGGGATTAAAACTGCTGACTTAAAGAGAACTATCCTTGGGAGACACATGCTCTAACCACATTCTGTTTCAACGTGTCAATATTAAACAGTATAAATCCAATCGCCACGGAGGCGATCTGTGCAGGACTGATTTGGCCTGGTTCTCTTGATCAGCAATTGGACGAAAGCACTTCAAATTCAGTGGCTGAGCAATGTGAAGGGAGGAGATCATTAGCATACAAGGAAAACGCCCGTTTTTTTACGCCGTCGCAATAACTTCAGAAAACGCGCGTTGTGGCGGAGGACGCGCGTAAAAAAACACCACCAAAAACGGGCATTTTATCCAGAAGACGCGTTAGAAAGTGGCATATTTGTGGCAGCCCATCAACACTCCACGACTCCACAGAACTGGACCGGACCCGAAGACGAACACTCACTTCCACCGGACAGATCACGAGACAGTGGCTGTGTAAACTTTAAATTCATAGACTGATTCGGCATCGCTTGCGTCAGCCTGATGAACCGCGTCATGTCACTTCCTTTCTCCTTTGCCTACTTCCTGTTTTCCACGTCTAACCACGCCCACTTTCTCCCTCTCTCACACACACACCTACCTATTAACATTTTATGTTGTACATAGCCTGTGTGTTTATTAGCTGTAGTTATTGACATTTATTAATTCAAATAACTCTATATTATTGTCTATTTAATCTTCACTGATTCAATTTATTCCATTTACATTGCGTCATTTGATTAATTGTTATAATTGTTATTTTATTTCACTTAAAGGAAAGCTTTGTGTCTTTTGTGCATGTATACTGTGACAAATAGGGGTTGAGAGAGCCAGTGCTTGGATTCATTACTTCAATAATGTTTAATTGTGGTATCAGCAGATATTAGAGTCAATTACAGTGATTGTGTAGACTGATTTCAAAGGCATAAATT
This sequence comes from Brachirus orientalis, assembly GCA_016785285.1. Classification (NCBI taxonomy): domain Eukaryota; kingdom Metazoa; phylum Chordata; class Actinopteri; order Pleuronectiformes; family Soleidae; genus Brachirus; species Brachirus orientalis. Next base: position 125,978 of record JAFBJR010000036.1, on the reverse strand, counting down.
GATTGTTTTTCCCTGGGTGGTGCCCCAAATCATAGAATTTTCAAAAATATTTAATAAATAAATAATGTTTAATAATAATTATTTAGCTATTATTAACAGTCAAATTATTGCCAATAAGTGTTGCCCCCCAACACATGACATTTAAAAAAAAAAATAATAATAATTGGAGGGTCCATCAAAACTAATAAGTAATCACAAAACTGATAAACTGGTACAACAAAAATAAAAAAAAAAAATAGACCAAAAAACCCACAAAATAATGATACATTTAGTCCAATAATTATGTTCAAAAATAAAATATATTTTAGATATATTTATTAATATCAAATATTTTTAAATTTATCAGATTTTTAAGGATTATTTTAGGACCACATGTTGTTAGGAAGTCAGACTTCAAGGGGCAGGAGAACTGTGATTCAGGACTTTGAATGGTGGGTGGCAGTATTCAAGCACTCGGTGTGCAGCCTGCCAGAATTTATTAGGAGAGGAAGTAAAGAAAATTACACCCCACTTTACCCTCCCTCCGCTGAACCTTCTCATTTCACATAGTGAATGACTTCAGTCTCCTCCGCCGGCTGCACACTTGGGAGGATCCAGACACTGAATTAAGACACAGCTTAAGTTCTATCCTTGTGAGCCCTGGTGATCACTTAAAATAAAGTTAGCATATGCTGCTAATATAACTGAAGTGTGGAAGGATTGCCGACAGAGATGAAGGCAGTGAGGAGCAAGGGGGAGATACACAGCATAAGAAACGACAAAACGTGTCAAAAGTATGGGACCATTATAAACCATACCGAGAAGCAAACACAGTACAGAATGCATAATGTCCCTTTTTTTTTATCCGTTTACTCGATTAATCAATAAATTACTTGATTACTAAAATAATCAATAGCTGCAGGCCTAAAAGTGATATCCATGTGTGCTCAGGTGAACTGGCCTGAAGAGGTCCATGCCAATACGCTCCAATGGGACCTCCATGTGACATCTAGAGGATAAGTTCGAGATTGCAACAAAGAAATGCTCCTCTGCTCACCCCTCCCTTCCCTGAGACCCACAGTGGCTTTTGCCGATCAAATGCCGTCGTCAACTTTTACGACTGTGTCAACAGATGAGGTTCTCGTATAAAGACTGTCATGTTATCTACCAAACATCACTCAAACTAAAACTTTTAAACACATTTTTGTGATGATATGATAATAGAGTTAGTATGAACCCAAAAGGAGCGGATTGTCTGGCCAAAAAATAAAGTGTATTTACAGGGTTTATTTACAAACGAACAAAAAATCAAGCCAAGGGTGAAACTAAAGGCGAGGTGGCTCGAGGTGGCTTGCTGGGCTGCGATTTCCGGAAATTGAAAAATCAGCAACCACGAAACTAGAAAAAGGAGAAAAAGCATTCTAAACGAATGGAGTGATCTAGACGAGGAAGGATCATGCGAGTTACCGCGGTACTGGACAAGACGCGCTGACACCTGCCGTTGCCAAATCCAGGGTATATAAAGGAAGAGGGAGTATTCAAGAGATGAGATGCAGGTGCGTAGAACGAGACTCCTCCCAGCCAACCAGTCAAGCCTCCTGAAAAAAGACAGACTAAACAGGAAGTGAATGCAGTGACCAAAATAAAGAACAGGAAACTAAATACAGGACAGGAAGCCAGACCCTGACAATTTTTCTCTTTTCTGTGTTTTATGTATATAGACTTCTGGTGGTGATATACTCTGGATGAGTACAGAGATCTAACAGCACAGCTGCTGGAGAGACAACCAGGTCTAGTTTTTGATGCCTCACCTGATGATGATGCATCAGTGCAGGGATGATAATCCACCTTCTGCTGGTGTGTCAGAGGTAAAATGTTGTTCTTGTGCAAACTGTAGGGACACGTCTACTGACCAGGAGAGGAAATACTGATACTCAATGTTCATATCAGGGCATCAGTCTTTAATTTCACATATGGTTCTACTTTTTATAATTGATAATAATGTATTTTATGTTTAATTGTGTTCTGTATTACATTTGTTTACACTAATTGACTTATATTTATACTTGTATATTCTACGGGTTCAAATTGAAGAGGAAATAAATAATACAAGCTGAACAGATATACCTGCCAGTACCAGTACCAGTATACCAGTATTCATTTCAATATTCACTCACTCTCACTCACTGGTGCCTATCTCCAGCTAACATAGGGCGAGAGGCAGGGTACACCCTGGACAGGTCGCCAGTCCATCACAGGGCCACATAGAGACAGACAACCATTCACTCTCACATTTCATTTCAATACTATGCCATATAAATATCTTTCCAGGAACAGGAAGAAACTGCCTGAGAGGCACCATGATACAGTGGTTTATTGTTCAGTGAAACAAGTGTGGTGAACTCCAGCTGTTTTCAGTCCACATCAGCAGCTGTCTGGAAGCCCGGTCCTGTTGAAGACAGTGACATTACATGTTAGGATCAACTCAGTGTATGATTGTTGTTGATGTGCTGCAATAAAGGCAGGCAAATGTCTGACTTGTGTCTGCACCAACAGTGATGTGGATGGTGCAGGGATGGGTAGATCTAAATCATTCTGCCCGGGGTTACCTGGTGTACATATCTCTCTTTAGAAATATTTTTCCTGTCAGTTATGAGTTATTAACTGTGACTGGTAAGAGATTACAGACTGATTACAGACTGACTGAAAACTTACATTTATTGGTGGAAGATACTCCTCATCAGAGCTGTCATCCTTCTTAGCATCATCTTGGGTTTGACAGTGAGGGGAGCATTCATTTGCCAACTCAATTCTGTAAACAGGCCACAAAACATAAGGACATACAGTACTCAGAGATCTATAGACACAACATAACACCAATCAGTAACAAATGAAAGGTTCAACTTAGTCAACACATTGATTACAGGGTCAGTAAACATATTTTCCTCCATGAGGCCTCTCTGATGACTGTTAAACACTCATCTCTGTAAGGTATTGTGTGTGACACATTAGGATATAGAAAAGCAATAATAAACTTTCATATATAACCCTGTGAACAATCAACCTTTTCTTTTATGTTAATACATTACTGCACTGAGGCAGCAGTGCTGGACTGTGTTGGTGCTGTGACATGAAAATATTGTCTCTTTGACAGTGTTGATGTTGCTGACCTCTCTCACAGCTGTAAGAAACAATAGGAATATTTCAAAAATCTCTACTTATTATAACCACAGTTGAACACTCTTTTTCATGTTCTCAACCAAATGGACACAGAGGGGGAACAAACCCTCTTAATCCTCCCCCACTTTAGCAGTTAATGTGTTACCTGCTGAAGTGGGGAGGGTCTGCTCACTTACACAAACAAAGACTCACCTGGACAACAAGACCAGGTCCAAAAACTAACTATGTCATGCCAAATGCTTGTAAATTAATTGCTATTATGTCAGTAGAATATTTGAGGAGTTTACAACATTTCTATTCAAACAAGAGTTGAGGTGGTTCACGTTATGTGTATTAGCAACTATACTCGTGATATACAAACACTGCCCTGTGTTTGAGTTACTTCAACATTACAAACAACATTTAGATGAGTATGTGAAATTACCTGTTCAGCAGAAGTCATGTGATGTCAGCGTCAGTTTGTGAATGTTTGTTCCTCATCCGTGATTCCACTTGGAAAAGGCAAAATGTTTACTCGTTTTCTGCTATCATCTGTTACGAATACATTTCCGGTGTCACATTCTTTCTTTGAGGACATAGGTTCAGGTGTTGTTTCTTCAGCAACACGATAAATACAATCCTCTATCCTCAAGAATACTAAAAATATCCTGCATTTAATTTCTCTCTGCACTCGCTCCATCTTGCACATCTGTCACCTGACTTACTTTCTTCTTCGTCGTTGGAGCCGGAAACTTCGCTATTTGTTTGTCCACATCAAGCTCCTGTAGAAACATGGCATGTTGCGATTCTATTCGATTAGCATGCCAATTACGGATATTAAATGTGATTTTTGATAATAAAGCCCCAGAAATACTACAAACAGCTCATTTAATTGTGGAGTTCCACAAGGCTCAGTTCTTGGGCCTATACTTTTTACCTTATATGTGCTTCTGTAGCGAGGAGGAGGAGAAAGAAAAGAACTAATAATACTAAGAGCTCAACAACGCCACCCTGGGAGTTATTCTCTAGCACAAAGCAAAGGTTCATAATTACTTAGAAGGCGAGAGAAGTGGTTCAAAATTTATAATACACTTTATTTGCATAACTTCTTAAAAATCACTAATAAAACATTCACACAAAGGGGCAAACCTAATCAGGGCTGCAAAATAACTCAATTAATGAGACTTACAAAATAGAATTACATAAACAAATCCAGAATAAACACACACAAAAATAATTAAACAGGGTCCACACATTCATACACTCATTCATTCGACATAAGGGGCACCACTCCCCAGTAAAAAGATAATCGTGCCCGGCCGGCGGCGTGCAGCCAACCAATTGTCCTGTACAAGCGAATGTGGCAGCAAAACCTCAGATGGCTGCGGGACAATGCGGTGACGGCATGCAGCAGCAAATATGAACGATTTGAACATAGTAAGCGATGCACAAAGCACATGTACAGTATGTGCTTTTCCCTCCTGTCCTCTGTCACTCTCTCTCCCTCTCTGTCCTCATCTTGCAGGCTGCAGGATCCAGATCCAGGTTTGACACTATTACTTGCACTGAAAGCTGCAGTTCCTTTATTTGTCATGGCCTTGAGCCATGTCATGACAGCATTTTTAAATTTTGCTTGTGTCAAAGCCTGTTGCAAGAGAACAGATGCTTACAATGTTTTCTCACGTCTGGACAAAGGAAACTGCAAACTCTTTGTAAAACTCAGGGACTAATGCCTTGATTGTTGAGACAAAACTTCATACAGCCTGACTGTGCCTTACAGAGAAACATTCATTCATTTGGTGTAAGTCAAAATTTTTCATGCATATGAATAAATAACACACTGACTGTAAAACACCACATATGAATTTTTATTTTTGGAAAGATTGTATGAAGATTTTGTGTAGCACAGGAAATCTAATAAATTGTGTGAAAAAAAAAACGCAATCATCATAACTGGTCTTGTTGATACACTCCCACAAAGCTAACATCATTACAAAACTCATGTAATATTGTCACAAGGAACGTCCATTTTGCTAATCATGTCTGACTAACTTACACAAATATCAGGCTATTAGACATGTACTGGATCTTCTTGGAGGACAGAAAATGTCTATGTTAGAATGTAAATGAAGAAAAATTCAAGATAATGTCTTTGAGTTTGTCAATAGGAGAACACAGCAGTGATCACGTGTGAGAGTTCTGCCTTTTCCATGCACAAGGTGCTGCTTTCTTACTGAATGCTCTGGACATTTACCTGCTGTTGTCTCTGATATGTACTCTGTATCATGTATGTCATGCCATAAAACAACTTAATTTTTAAGATAATGCTGAAAAAAGTCTGTACAGATACAGTATGAAACATTCTTCCTCTCAAGTTATTAGGAAAAATCGATGTAAATATATGACCGAAATACGTTGTAAATAATGCTGGTATTACCTTCCCCAAGAAGATTATGTTTTTGGGCACATTTGCTGGCCTGTTTGCCTGTGTGTAAGCAGCATATCTCAAAGAATATGGACAGATTAGGATGAAACTTTCTGGGGATGAAGGTTATGGCCCAAAGGAAAAATTATTATACTTTAGTGGTGATGTGGATCCGAATTTGAGATTTTTAATTAAAACATTTATCAGTCTGGCAAGATAGAAACACGTAGTGACAATATTGGAAACTGAGCAGTCTAGGCAGAAGTTTATGCTGAATGTATCTAAATGGTCTTTCTGTCTGACAAAATGATAGTCCCCTTATAAATATACAGCGTTCTTAGGTGGTTATTTACCATGTTAATGAGACAAGCACATTGAAAAACCCCAACATCATATTTGTGACCCATTAGGTGTTCATGGTAGACATTGTCTACATCTTAAAAGTTAATGAGTTCTATAATGCAGCAATAGATGCACAGAGTAATAAAATTTAAAAATAAAGAAGGCATCAGACAAGGAGCAAAACAAGAATGACTCCAAAATACTCATTCCTCTTCTCCTGGACTCAATATTTGGTGTGACCACCCTTTGGCTTCACACCAGCATGAATTCTTATACACTTGCACAAAGTCATGGAAGTGTATGATTAACTGATTACGTTGTATACCAAACAGGTGCTAATGATAATCATTTTCATATGTAGATTGAAACACAGTCTTTAACTGAAAGAAAAACAGGAGGCCTGAACTGGGTGGGGAAAAAACAGACACAGGGTAGTTCAAGGACTCACCCAGGCAAATATATCAACGTAGACAAAAGTTTCAAGATGTTCTGCTCAACCTTTTTGAAGAAGCCCAAAGAAAGGGGCAACAGTGACGACTGTAGAAGCAGTGGTCGCACATCATGCTTGCAGAAACCTATGGGACCCTGGTACGTCCATCTACTGCAGATTGTTAACTAGAGGGCTGGGGGCAATACAATAATGGAGGAAATTCCAAACAAATTTGGGGCTGAATTCTGCAAATTGAGTTGGGGATTTGGTCAGGATTAATGGTGTCCTTACCGCTGAGAAATACAAGCAGATACTTGATGTCATGTGAAGTGATGGTAGGGTCAACACAGAACCCTGATCTCAACACAATTGAGTGTATTTGGTGTTACATTAAGAAACAGAAGGATCTAAGCCAGACTCATCCACAAAACATGTGTGTATCTACAAGAATTTATGCTTTAAAGGCAAAGGGTGGTCACACCAAATATTGATTTAATTTGATTTAGATTTGTCTTCTGATGTTCACTGTGCATTAAAGGAATACAAATGAAAATAGTATACATATATATATATTTTTCCCCTTTTTTTATTTTCTAGATATCAATGACATCAAAACTATGACGATCAATTAAACAAGCCAAAATCTAGTTCAAAGTAGCCATCTTTTGCTTTGATGATAGCTTTGCACACTCTTGACATTCTCTCTGAATCATGAGATAGTCATCTGGCATTGTTTTCCAACAGTTCTGTAGAGTTCCCAGAAGTCCAAATCTCAAATGTGGACTCATCAGACCAAAGTAAAGATTTCCACCTGTCCTTTCATTGTGTTTCTTGGCCAAAGAGAGCCTCTTCTCATTGTTGCTCTTCTTCAGCAGTGGCTTCTTTATAGCAAGCCACTGCCATAAAGGCACAATTGACGCAGTTTCCTCTGAACAGCTGATTTGGTATACATATGTCTGCTACTTGAACTGTGTGAAGCCTTTATGTGGGCTCTAATCTGAAGGTTGTTTTTGCATTTTCAATTTGTATTTTCTGAGGCTGATGAACTCATCCTCTGCAGCAAAAGTAACTCTTTCTTAAAACAGTCCTCATGAGAGCCAGCCAAAGCATTTAATGTTTTTCACAATTGCATTGAGGAATATGTTCAAATTTCAAATTTACTTCAGAGTGGAACTGTGTACCATCCTTATCTCTGCAAATTACAAAGGCAAAAAATTCCACAAATTCATATTTGTCAACTGAAAACCATTCCAGCTAGCTGCCTCGTGACTCTGATTAAAGGAATGCCAAAGTGTGCAAAGCTATCTGCAATGCAAAAGGTGGCTATTCTGAAGAATTTAAACTATGATTACATTCTGGTTGGTTTAACACTTTTTATTATATGAAAATAATCTGATAAACAATATCAGAAATTTACTTATTAAACCCGTCTAAATATACTTTACTCAGCATGCAGAAATTTAGTCATACTGGACCATAGGGTGGTCACTCCAACAAGGTAGGTTGGAGATTTTCTTCTCCATGGCTGGTTCAATTGGCCAACCCCAAGATTTAAAGAATCTGGCCAGGTTCATGCCCACAGTCTTAGAGAAGGTCTCAGCGTACAGGTTCATCTTTTCTTTGTTGCTTTTGGGAAAGTTGCTCATCTTGTGGTATGCAGCAAACACATTCTTGAAGGCATCCCAGCCAAACTTTTCCTGCAGCTACATACCAACAGAAAAGATATAGAACGGAATTTAACAAAATGCACCTTCAGCTGTGTGATAAAATATATATTAAAACATAATACAATGATTTACTTCTCATACACCTATGTTTTATTCCCAGTGTAACATATTAGACATTGAATCTGACACATTTAACCATTTCATGAAAAATATTAGCTCATTTTGAATTTGATGGCAGCAACACATCTCAAAAAGTTGGAACAGGGCGTTTACGAAGTTTACCAATGAGAGAGAGAGAGAGAGAGAGAGAGAGTACAACAATACCAGGGCCTTATTACTTATTATTGACCAAATGTTAAAAATGTTATTGTATGAATAGTATCAAATACCTGCATATATGTTTCCAGGGCCACAAACACGCTCCACTTACTGAGATCCCTGCCCCCCTTCACATACTCCTGAATTCGTTTCTTTCGATTTTCTAGTCTCATAGCTTCGTGTGCCTGCATTGAAGATGATAATTGCAAAACTTTATGTCAGGTGGACCAACAAAACTTGAAGAACAAAGATATATGTGATGTCTACAGACACAAAAATTGTCATAATGTACCATAAAACTCAAAATCAAAAGAGTTTTATTCCACCTTTTCCCTGTTGATCCCAAACACCTCTTCATGCACATACACTGACCACAGGTTGCACGTGCACTCTGTGGTGTGTGATGGAAACTCCCAGCAGCTTCTTTGTTGATTATGACCCAGTTCATGGATGGGCCCCCACAGACCGTGTTTCTTGGCAAAGTCAATGCTGACCAGCTCAGATGCTGTAGGCTTGTGCATCATGATAGGATAACCTGCATGCATCCATCCTGAGCAGAGGAAAATCATCAGCATTTTAATTTTTTTTATTAATGGTCATTCATATAATGGATATAATGTCACAGTAAGACAGTGTCATTTCCAAAGTAATATGTAAGTAACAGCCTGATAATGAGAAATACTATAAGCTATTATCTGTGTAATGCTTTTTAAAAAAAATGTTTGGAAATCAAAACTGGCAATTATCGTAATTGAAATTCATCCTCTCTTAAGTGCCACAGAGCCTTTGTTTCAAGAAATACTGTTAAATCACATCATTGTTGATGCAGGTACTGGTTACTTGGAAACAGCTATGATCATTTGTGTGTAATGAATTATCAATCTGTTTCTGATTAGTTTCATGGTTCCTAAAATGTTCCTGCAGTTGTCTGTGTCTTCATGTTATGATCAGGGAAGATTAGGCAAATTAACATGCTGATGTGTGACCCAGTGTCACAACAAGCTATATGATATAGTATAAGTATTTATAAGTACCTAAGTATATTACCCTGATGATACCAGTAATTCTCATTACCAAGCTATTATATAGACATTACTTTGGAAATGAAAAGGTATTGGTGTCACGTTTACACTATGGGAAGCTGAACCCAGATGCAGGCACGGAGTGAGACAGAGATAGAAAGTTCAACAGTTTTTATTGTCCATACAAATAAAAATGTGCAAGGAAAAGGTGAGGGGATGGGAAGGAGGGGAAACCTGTGCAGACCGTGCACGAGGGCAAGGAATATTAAGGCACTATTGCCATAATTATTACTTGATATTCCCTACTTCTGAAATTTTGCCATATTATTACCATGTTGTACTTAATTGTAATGTAAAGTATTACCCACTCACCATGGGAAATCTGCACATCTGTTACAATGCGTTCTTTGTGCTTGAATTTGTGTGGTTTGGCTGCAAGATCAGCAATGGCCCTCATAATGGTATTCCAGTGCTCTGCCAACTCATCAGGGTGCTCAAGGCCCCGAACCACATCTGATGGTACTGTTAGGATGATGTTGTCAAATTCCAGCTCTGCCCAGGGAGAGGGAGCAGTGCGCAGCAAGGACCATTCATCTGGTGTTGTCACACCTGAAGTAAACAGAAGGGAGGGTATTATTATTATGTAATATTTTGTTTGATAGGAAGAGCACATGCCAACCTTGTTAAGAACTAATTTCAAAACAAACATTTACACAGTGACAAATGTTACATCAGTAACTATGTTGCTTAAGGTTCTGCAGTAAGAACCTTAAGAACTAATATGGTAACACTGCTAAGGCTGACTGTTCCATTGATAATGAATCCAATAAGACTTTTAGGCAATCATCTATACTAAAGCAATTTGGTTTCTGTAATTTCTGATTCATCATTAATGGGCCTGTAAACTTCACAACTAAAGAAGCCTCTTGAATTACAGGTGCAATGTCAAAAATTTCAAGCAGTTCCAGTTGCCTGTATCTACACTCTTGAAGATTCAATGACCCGAATGACTAAGAACCTTCACAGAGTCACTCTGTGACTCACCAGATTTATAATATGGAGCAGGTACAGCCATCTGCACTATGATCTCTGCATCATTTATTTGTGTCTTCTTTGGGGTCAACAGGTAGATGAGCCCCCCCCAAAGGTTCCACACCTGCATCATGTCTTTGGTGATGGGAAATTGCTCATGAACACATGGGGCCCTCTTCAAATTTTTATGGTTCAATGTGTCTGTTTGACAGCCAATCTGGATCTAAAGAAGACAGGGGATATACAGTATGTTACTGAAGATTTGTCTGTAGAGAATCAGTTTTATTAGATTTGGTGGTACTTAAGTAGGTGATTTAAATCTCAAATCCATTTCGTTTTTCACCTCTGTATATTAACAGTATCACATCTGAACTCAGTTACTATATTGCCTTTTTGATTTTGTGGACTGTACCTTCCATCCATTGTTGATCATCTCTGATGGTATGGCAAGGTAGGTCTTCATACCTGGAGAGAGGTACAGACCTGTACTGATCCACTCCACCCATCCTAACAAACACACAGAACTTTTTTTTAAATCAGAATGGGTCTACAATATAGTTCACTTTATTTAGTATGTACTGTATATGAATTTTCTGGATCAAAATGTGACAAGTGCTAAAATTATGCTAATGACATTATTATGTACAAGTGTGTGCCAGCTGCTGTATGAACAATTAAAAATTTAAAGTTGTAAATATTAATGAATGTCCATTATATTCAAGCCATTGCCAAATATGTACACACAATGGTAATTAAGCCCATCAGCTCCACAAGACACTTAGTATAGTGGTACTTGGTTCAGGTGTCACCAAGTGACATTCCTGCACTTTACACAGAGAGTGATTTGTTTAATGTCACAGTTGACGAAAGTTGGACTGAAGCACATCAGAAATATAGTGCTTGTAAAGCAAGACAGATGCAAATGCAAGTGAATTCTACTACAAAAAACTGTGCAGTTCAGAAATAAATGGTTAGTGCAATTGGGTAGTGAAAGGGTGGAGGTAATGTGAGATCACCAGTGCCAGCGGTGTCTTGGTAATTACTTGCAATTCCTCAGGGGGGTTAAACACTGGCTAAAATAGGCTATTACATGCAGTTTAATTTCTCTTAATTTGTCACTTGTGAGTGAATTTTTTTTTATATATATTTATGATCCACTTGTAGGTCACATGTGCAAATATGCTTTCATTATAATTGAAAAAGGTCATTCGTGTATCTTCTTATGCTTTACACTCCTTAATACATTCCCAGAGATTCAAACACAACAGAAAACAATGGAGGACATCCAGTATCTCTTTTTTCCTGCTCAGTTTGTGTCTCAACAAAACGACAAGCTTTGTATGAGAATAGACCCAGAAAGAAGACTGTAAAGAAGCTTAACGTTTTTCTGTTGCCTAATCAGCTGACTCTGGGCCAAAAATCTTCTCCAAACTTACAGGAGCCACACAGAATGATTTGAACGATTTCTAGGAGAAACGTTTATTTAGTACTTAATAATGGAGACAGAGTAGAATTACCCAAACCTACTCTAATACCAACGCTTTGTAATATTAGACAATGACTGAGCCATAAACTTGTGCTGTGACACAACTAAATATGACAGACCACATGATGGTTCCTCACTAGACTAATAATCATGACTGATGTGATGATGTTAAGAGGAAAATGGGCTGAACCATAGGACAGGGCTGGACAACACCCAGAAAGAAGACTGTAAAGAAACAATGGTGTTTGAATGTAAGTAGAGAACAGGTTGGACAGTCAGTCCCTCAAGGTTTGTTTATGCTCATTACTTTGGTAGATTCAGAGCACTCTGTGCTCTCACTGGTCAACCTCACTGTAAAGACCTTTTATCTCTCTCAATAATATATAGCATAATATGTATATGATATACATATTATAAAATGAAAAACTATTGTTTTATGCCTGTATCTTTCAGATAGTGAGAGGATATCAATTATACCCCAATCAATTTGGTTATAATCATATTCAAAATGTGTGGTCTGACTGTCATGTCACGTCTGGTCTGAGTTGCCTGAGTTTTGTGTTGTTTACTTCTTGTTTTATTTTGTATTTTTTGCTTTACTTTCTGGGAGAGTTTCTGTTCTTGTGTTCACAGGAGGTTGGTTGACAGGTGAGGCGGGACTCCATCAGCTCAGCTGTTTCCAATCTCTCATCAGCTGTCCTATTTAAACCCGGATTTCCTGCTTTCTGGTGTCAGGCAGCGCGTCATCTCACTATTGTTTGGTAACCCTTGTCACGTCTCCTTGTCATTCTAGCTAAATTTTCTAATGCTCGTTTTCTTCTCTTTAGTTCCTGTTTGGGTCCTGAGCTCTGCCTCGCCAGCTGGCCAAAGTTTTTGTTTAGTTATGGACTGGTATTTTGAGTTAATTTTGTTATTCCCTTTTACTCACCTTTTGACCTTTTTTTTTTTTTACCCTTTTTGGTCCTTTTTACCTTGTTTGATTACTTACTAATCGTGATACTGACCTTGGCATAAGTTAATAATTCCTTCTGCCTTTAAGCTGCTGAAAGCAGAGTTGCCAATATTTTAGAATGAACATGTTTCTGCACTAACTATATGATAAATACAGTACATTTTTTAAAAAGTGGCTTTGTGCAGTTACATGTATTAATGTAATTTTGCTTTATTTATTCTTTTTTTTATATTGGTCTTTTATTCTTGTTAGGGTCTGAGCACACAAAGTGCAGAAGACTAAATTGAAATTATAATGTTATTTCATAGATTTTTTTTTCTTCAACCTGTTTTAATTTTTTTTTTTTACTCTTTGACAATAAGAACTATCTTGTATAAATGCACATGGTTGTGTGAACCATAGAAACTTAATTGCCGTTCAGGGATCAATAAAGTTTTCTGTATGTAAATTTAAATCTGTATCTGTAGCATTTGTTTTCTATGTGCACCTTGTGATCTTATTTGTGCTGGTGACTAGTCTGGTCTCACTACAAATATAGAATTATTTTTAAAATCTCAATAGAAATTTAATGGTAGATCAAATTTTAAATAAAATGCATTAAACGGAGGCATCTGCACTAGTGTGCACATAACATGTAAAAGTTGCACCTGGCAAGTTTGTGTATAAGAAAATGGTCTGACCTTCTGTGTGAACAGTAACCTTGATCCTGTGGTTATAAAGAACTGCCATCAGTGGGTTATCCCTTATGAGGTAGGGGAGGAGGGCATCAGGATTTGGGCACACCTTAAATAACTGTGATCCCACACTGAGAAGCACATGGTCTTTGCCGCTTTTCACAGGACAGTTCTCATTCACCTTGAAAAAAAATGTTATAAATAACTTTTATCAATGCTATAACACTGTTTGCTGGTTGATAGTTGTAGTTGTATTATCCATAATGTACTGCTTTGGAGCATCTGAGAAAAATAGTTTATTACAAAAAAGCTGAAAATTCATTTTATTTCATCAACTTACCTGCGGCATGCCTGACTTTATTAGCACATCAGTGAGAGTAGAGAGAACTTGAGCATATTGGGAGCAGTCATGAGCATTCATGCTCAAGTAGGAAGAACAGTCCTTGCCCAGCTTTTGAAGATGTTTCTCCTGTTCCTGTGTAAGTTTTTCCCCCTGCGTTACATGGCCAGCAAAGCAGTGGAGAAGGTGCCGAAAGTGGTAGGTGTCTTTGATGGCCTGGCTTGGTTTAGGAGTCTTGTATATACCCCCTCCAACCGTTTCTCCCAACAAACTCAAGCCCATTTTGTTCAGGATTTTGTTCCCTGAAGGACATTGGAGCAAACATGGCAAGCACATGGCTGTTAAAAAAGGGTTTCAAGTCAACTTTTTTGATTTATAAAGCACTTTTGTCATCCTGGCACTCACAGTGCTTTACACTACAGATTTGTCATGAACCAAATAACTCATAATTATGTGCCCATATGTAATATTCTGTCACTTACTGCCAGGAGCGATTTTATTAGGGAAACATAAACACATAGTAGCTGGGGATCAATCTATTGAATCATGGTTGCTCCACAACACTTCTACATTAAAACACACAAGGTAGCAATGACACAGCCTCATGTTGCTTCTGACATGAATGGGTATTAAAAAAGTGTGATAGAAAATGCGCTGTATGAATGTGTGGGTGAATGGGTTAATGGCAAAACTGCTTTCTGTGGTCATCAAGACTTGAAAAGTTCTTTACAACTACAGACCATTCACCATTCATAGCAACAAGGTCGGATGTGGATTTTTTTCATAAATAGGGTACCATGTTATGTTCTTACATTATTATTTGTTTGCAAACTGATGCATATTCTGCTGTGCTAGTAAGAGTTCATCTAAGGTGGTGGTGCGTTTTGAGCTGTGTTTCATGTAAATCATAATCTATACAAATTGCAGTGTATATCCCACAAACATCATATTGTATTATCATGAACTTAGTAGGTTCTGCATTATCATACCTGGGAACTCTTTCAATGGGCTTTTCCCATGGTGTGTCTGGGCCCAGTACCAGGCATGTCCACCAATCAGCAGGCCTCCTCCCTCAGCCACAAAGTCCACAATTTCCTCTGCATGATTATCACTGTATGCTGTACACACAAACACACTCAAGTCCTTCCTGAATTTTGTCTTCTCACACTTTAATCCTAACTTGCTGAGACCACTGAAAGCATGATCATGGGCTACACCAATCGTCCCTTGTCGGCCTTCATCTAACCAGTGAATGACATTATTCCAAAATTGACCAAGAGTCTGTAATGAAAGGGATTATGTCAGAGACAGAGACAGAAGTTGTCCACAAGTCAACATTATACACACTCTAATGTAAAACAAGTTAAATATGAAGTACAGTTGAGGGCAAAATTATTAGTCCCCCTATTATATTTCATTGTTTTAAAAGTATTTCCCAGAGCAAAGAATTTTTAACAGTTTTTTTCAAACATCCTAGTTTTATTTTGGATGCATTATTTGAAATCTCTCAAGCTCCACCAGATTTGATGGTCTTCTAGCATGGACTTGGTTTTCAGCTCATCACACAGATTTTCAATGGGATTTAAGTCAGAACTTTGTGCAGGCCAGTCAATAACTTCTGGAGGTAGTTCTTCACCAGGAGTGACGTATGTTTTGGGTTGTTGTCTTGGAAGACAAAGTGATGACCGAGAGTTTTGCTGCTGACTGCTTCAGGTTTTCTCATAAACCTTCTTTCTTTATGATTCCTTCCACCTCAACGAGATTCCCAGTTCCAGACGCACTGAAGCATTTCCACAGCATAATACTCGCACCAGCTCACATACTCGCAGTGTTCTTTGGGTTATATGGCTCTTTCTTCTTTCTTGAAACATAAGCAAAGAGCTCTAGTTCCGTCTCATCTGACCAAAGGACATGCTTCCAGTATGCATAATATCTGTGTTAAAAATGCTTTGCTCTGTTTAACAGCAATTGGGAAATACCTTTGGGCTAATCGTTTCATCTGCAACTGTAAGTAGTTTATATCAACTCTCAAAATGAGATCAAACTGTAAATGGGGAAATTCTTACTGTGGACTTAATTTGACAAATTAAGTCATCAATTCCTATTCAAATCAGTATGTAAACTCTACCTCTGCTCCAACAAATCCTTCATGGGACATCACTATGACTCTTCCCTGTCCATAGTAAGCTCCTGCCAGGAATGTCTGTCCTTTTTCTGTGATTCCAATGGGAAAGGCAAGTGGGCCGTGGACCAGGATATCAGAAAATAAAGCTCCACCCTGAACATCAAACTCTGAGACGCCCTTGAGTAAAAACTCCAAGTCGTCCTCAAAATCTTTACCAATCCTGTATTTGAATGAAAGAGGACATGGAGGCAGTTATAACAAGAATGAAATGAAGATAAATAAGAAAATATAATAAGTCTCTTTAAGTGTTAATCACATTTTGATTGATTGATTGATTGATTGATTGATTGATTGGTTGATACTTTATTAATCCCAAGATGGGAAATTGAAATACCTGAATTTTCAAAATTGTGAATTGCTTTTTTGCTTGAGTGAGATAAAAACATTATTATTTTTCTTAATATGAAAATGAGCAAGTAAGTCTAGAACAAAGCAGAACAGTAAAGTTATGAAAGGAATCTAATCAGTAGATAAAAATGTTATATGCAAACTGAAACATTCATGTGCAATGAAAGAGAAGTGTAGTATTGACTCACACTACAGACATCCAGGATGATGGGATTTGAGGATAGACAGGTATGACCTCTTTCTCACACTGATGATCAGAGAAGTAGATCCCTGCCACACCCGAAACTTTGTTCCCTTCAAACTGAAGCAGTGTGTTCTCCTTCGAGTGACTTGCAGCCCAGCTCCATGCCTGTCCTGCTATTAGCATGCCTCCTCCAGCTTTCATAAATGCCACCAGGTCCTTGTAGTCTGCACCCACAGTGTAGGCATCTGTCACATACACACCAACCTCTGGATTGTCACTAAAAGCCCCAACTTCTTTGACTTGGAAGTGGGATTTGTTGAGATTTTTAGCAAATGCCACTACATTTTTATGGATCCCCACAGACAGGTTGTTGGATTGATCTCCTCTCAGCCAGGTCAGAGCATTCTCTACAAGAGCTGGAAAGGCTTTCAGGTAGCCCTCATGACCCAGAACTACGATCCTTCCCCTGCCGTACAGAGATGCAGCTATCATGACCTGGCCTCGGCTGTTCATTGCCAAAGGAAAGGCATGGTCTCCAATCAGAACCAGGTCACTGGGAACACCAGAGCCACGGAGATCCAATTCTCTCAAACCTCTTATTAGCTGCATGTAGGCTCCTTCATGGTGGTTTTGCATGGCCAGGAGTGACATGGTGACAATGACTGGTGCTCTGAAAATGTACAAAGAGATTGAAGGGTATAGGCAGAAAGTAAAGGCAGAAAAACATTAAATTCTACGTTAATACATGTATGTCCATCATACTAAAACATAAAGAGTGAAACAAAATTAAAATCATTAATGAATTATATATATATATATATAATGCCAGACAAAGAGACGATTGGCTACTCTGCACAAGGATTTACTTAATTTACCTACAACTAATGAATTCATGAAGCAAAAAGTTAAATTTTTTTTCTTTTACCTGAAAGTGAAGCAGTCTTTTTAGGGCTTTCCAGACAGGTGCTCCAATATATGACAGCACAGATGAGAGGAAATAAATGAGAGCAAAAAATGAGGGTGGTTATGCACAAAAGAAGGAGTGACTTTAGTGCATGCAGCACTGTGATGGCCCTGATCAAACATGAGAGGGCAACACCTTTCTGTCTACCTTTTCAGTGCAAATACCTCACTGGAGAAACACCCTGACTAAAAAAAGGAGACAAACCTGTTTTGTGTTCTGTTTTTCCCTGTTGTCACAACAAATGTCATGATGTGTCTATTGACACAAGGTGTGAGCTGTAAAATAAAACTCTCACAAAATATTTATTTCTAAAATAAAAACAGAACTACTCTGTCAAAGTGTAGAACTTGAATAAACTTTAATGTTTAATAAGAGGAGGTATAAAAACAAGTTGAAACATCTTACTTATTCAGAAAAAATGGCCTTCCATAATCTTGTTTAGAGTGTTTTTAATAAAGCTGTATTTTTTAACGTTCTTCTTAAGGCTGCATTATTAAGGATTGCTGAAAAATATTCTTACATAAACTGTATTAAGTTTTATCTGCAGAATACTAGAATTTGAAATTGTGGTTCCTTGGCCCAATTCAAACCTTACATCTCTTGTATGTGGACAACTTTAACTCTTGTGACTGCATGTGATAAGGTCTGGCATCCCTGTCCTGTCTTCAAATACACACTGTCTGTTTAAATCAACCAAATAATGTTTTCTGATTGTACAGATGTGTCTGATATCAAAGGCCAAACTGGTCAAATGTGATGCTTCTTTTATAAAACAGTTCAATAAATGCTATTTTACTGCTGAAAATTAGAAGCTACAGGTTTTTATTATTATTATTTATGGCTTATATAAAAATATAAATAAATAAATTCCACAACTGGACTGATGTGACTGTTGCCTAATAATCAAAACAATGAGCATGTCATGTCTGGTCTATTGGGGCAGGTTTGAGTCTTTTATGTTTAGTTTTATTTTTTACTTTGCCCGCTCCTCTTTTCCTGTGCCTGTGTTTTGTGTTTTATTTTCTCCACGGCTGTTTTCCATTTCCTGGTCCTCGTAAAATCATTGGCTCCTCCCTTAAACACAGTGACTTTCTGCTGCCAGGTGCAAGTTAGTTGAAAATTCTCAGTCATTTTTGCTGTCTTTTCTCCTCGTCCTCTAGTTATTGCTGTGCTCTGCCATGCCAGCTGACCAGTCTCGCTCTTCGTGTTTGTGAACCCCTTTGGACTAAATGTACAATTTCCTTTGTTTTTTGTAAATAAATATCACTGAACTTTTCGGTACCGTCTCAGTACCGTACCATCTGGGTTCAATTATATCCACGTATTCCATTCCATTGTTTCCTGTTCTTTGTTGATGGTCTCCAGTAACTTTTTAATGAAATGCAAGACAGAATGCTTTTTTTGTGTGTGTGTGTTCAGGTTGAATTATAAGTCATCATGCTTGTATGAAGTTTCTCACTGGTGCCCACTCACTCACTGATGTCACATAAACAGACTACTGGGAGGTTTGCACAGAAGTATGTTTATGACTTTTTGTCCACGTGAGTGCAAATGAACAATAGGCAAGATGCTGAAACTTAACCATAGACGCAGGCACGTCTTAATTGTGCAGTGTGAACACACTAATCTCTGGGCTCTGACATTAAAAATATGTAAGATAGCAGCAGCTAAAGTGGCTTGATACTACAGTAAGCCCCAGTGCTGTTATGCACAACATAGAAGACAATGCCTCTTGTTCATTCGAAATGCTTGCAACTGGACGAAACTAATGTTTCAGCTCATGCTCTCTCAAGTTAAAATGTTTTTCACAATCTGGAACTCTACGTCTCACTGTCTACACTGCACCACTATCTCTTAATTATTTATTAATTAAGGCAAATGTATTTAACAATAAGTGCTTCATTTTATGTGAATGCTTCTTTGTCATCACCACGATTTTCTACTGAGTGAGACTTGGCTCACTACAGGTGATTTACTTTCAGTAGAATATGAACAACATATCAGATGTTGAAACTGATACATTTTTACCATTTCATGAAAAATAGCTAATTTTGAACTTGATGGCAGCAACACGTCTCAAAAAAGTTGGAACAGAGACAACAAAAGGCTGTAAAAGTAAATGGCACAAGTCAAAAACAACTGGAGGAGCATCAACTAATAGTAATGTGACTGGGTATAAAAGGAGCATTTCAGATGTAACGATGGGCAGAAGTTCACCAATCTGTGTCAAAATACGTCTAAAAATTGTGGCAAAATTTCAGAAAAATGTTCCTTAATGTAAAACTTCACACTCAGTCTGTACTAAGCACCAGTGAGTTTACTCTACTAATTGCGTAGCAAAAATCTAACTGCAGTTCACTTTACCGCGGTGTCAAACCGGCGTCTCCATACACAGTATATAAATACATACATATACATACTTTTTTGCATCTTAAATACTTTTTGTTTTGTACTTTCGGTTTAAATAAATACAAATTCCACGGGACTTTATATGAATTATGTAATAAAAATGGATATACTGAACTTCCACATATAACTTAAACAGCACACAGAGAAGCCTTTAGTTAAAACCAGGTAAATTAAAAAAACAATACAATTTCTCAGCTTTTCACATTTCATATTACCTCTTGGTACTTTTCGTTCGTGGGGTGGAGGAGACAACGCAATGAGACAACCTCATCGAACCCGTTTTAATGTACAAGAAGAAACATTTTAAAGTAATCTAAAAGCATGGACTTTACCAGATAGGGTTCCGTTTCAGTGGAGCTGCATAAATATCCTGGACTGACTGTGGATGTGATCCCGGAAAAGTGAGCCCGGAACCAAAATCAACGGATTTCTAGTCGAGTGTATTTTCCCGAAGGACCATGCGCACAGCGTGTGACAATTGTTGTCTTAGCTCGTATACGAAACTCGAATGGGTTATAAACAGTAGGTAAAGTGAAATTAAAGCTGACTTGCTGTGTTTGCAAGCCCAAATGTCTTGCGCGCTGGTCAGCACCTCTGGAGTTCGGATTCATTTGGAGGACGGTCGAGCTGTGATTCTGGGCCGGGGTCCTGACACCGGGGTCACCGATAAGAAATGTTCAAGGCACCAGGGTGAGGAAGAGTTTAGCTGTTTGTCCACCATACATCTGAAACTGTTCAGCACTCAAAGAAAACCTGCATTAATTAATACGTTGAGCCATGAATTCTTCACGAGCTAGCTATAGGCAACTTGACTTGCTTCCGGAGTCTGTTCAATAAGCTATACTATTTAATAAAACACTTACCATAATAAATACCAATACAACCAACCCCACCCGCTCCAGCTAAATGGGATTAGACAGCAGTCCTCCCCAGATGTTTGATACACTGTATCACTGTTAGATTATTATTGTAAATTGTTAGAAGTTTGAAGTCTGTACTCTTTTTTTGAACATAATCTGTGGTTTGCATTTTGTTTTCCTTCACCATCAGAATTATGCAATCATCTACTTTCCTTGGCTTCCGTGGTCTTTCAGGTCTTTTGGTGTCTCTGAGTTCACCAGTGGATTCCTTCCCTGTTTTAGGAGTGTAGCAAATTATTGATTTGGCCACTCTTAATTTCGATATCTCTCTTGATAGGTTTATTTTGTTATTATTTATTTTTATTTACTTATGCATTTATTTATTTATGTTGAATGATGACCACCGTCACTTGCTTTGCCAACTTTTTCGGTCTTATATTGGAAGTTTCAGTCAAAAGCCAACAAACACAAACTCAACACTTGTAATCAGTTTCAGACCTTTATCTAAAAGCAGTAGCAAAGACTGTTGATAAGAAATAATACTGATATCAACTTTAATCATAGCATAACAATAATAGGTTATAATAGTGATAATAATAGCATCGAAACTGGATCTGGATCCTGCAGCATGAAGGGAGTGAGAAAGCAAGGTTAATGACGTCTAATAAAGTCATATTCATACATTGACTGTGAGGGAGTGAGTGTGAGTGCTGTGTTTTGGGACCGAAGTGATCTGTTGGGCTGATAAGGCGAAATTAGATCTTTATGATATGATGGGGCCTGATCATTAAGTGCTTTATATGTAAGGAGGAAGATTTTAAACTGAATTTTAAACTGTATAGGGAGTCTGTTTTATCATGTGACTCGGCAGAGTGAGCATCAGTTCTAAAGTCAGCATGACGGCAAAGTGGAAGAAAGCATTGTGTGGACATATATGGCAGAAAATGTAAAAAAAAAAAGAAAAAAATTATCTACATTAACACATGAAACTGCACTAGAAAGAGAATGCCAAATAATAATAATAATAATAATGATAAAAAATGGAAGGCTGGTGTCCGAGAAGACATAAAGTGCTGGCCAAGTCGTTTCAAACTAGCAATGAATATCCAGATAGTTCACACACAGTATCATAATGGTGATAAGTAATGGGTTATCTTTTTTTTTTTTTTTTTTTTTAAGTCTAAACAATGTTTTCGAGCTTAAATACTTTGAGCTCGATAAAATGTGCTTTTACAATTACTTTACTAGCTGCATTCAGATAGACAGTGTTGGACAACTTACTGTCAACATGTAACAGATTACAAATTACTAGTTACTTGCATTTAAAAGTAAAACGTTACAATTGAATTTTAGTCTGAATAAAGAAACTTTTAAACTACTTTTGTTTTACATTTACCAAAAACTGCCTCAGAATAAGCATGTGCCATATAAAGGTGGGCTGAAGGAAAGAAGAAGCATTTTTTTCCATTAACAGATTGCAAACTGTTTTTAATAATGCAGCATTAAAAAACATAGTTAATGTGAGGTGCCATGGGGTGAATTGCAGAAGTTTTGTCGTTGTAATGTGAACAGGTGTTAGTCACATGTGTTTAGAAATGGGAATTCCAGGAATTCCTCCTCTCCAACATAATAAGGCATGTGTTGAATACATTAACAAACTCGCCCTGTGGCCTATTCTGTAGAACAACCCGCAGAGGGGCTTCAGGTTGTGATGAGAAAAAAGTATCAATATCGATATCAATGATACCAGCCGCTGTTGGATCAGTATCATCATTTGCATTTCAATTATTCACACTTTTGTCCCATCCAGTTTGCTAAGACCTTAAGAACAATACATATTTTCACATCGGTGTCTCCAAAAGTCTCCAGTAACACCAGAAAAAAAAACGCTGGGTTTGTCGCAAGTTGTTTTTTGAAAAAGAGTCACTAGACTCTGAATACTCGCTAAATATAGTGACTAAGTCGGTAAGTTGGCAACATTATGTAGACTTTCACATTCCTCCTTTTGCCACAGATTGTCTTCCGTCCAAGTTTCCCTCATTTATTTGAGTGGCACTGCTGCAAGGAGACGTGGCATAGAGACTGTTTACTTTAGATCACCTTAATTTATTAATTAAAATATAGATATTAGCCCTAAAGTATTGATTATCATATTGCAGGAGGAAGGATGAATGACCAAATCAATATTTTGAACCACCCCTACAGACGAGTGCAAATTTTCCTCCAGTATTTTCTGATAACATGCTGTATTCACCTTGCCATCAATTTGGACCAAGATCCCTGTGCCTTTGTAGCTCACACATCCCAAAAACATCAGCAGTCCACCTCTGTGTTTCATCATGGGCCTTGTTGACTTCTCTCCAAATGTAGCATTTATTGGTGTGGCCATAAGGTTCAATTTTGGTCTCATCACTCCAAATAACTTTGTTCCAGAAGTTTTGACGCTTGTCTCTATGCTGTTTGGTGTATTGTAAGCAGGCTGCTTTGTTCTGGCAACTCGACCATGTAGCCCGTTTCTCTTCCAGTGCCTCCTTATTGTGCAACATGAAATAGCCACACCACTTTCTTTCAGAGAGTCCTATATGTCAGCTGAAGTTTTTTGTGGGTTTTTCTTTGCGTCCCAAACAATTTTCCTGGCAGTTGTGGCTGAAATTTTTGTTGGTCTGTCTGATTGTGGCTGGGTTTCAACGGAATCCCTCATTTTTCACTTCATAATTAGTTAGAACACTGTTGATTGGCATTCTCAATTCCTTAGGTATATTTATATATACTTTTCCTGTTTTACCTTCTCCCAAAAAATTTTTGCTAATTCTTTTGCGTTCTCCATGGCTCGGAATCCAGCAACATTTATGCAGCACTGGATGAAACATGCAGGTGTCTGTCAGGAGCCCAGAAACTGACTTGTTATACACACAGTGATTACAGTCAAACAGATCACAGGTGGGGATGGTTACCTTTAGCAGACATTTAAATCTGTGTGTTAACTCTTATCGGGCCAAAACCTCCAGGGTATGTAAACTTTTGATCAGGATCATTTGGGTAGTTTTTTTCTCAAAATGATTTAAAAAAGAGAAAACACAATTGTTTCATAATAAATGGCTTCATCAAACCACTAACCATGAGTGAAAGAAAAGTTTTTGTATTATCTTACATATTGTCTAAAAAAGAATATTTTTTAGACAATTTTTTAGCCAAGAATATCACAAATTTTGCCAGGGTATGTAAATGTATGAGAACAACTGTATATAAATATAGATATTAGGGCTGCATATATAATATATGCAGCCCTAATATCTTTTTTTCCGACCAACAGACACAGATTTTGTTTGTGTGCACAGAAGTGAGCATACAAGAGAGATACAACATGCTTGTGATTGTGCTTTTCTTGTTTTTCTGCCAGTGAAATTGGTGGCTTGCTACGCAGACCAGGATGTGGTTGTCACACAGGTATGAAAATAAACAGGGCTCAGTGCCACACCTTATAATCCAGCTGGACTGTTAAACTACATCCCAAATGACATCACATATGAGTTAAATTTACATTAGGCAGGATTTGTTTTGGGAATTATTTATCAATAATTTCATATTATGATCTCAAGTGTAAGTCTTTTAAAATAATCACAAAATAAAAACATCAGTTATGTCATTGCGTCATTGCTCTTTAATCTTTATTGCCTTGAGGTTATTGTAACCCTGTAACCTCTAACTGCAATAGTACAGCATTGACATGTGTCCTTTTCCCTCTACAGCTAGGTGCCAACCCTAGTTTTTTGGATGGTGTGAAGCTGGGCCGCGGACAGTGTGGTAAACTGACCCATGGAAGTTTTCTGTATCTGGTTAACCAGAACCATCCATTTCAAGTTCACTACTCTCAGAGTTTCAGTGGTAAAGCCTCCAGCACTACACAAAAAGTCAGTGATAAAACTAGAGGAGGAAGAGAAGAAATAGAGGCACAGTCAAGTCCGACACCTAAAAGAAGTATAAAGGATTTCTTCTCTTCTTCCCCTGTAAAGGTAACACATTTTTTGGCCATTGGGTTATAATCAAATTATTGTATTATTTTATGAATCTTATTTTTCTTAACATATGTGATCTTACAGCAAAGATAACATTTATCAGTTGAAGTCAGACAAGTGAAAATGATGGGCATTTATTTTTTATGTTTTAGTCATTCAAAAGACAATGGAGTTCAGACAGGGATCGTCCTGAGGTAAAGCACCAAAAGAAAGAGGAGGAGGCCTTAGGTGGATGGATGAAGGAAGAAGAAGAGGATGAGGAGGAAAGACTGGCTAAGGAAAAACTCAGGCAGCTGCAGGAGTTGGCTGAAAAGACTATGACAAAGAGGAGTAACAGCATCCAGCCTGCACATTCTCCATCATCTTCATCATCAAAGGCGTATCTAACAAGTAGCTGGCAGAAGAAAGACAACATGATGTTTTACACTGGTGCTGGAGTCAGAGGGAGTGACAAGGTGTGGTCTTTCATAAAGATTGTCTTTGAATCTGTCCAAATCTGGTTTTAACATCTATGTTGGGTGTTTGGATCATGCAAAATTGTGTATTGGGACATTAGTGTAGCCACTAATAAACAAAATAACAGTAACAAAACAGTAAAATACTTAAATACTGAGCTCTCAGACACAGACATTTTTTTAACTTTTAATACTTGTGTTTCCACCTCCAGATTGCTGGGTTTGACATAGACGGTTGCATCATCACCACCAAGTCCGGGAAAGTTTTTCCCACTGCACCAGATGACTGGAAGTATGTGATCACTACAAAGTATTCATTTTAGCCATATTCTGCGATTTTGAAGAGTAATGACTTATAAATGTCAGTGGCTTCTATACAGTGTCGGTTACATGTCGCATTTGTTGTAATTGTCCATGTGTTCAATTACCAGGATACTGTACCCAGAGATTCAGCCCAGGCTGGCCACTTTGCACAAAAATGGATATAAGGTGAGAAAGAGAAGTTGAATTTTGTAATGTATAGTATAAGCCTTTTTTTAATCAAAAGTATGATCTCTGGTTGTATTTGCCATTGGACTTTCTCATGGTGTACCTTCACTTTCTTCTTGTAGGTGGTGTTCTTCACCAATCAGATGGGGATTGCAAAAGGCAAACTGAGACCAGAAGTTTTCAAATCTAAAGTAGAGGACATCATCACTACATTGCAGCTACCTGTGCAGGTTAGTTTTGTTGTAAATCATCTCTTACTACTTCAGGAAATATCCACTTTTAACCACTAAATAAAAGGCTCACCTAATAAGTATTGTTGTGGCTTTTTCTCCGTTAGACAGCCATATCTGACTGAAAATGTTTTTAAACCTCTCACAAAGAAACATTTGAACTTATGGATGGAGGCAGCAGTAGATCAGCAACTCATGTGTGCTATGATTTTAAATTGCAGATTTTTTTCATGAGGAATTAAAAAAGCCCATAACCATCCATTAAAAAAGAAAAAAAAAATCAGTTATGCATCATGGCACACAGCAGTTTTGACACAAACTTCAGTTTCTGGAGGGAATACTGAAGGTAATATAAAGTGGCAACCATATTTTAAGGATAATGTTACCTTCAGAAGGCTTAGATTTTATTAGATGAGTCCTATGTTAAGTTTCAATTATTTGTTTTCCCTATCTTCCTCACTGGCAGGCCTGTTTTCTGTAAGCGATGGCATCTGTGCCAGAGTGGTTCCCTGGCCCGACAATGCACATAGTGCTCATACATTAAAGTCAACACTGACACTGAACAGCAAAAATATCTGACTGGTAGACACTTCAGGTAGATTCTAAAGATATATAGATAAAACAGATATTTTGATCCTGTCTGTGTGATTGTGTTTCAGGTGTTCGTAGCAACTGGCCCTGGAATCTACAGGAAACCAGTTTTGGGAATGTGGAATTACCTATGTGAGATGGTAACTATTTTTTGACAGACATAAGAGCCACACCTCATATGACACTGACAACACTGAGTCATAGAAACTGTGCATAATTTACTGTTGACCCTTGATAGTCTACATTCTTTGTTGTTTTTCAACTGAATCATCACCCGTGTGTTTCCTGCTTAGGCTAATGATGGTGTCACAGTTGACAAGACAGTGAGTTTTTATGTGGGAGGTGAGTTGACATGATTAAAAGTGCCCATAATTAAAGGTCTTCAAAGTTATATGTGCACTTTATTTTATTTATTGTACATATATTTATATTTCTGAGAATGCTCTTTATATGAATATTTTTTATTAAAAAAAGTTTATAATTTTCCTTTATTTTATGATCCAACAGAGTTACTGACAACAATTTTGTTGTATGCTATTTTTACAATGACAATAATGCTATCTAATCTAATATGCATTTTATATGATATAATACAGATGCACATATGTTGATCTGCATTTTAAAAAAGCACACATTTAAATTCTTGCAGTGTTTCTCCTTTAAACCCAAACATTAAAGTAGATCTTAATCCTGATACAAACTACCTGAAATTTTCCGGATATGTTGTTTAATAATTCATTCAGTTCAATTCAGTTGTATTTTTGTGTGTATATATATATATATTTGTTGTTGTTGTTGTCTTATATGCTCTTACGGGCTGAGCACTATTTAATGCATGACGCATATAGAAATCAATCAATCAATGTATTTGGATAGCCCCAAATCACAATATACATTATTTTAAAATATTTGAGATTACCGTATTTTCCGCACTATAAGGCGCATTGTATTATAAGTTACACCTTCAATGAATGACCTATTTTAAAACTGTTTTCATATATAGGGTGCACCGCATTATAAGGCGCATAGAATAGAAACTACTGTAGTGGCTGGCTGGGGTTGCGTTATGTATCCACTAGATGGAGCTGCGCTAAAGGGAATGTCAACAAAACAGTCAGATAAGTCAGTCAGTCAAACTTTATTAACAGAATACAAAACAACGTTCTGACAACTCCGTTCACTCCCAAAACAAGTTGCAAACAAGTGCATTCACAATACGGTACCATACGTACGTACCGGTAGCTCTTACTGGAATTTGCGCCGCCTTCGTTGAAAACAATGTATTTCCAACTCCATTTGTCACAGTTCAAAGCTACATGAACAGCTGTTTTATTTTTTTCCCCGAGGTAACTTCAGTGACGTAGTATTATCTTTTACCAACAGCAAGGTACAACAGGTAGTGCAACTTTTTATCACGTAGTTAGTGCATTCACAAACGTGGAGGGGAACTTTCCCTGATTCAGTAAACACATAAAAGAAACAGTCTGATACCGCTACGGTAAATCAAACGTTAGTGCAATCACAATATAGTAACTCTCGAAATAGTGCAAAGCAATAACAATATAACAATAAGTCAACGTTGTTCAAACATTAATGTCCATATTCACAATATCTCCCAGCCTTGTTCAGTTGTAAACGCGTGAAAGAAACACGTGAAAGAAACACGTAAAGCTCACTTTTACCGCATCCAACATGTCTGGTTCTGTCTCGTCAAAGTCGTCATTATCCGAGTCAGTGTCGCTGCTGTTGTCTGGCAGTTCAGTGACAATTCCTGCCTTCGTGAAAGCTCGGACCACATTTGAGACTGATATATCAGCCCAGGCATCCACGATCAATTGGCTGATTGTGGCGTATGTCGCTCGGCGCTGTCTCCCCGTCTTGGTGAACGTGTGTTTGCCTTCAGTCATCCACTGCTCCCACGCAGTTCGCAGTCTAGCTTTGAACACCCTGTTGACACCAATATCTAGCAGCTGGAGTTCTTTAGTCAATCCACCCGGAATGACGGTAAGCACCGAATTAGTGTGCCTCACTTGTTTTTTGACACCATCGGTGATATGGGCGCACATGGAGTCATAAATCAATAGGGACGGTCTCTTGACGTAAATTTCTCTCAGCCACTGAACATCTTTTCTTCATCCATCCATCCCTTCGGGTTAGCTTTGATGACGACGCCGGCTGGAAAGTTTTCTTTTGGCAAGGTCTTCCTCTTGAAAATAACCATGACGCTTCTACTTGCTGCTCTCTGTTCAACAACCCACTGTTCGAGTTTGTCCTCCAACTGTGGCCATCTCGCTTTGTTCCCTCAGAAACTCTGCTAAGTCTTCTTTACTTGGTGCAGGTCATCTTGTTGCTTCCTCCACTTCTGTACCATTGATTCATTAATGTTGAATTCTCTCACTGCTGCTCTATTCCCATGTTCTACTGCTTGACTGTAAGCCTTGAGTTTGAACTCTGCATCGTAAGCGTGTCTCTTGAAAGGTGCCATTTTTAGGTTTTTATACACACACTAGTGGTGTGGGACTGGAATTCCCCTTTACCGTTTTTACCGCTGTTACTTCAGCCACGCCCCCTGGCTACGGTAGCCATAATTAACCAATATTGATCCATATATAAGGCGCATCGGATTATAAGGCGCACTGTCGGTTTTTGAGAAAGGCTTTTAGGTGCGCCTTATAGTGCGGAAAATACAGTAGTTGCCACATTGAGTAAGTACAGAAAGACTTCCTTTAGAAATGGGCAATAGTCACAGCTTCATACACACGAGATCAAGCATTATCATGATAGTTGATATAATGACATTAATAGACCTTAGCTGAACCTAAGCCCAGATACAGATACAACCAACACAGTCTGGAGGATTTTTTTTCCTTTTTGATTTTATTATCACTGTGAAAACATTCCATCTTTGCAAAGATGCTGCGGGAAGACCAGAGAACTGGGCTCCAGGGAGGAAAAAAAAGGATTTTTCTTGCAGTGACCGACTGGTAAGAAGTGAGATTCTCAGTCTGGTTCATGGTTTTTACCACATTCTGCCACTTCAATTCAATTCAATTTTATTTGTATAGCGCCAAATCACAACATACATTATCTCAAGGCACTGTACATAGTAAGGCCAAAACCTTTACAATATTTAATAATAATAATAATAATAATAATAATAATAATAATAATAATAATAATAATAATAATAATAATAATAATAATAATAATAATAATAATAATAATAATAATAATAATAATAATAATAATAATAATAATAATAATAATAATAATAATAATAATAATAATAATAATAATAATAATAATAATAATAATAATAATAATAATAATAATAATAATAATAATAATAATAATAATAATAATAATAATAATAATATCATCAGAACTGGGTCTGGATCCTGCAGCCTGCAAGATGAGGACAGAGAGAGAGACAGAGAGAATGGAAGGAGGCAGACTTGACTTGAGAAGGAATTCTCAAGTGAAGTCACATAATTAAGTCACATTCATACCCTGAGTGTGAAAGAGTGAGTGTGAGTGCACCACAGGAAATCCCCCAGAAGTCTAGATCTATAGCAGAATAACTAAGAAATGGTTCAGGTTTCCCAGCATTTTGAATTAACTGAAGGGTTTTAACAGACCTAATAGAACTCTTGCCTCAACTGGACTGCTCTTGGTCACTGCAGTCCTCATGCAGAAACCAGAGATTTGCCTTTTAAATAGTCTGTATTTACAGTTGTGCCCATAAAGTACCCTGGCAGAATTTGTACAGAGAATATGAATGATAATACAAACATTTTTTTTACTCATAGTTAGTGGTTGGTGAAGCTGTTAAATATCAAACAATTGTGTTTTTGCTTTTTACATCATAATGACAACAGAAACTATCCAAATGACTCTGATCAAAAGTTTACATAACCTAGTTTAACCTAGTTGTACTGGCCCCTTTAACATCAATGACAGCTTGTAATCTTTTATGGTAGTTGTGGATAAGGAACTTTATTACTTTATATATAACTAGCATCATATGTCTACTTAAATATGTAATCTAAACACTGTACATGACTGTCAGTGCAAATATTATCACTCATTGTGAGTGACTCACTTTGTTTAATGTGTTTTCCATGCCACTAGGTGGCTGTATTGGCAAAAAAAGTGGCTTGACTAGATGATGTCTTTGGTTGAGTGCTAAAGAGCTGTGCAGTCCACCTAACAGAGTTAAGACCATCTTCAACCTTAAGCTTGAGTAGGCTGTTATTACTACCTCTCTGAAGTAAACAATTCTTAAGAAGTCAACCTGTGCACTGTCCAAACGATTCTACCTTATTCTGCAAAATACACACAAAACTGCTACAATCTGAGCATTACATGTACGTTATCTGTGTTTAATTAAAGGCTTCCTTCTTGTTTTTGTAGTTTGCTCTCAACATTGGGCTGCAGTTCTACACACCAGAGGAGTACTTCCTGGGATGGAAGAGAGCCCCCTACTGCCTGCCAGATTTTGACCCTGTGAGTACAAATTAATTAGTTTGTTTGGATGTTTCATTTTTTGTCAGTTTTTGCAGAGTTCATGTCTGTATTGTTTTGTGAATGATATTTCATCTTCGGCAGAGGAAGCTTTTCTCCACTGCCAGGCTGTACGACCCACCAATGGCCTCCCTTACATCCAGCCAGACAGAGGTCATTGTTGCTGTGGGTTTCCCTGCTGGTAAGTTAAAATGGAGAGTATACCACCTTTAGTTTTTACCTGTGTTGCCATCAGCTTTCTGATTCTGTTTACTTTTATTTTTCTCTGCAGCGGGTAAATCCACTTTCTTCCACTCTCATGTCATTCCAAAAGGCTATGTGTATGTCAACAGGGTGAGTAAATATTTTGTCTGGGACTGTCGCTCAAGTTCTTCAAGTGTGTTTTTAGTTATTTTATTTTTACTTTTTGATCATTTTATTTAAATTACATTTTAAGTCAATCAGTTGACTGGTTGTCCTAAAATTTAAATTCATATATTCAAAATGTTTTAAACATAAACATATCACTTAGTTGTCTCTTCTTTTTTTTTAAAAAATCAAGTAAGAATGTTTGAGGTTGACAACATGGCTGCCAGTGGGGACACAAGAAACTTAACAAAAGGTTCATATTATAAAATCTCTGCCTGCTTAAGTCTATGATATCTTAACAATGTTAATCATTTTATTTCACTGTTTAATAGACTTTTCCAACTGAAAACTGAAGTTTGTCATCAGTTCACTCCCACAGCAAAGTAGTTGCTGTTTTGCCGCATGGAATATATTCTAAATAAAATGTAATCTTAAGCCTGCTTAAGTCACAATATCTTAAGCATTTGTTAAGTGGCTAAGATATATTTCACAGCCACAGGGGTGCACACTGCTCTGTCCGCACTGACTACATTTCAGAACTTTACACAACCACACACAAAATAGAACCCTCCCTTTAATGATATAAAATAATCATAATCACCAAGATGATGAGTCATTAGGGTTATTTTTATTTACTTTTGGCCTGATCTTAAAGCGTTTTCTAAATCTTGTAATTTTTGTGCCAGGACACACTTGGTTCATGGCAGAGATGTGTTTCAGCATGTGAGCATGCTCTGAAAGAAGGCCACAGCGTTGCTGTAGACAACACTAACCCAGACCCTGAGTCTCGCAAACGGTAATGCACAGCCAGATTGGTATTTACTGTGTAGGTAAGGTGTTGGTGTTTATTTGCTTGCTTTCAATAGCACATCAGAATCCACCTCACTTGGTACACCGTAATGCAAACAAAAGCATCAAAAGACACTTCTGCATTTGAACATAAACAACTAAGTATTTGCAGGTGGTGATGCACTGTTATGAATCATAGCACAATAGCAAAAATGACACAGAAACTCAACAATATTATTTGCAGTGTAATAGATCACTGTAATAGAAAACTGTGAAATGACCCAAACAAACAGAATTGCATGTGAGAAGGTTAGGATTTGTATTTAATATAATTATTTTCACTAATTTCCTTTTCTCTTTTTCTGTAACCAATACTCCATTGCTGCATATGTCCAGCTATGTGGATGTGGCAAGAGCGGCAGGAGTAGCTTGTCGCTGTTTCTACTTCTTGGCCTCTCTGGAACAAGCCAAACACAACAACAGAGTAAGTCTCTCCTCTCTTGTTGTATTTGTCTTGTCAGGTGATGATGTTTTTTTTTTTTTTTAATGTTTGTAATATTTGTTCTCAGTTCCGTGAAATGACTCCATCAGAAGGCAAACATGCAAAGGTCAATGACATGGTTTTCCACAGCTACAAGTAAGCTTTTTATTGTACCCACTCAGTATACTTTGAATCCTGTCACCAGTAACTAAACACTGTAGACTTGTTTTCATGGTGTTTTCTCATTAAATGATATTTTTCTCCTGACAGGAAACACTTTGTGGCTCCTGCTCTCTCTGAGGGATTCTCCGAGATCCTCCAAATCCACTTTGTCCCAAACTTTAAAGATAGCAAAGCAGAAACCCTGTTCAAACAGTTTTCTGAAGGCTGAATAGACCGTTGGCTTTCTGACACTATCATGAGGCTGCTGACGTTGAGATAAAAGTTCAAGTTTTTAGAAATATGGTTGTATGAGATACTGACAGATGGTGTAGACTTTGCTGAAAACCAACGCTAAGTGCATGGCTGGGTACAGGGACATGTTGGCTGCTTTATCTCACTGTTGGAAAGCCTCTTCTAAATGGAAGTTTGTTTAAATTTGTAAACCTATCACTTTGAACACCAAAGTTCCTTTTACAATATCTGTGTATTTAGTTTGCATGGACAAAGAAGCTACTGGTTTGTCAGTAACTCATTTTGACAGTTTTTGTCATATCCACCTTTACTTAAAACAGAAGTCACAAAATGTCTCAGTTGAGCTTGCTGTTGTCTATGTAAGTGGCTTTTTCTCTATGTTCCAGCTGGCAGTCGTTGTGTTCATGAGGTTAAGTGTTTGTGTCTCAGGCTGATTTCCAATGATGGTGTGCTGGTGGGGAAGAGGGCACACGGTGAAGTCAGCATTGATTATGTATCAGAACCTAAAGCAACTGCACTGCAACATCAAAAGAACCTCTGACCAGGTATCTCCATTAAGTTTTATGAAAGAAATAATATTAATAAAATAAGAAAAAAAGATGATATGGTTTCTTAACAGAAAAGTACATTTACTTTACTGTCAGTGTTTCAAACTATACTTGATACTTGTGATTATGTGATCAGATGAAGTTGTTATTAATAAAGTTCTGTTGAGTTTTGCACTGTGCTGCTTTTATGGCTTAAGCCAAGTTGATCCATTCAGTCGACCTCAGGCAGGAACTGGATCTGATCACCCAGATGCTGCTTCAGCCACGGCATGATCTCAAACAGGTCAATGTGAAAGTCCCGGGCATCGGGAGGCGGACGGTCACTGCTGTATTGTCCCTGAGCTGAGTTGTGTGGGTCACATACGTCTGAGGTGCCCCAGCTCACTATGCCCACCTGGGATGAGAGCATGAAGTGGAGTCACTGTGATGCTGTCCATGATCACACTGCAATAGAGCTCCTGTAGCTCATGTCATATAATCCATTATGCAACACTCAGATGTATTGAGATATATACAGACCCTTTCCAAAAAATTAGAATATCATGGAAAAGTTTATTTATTTCTATAATTCCATTCAAAAAGTTAAACTTTCATAGATTATAGATTCAGGGCCCACAATTTAAACTATTTCAAGTATTTATTTGTTTATTTTAACATAATTTGGGATTCCAGCTAGTAAAACCCACAAAAACAGGAATTCATAAAATTAGAATACTCTGGAGAAATCACCATTTACTCCCCAGTTTTTGCATAAAAAAAAGAAAGAAATTAGGATCACATCAAATCAAAGTTATGGAAGCCCAGATTTCCTTGATGCTTGCTGTCAGCTCTTCTTTGTTTTTGGGTCTGGTGCCCCTCATTTTCCTTTTGATAATACCCAATAGATTCTCAGTAGTCTGGCGAGTTGGCTGGCCAGCCAAGCACTGTGATGGCATGGGCTTCCAACCAGGTTTTGGTGCTTCTGGCGGTATGGGCAGGGGCCAGGTCCTGCTGGAAGATGAAATCTGCATCTCCATACAGTTACTCAGTAGAAGGAATCTTGACGTCCTCTAAAACATTCTGGTAGACTGTTGCAATGACCTTGAATTTAAGAAAGCAGAGTTTACCAACACCTGCACTGGGCATTGCACCCCAAATCATGAGTGACTGTGGATATTTCACACCGGACCTCAAGCAGCTTGGGTTCTGTTCCCCACCCTTTCTCCAAACCCTTGGACCTTGATTCCCTAATGAAAGGCACACTTTACTTTCATTGTTCTGTTCCTCACCCGTCTTCCTCCAAACCCTTGGACCTTGATTCCCTAATGAAAGGCACACTTTACTTTCATTGGAAAAGAGGACCTTGGACCACTGGCCAACAGTCCAGTCCGTCTTCACCTTAGCCCAGATGAGATGCTTCCTAAGTGGCTTGACCCGAGGAACCCGACAGTTGTAGCCCATCTTCCGGATGCGTCTGAATGTGGTGGTTTTTGAAGCTGTGACTCTGGCCTCATTCCACTCTTTCTGGATGTCTGCCACATTCTTGAATCTTCTCTGTTTGATAATCCGCTGAAGCCCAGAGTCCTCTCTTTTGCTGGTGCATCTCCTCCTGCCACATTTTGCCCTTCCACTAGACTTTCCATTGATTTCTCCACAGTATTATAATTTTATGAATTCCTGTTTTTGTGGGTTTTACTAGCTGGAATCCCAAATTATGTTAAAATAAACAAATAAATACTTGAAATAGTTTAAATTGTGGGCCCTGAATCTATAATCTATGAAAGTTTAACTTTTTGAATGGAATTATAGAAATAAATAAACTTTTCCATGATATTCTAATTTTTTGGAAAGGGTCTGTGTATATATACATATACATAGCAGTACCTTTTGGAAGTCTTAGGGCACTCAGCTTTGCTGTCTGTCAAATTTGTTGACATGAAATAAGACAATCACAGGTTTTGCCAGGAAAGTTAATTTTGGTTACACTCCAGGTTTAATAGAGCCACGGTTGTGCTATTGTTCAAGTGTAAGGGTTGGTCTAAAATATTATTTTCAAACTGAAAATAAATAAACAAAAACTAGATACATATATTTGGAAAAAGGTCTGGTGGTATGAAAAGCCACCAAATGGAAAATCAGCACTTACAACCACCTGCAGACATTTATCTGCTTGGTCTGATGGGGAATAGTGAGGTAACAAGCCACACCTGGCCATGAAACTTTTAGTCAATTGTACAATTACAGTCAGGTCCATAAATATTGGGACATCGACACAATTCTAATCTTTTTGGTTCTCTATATACCACCAAACCACCGATTTGAAATAAAATGAACAAGATTTGCTTTAACTGCAGACTTTCAGCTTTAATTTGAGTATTTACATCCAAATCAGGTGAACGGTGTAGGAATTACAACAGTTTGTATATGTGCCTCCCACTTTTTAAGAGACGAAAAGTAATAGGACAAATTAACAATCAATATTTGTTTGCCAATCCTTTGCAGTCAATTACAGCCTGAAGTCTGGGACGCATAGACATCATCCCTGGTGATGCTCTGCCAGGCCTCTACTACAATTGTCTTCAGTTCCTGCTTTTTCTTGAGACATTTTCCCTTCCGTTTTTTCTTCAGCAAGTGAAATCCATGCTCAATCAGATTCAGGTGATTGACTTGGCCATTGCATAACATTCCACTTCTTTGCCTTAAAAAGCTCTTTGGTTGCTTTCGCAGTATGCTTCGGGTCATTGTTCATCTGCACTGTGAAGTGCCGTCCAATGAGTTCTGAAGCATTTGGCTGAATATGAGCAGATAATATTGCCCAAAACACTTCAGAATTCATCCTGCTGCTTTTGTCAGCAGTCACATCATCAACCAGTTCCATTGGCAGCCATACATGCCCACGCCATGACACTACCACCACCATGCTTCACTGATGAGGTGGTATGCTTTGGATCATGAGCAGTTCCCTTCCTTCTCCATACTCTTTTCTTCCCATCACTCTGGTACAAGTTGATCTTGGTCTCATCTGTCCATAGGATGTTGGTCCAGAGCTGTGAAGGCTTTTTTTAGATGTTGTTTGACAAACTCTAATCTGGCCTTCCTGTTTTTGAGGCTCACCAATAGTTCTCATCTTGTGGTGAACCCTCTGTATTCTGAAGTCTTCTCTTGATTGTTGACTTTGACACACATACACCTACCTCCTGTAGAGTGTTCTTGATCTGGCCAACTGTTGTGAAGGGTGTTTTCTTCACCAGGGAAAGAATTTTTTGGTCATCCACCACAGTTGTTTTCCGTGGTCTTCCGGGTCTTTTGGTGTTGCTGAGCTCACCGGTGTGTTCTTTCTTTTTAAGAATGTTCCAAACAGTTGATTTGGCCACACCTAATATTTTTGCTATCTCTGTGATGGGTTTGTCTTTATTTTTCAGCCTAATGATGGCTTGCTTCGATGATAGTGACAGCTCTTTGGATCTCATATTGAGAGTTGACTTCAACAAATTCCACATGGAAATAGCACACTTAAAATGAACTCCAGACCTTTTATCTGCTCCTTGTAAATGGGATAATGAGGGAATAACACACACCTGGCCATGGAACAGCTGAGCAGCCAATTGTCCCATTACTTTTGGTCCCTTAAAAAGTGGGAGGCACATATACAAACTGTTGTAATTCCTACACCGTTCACCTGATTTGGATGTAAATACCATCAAATTAAATTAAAGTCTGCAGTTAAAGCACATCTTGTTAATTTTATTTCAAATCCATTGTGGTGGTGTATAGAGCCAAAAAGGTGAGAATTGTGTCAATGTCCCAATATTTATAGACCTGACTGTATTTCAGAGCCCCTAAAAATGAACAATAATGTATTCAAATGTTTATAATTTCTCAATGGTTAGTGTGATTCTTTTGTCCAGTCCTTCATATTAAAGTTTAGTGTCCACACTTTAATCACATCTTGATTCTTTCATTTCAAACTCAACATGGTGTGTTTGCTCTTTTTAAATCATAATGACAACAGAAACTACCCAAATGACTCTGATCAAAAGTTTACATAACCTAGTTATTAATACTGTGTATTGGCCCCTTTAACATCATTTACAGCTTTGTCTTTTGTGTAGTTGTGGAAGAGGAACTTTATTTTCTCAGATGGTAAAGCTGTCTTGCATGAACTGCATGTTTGAGATCTCCCCAAAGTGGCTCAGGAAACTGAGATGGCCATTCCAGAACCTTCAGTAGCCCCACGCGTAGGTTCCAGGCTGATGAGTGCAAATCCTACGATCTCTTTGGCTGCTCCCCTTTGATGCCGTTTCTCTATATCTGAGTCCCCGACCTTATCAGACTCTCTCTTTCCTGCGTTCCTCCTTAGGAGGAGGGCAGACTCGCTCTCTTCCCTGCCTTCCAGGCAGGCATCACCTCTCGGCCTAAGTGGCCGTATGGTAGCCATCTCCAGGGTCCTTTCATGTGATCGCTGCTGCTCCAATCCAGCTCACACAGGTAATAGAGCAGAAATCAGCTCACCTTTCCTTGTACAACCACTGCTTTGGATCAGCAACTGGAAGCCTCTGTAAGACCAAGCTTTCCCTCACCGCTGCAGAAGAGCACGACAGAGCCTCCTTCTACATAATTAAAGTCGACACTTGAGCTGCCTCCCTCTGCAACGAAGCCGAGGATCAGTCGCTGTTGTCCCGCTAAGAGCCTCACAACAGTCCATTAACTCTCTGCGTGCGTGCGTGAGTATGTATGTGTGTCTGTCTAACTTCTCTGTATAATTGAGGTTGTGAGCCTATGTGAGTATGTGGATGTAAGTGTGTGTGCGTGTCCCTTTGAGTTTGTGTGTCTGTATGTGTGTATGAACGCGCGCCTGTGGTGTGTGTGTGCGTGTGTGTGTGTGTGAGTGTATTTGCTTGTGCCAGTGTGGACAGGGTCCTAATCTTAATCTGGTTGTTCGGTATAATGTACATATGGTGAATAATAATGTGAAATGTAAGACAATAAAAAGACAGTAACATAACAGAACACAAGGGGAAACACATAAAGGAATACATAATTAAAAACAGAGCACAGAGTGTAAGCTGATCAAGTACCGTGGTGTGGTCGTTTTTACACTACTGAGACGTGTGTTTATAGACTGGTCGTGAATATTGGTTTTGAGGTAATTTTGTGAATAGTAAGAAGGAAGGATTGATCATTTGAATTAGTGGGAGATCATTTTGTTTTGTTGATGAATCACAAACCTGCAGTTCAGAAGAGCCAGGGGGTTACCTCCTTATCCTGGTTTGTCTACGGCGATGACTGCCTGGGATCCTTTGGCAATGAACTTTTTCCTCATTGGGAACAGCCTCCTGCGTCGCTCCAGGATCTCTTCCAGCGGGCGCTGGCCATCCTGCCGCTTTCCTCCTAAGCGATGCACCCGGTGGAAGGAGATGTTCTTAATGGTGTCAGCCGGGAGTTTCAGCTGCTTTTGAATAAAGTCTCTCACCGTTACTTCTGGATCCTCTTCAGTTTTTTCTGGGATCCCAGCGAAGATCAGGTTATCTCTCATACTGAAGATGAAGATCGCCTGAAGATCGATTAGGGATTCTTTGATGAGTTTATTTTCTTCCGAGAGACGTTTTGTTTCCTCGGTGAGAGATTTTACGGATCCCTTCAGTGTGGAATTTTCGGCCTCAAGTAGAGACCCCTGTTGATGGCTGAAGATGAAGGAGTGGTTGTTGTTTTCGTTGCTTTCCCCATGACTAGCCAGTGAAAACACTCATCAATATAGTCCTCTAAATCCTCCAGCCTCCTATTCTCTTATTCCCATGAAAGGAAAGAAAATGTCATATAGACTTCCTTTTTTCCCTTTTTTTTTGTAAATTTTAGCGTTGATTTATTGGCTATTTCCTAAATGAGATGACGTTTTTCGGTCTAAATGTGTGTCGCCATGTTTGGTTACACACGTCTCGTGTAATCTCGCGATACTACATCTACGCCTGTCCTTCTCTACTCCAAAGTCTTCAACAAGTTAACAAATCTTTTCTTGTTAACTTTGCACCATCAATAACCATCAGCATCTTTGTTCTGCAGGTGACGGCAGGGTAAAGTCCAGCATGGTGATCATCCACCCAAAGTATAACATCAGTGCACTTAAACACAGAAATGTGTCAGAGTTCTATGACTATGATGTAGCTTTGGTACATGTGGACAAGAGTATCCCTCTTTCCTGGAAGGCAAGGTATGACAGTTCCAAAACAAAGCTGTGTGCTCTTGCATTTCCATCTTTATGTGACTTTGACAAGGACCAATATATATATGCACCTGACACAAATGCATGTCGTACATCAGACCCATCTGCTTGCCATGTACTATACCTGCCAGCCGAGCTCTGAAAAGCATCAACTCTACGTGTCAGCAGCACAGTAGGTGACCTTTACTACTCTGTGAAAATATGGCATCTAATTTTTTACTGTCAACAAATATTTCAGAAACAATTCATTTTTATAGTCCATTGATACTCTCTACTGCATGTCAACTGATAAGTTATGTGCAGTCAGATCTGGATTTAGAAATATTGGTGACACTTTATTGTGATAGATAGTGTTAACACTCTGTTAGTAATCAATAGTTATTCAGTGTCATATCAAAAGATAATCAGCTGACACTTACTTTGCTGATAAGTTATAAATATTTAACTAAGTGCGACTAGACTATAACTCAATGCACTTGGCAACAGTGGAGAAAAAATCTGACAGACCCAGATTCAGAGTATACGACCAGTTGTTGTGCTTAATGTGTTTTTAACCCCAGTCCTATATAGAAATTGCAGTGTTAACACTTATTTAACACTTGTTTAACTACACTTTTTAGTTGACTATCAACAGTACTTCTGATTAGTCTGTCACTTGAAAGTTAACAGGATCATGTCAACATATGTGATACATTCTTATTTGTTCTTCTTAATGTTTATTATCAAGTAAACATCAAGATGGCACGTATTGACTAATTATCTGATGTTATGATATTGAATACCTGTTGATTACTAATAGAGAGTTAACAACAGACTATCACAATAAAGTGTCACCAATATTTCTAAATCCAGATCTGACTGCACATAACTTATCAGTTGACATGCAGTAGAGAGTATCAATGGACTATAAAAATGAATTGTTTCTGAAATATTTGTTGACAGTAAAAAATTAGATGCCATATTTTCACAGAGTAGTAAAGGTCACCTACTGTGCTGCTGACACGTAGAGTTGATGCTTTTCAGAGCTCGGCTGGCAGGTATAGTACATGGCAAGCAGATGGGTCTGATGTACGACATGCATTTGTGTCAGGTGCATATATATATTGGTCCTTGTCAAAGTCACATAAAGATGGAAATGCAAGAGCACACAGCTTTGTTTTGGAACTGTCATACCTTGCCTTCCAGGAAAGAGGGATACTCTTGTCCACATGTACCAAAGCTACATCATAGTCATAGAACTCTGACACATTTCTGTGTTTAAGTGCACTGATGTTATACTTTGGGTGGATGATCACCATGCTGGACTTTACCCTGCCGTCACCTGCAGAACAAAGATGCTGATGGTTATTGATGGTGCAAAGTTAACAAGGAAAACTTAACCTTAATTGCAAACTATTCACTCACTCATTTTCTACCGCTTTATCCTCCATATAAGGGTTGTTGGGGGCGCTGGTGCCTAACTCAAGCTGACATAGGGCAAGAGGCGAGGTACACCCTAGACAGGTTGCCAGTCAATCGCAGGGCCGCATAGAGACGGACAACCATTCACTCTCACATTCACACCTATGGGCAATTTAGAGTGTCCAATTTGGGGCCTAATCCCCAAATCTGCATGTTTTTGGACTGTGGAAGGAAGCCGCAGTAGAACATGCAGACTAATATAAATAGCCCTCTCCCCAATTTGTCCTTTTGACCTATTCTCTATCAGCTTGCCCCCCCCAACTACACTTTCATGGAGGTGAACCATATGAGCCTATGCATGCTAGGATCAGTTCAGCACAAAGGAACTGGTTGGACATGATTCCCTCAAATTGCCCATCAGTCTGTAGGGGCAACTGGGTTGCAAGTGGCTAAACCAGCTGGATCTTTTTGAAAACATGTCAAGTTCTCCTAAGACATGGCGTGACATGGTGTGCTTTTGATCAGGAGTCAAAACCTTCAACATGCCTTTGCAGAAGATGTTTGCAGGATTGGCTACTCTTTCTTATTCGTCCTATGAACTTTTTAGTCCACCCTCATATGCATCTCAATGAGAGGATTGATTTCAGTACAGAGATGTACAGTAGCTACTTAGCTACTGTATTTTCAACTTGAAGGTTGTGTGTTTGATTCTTGACTCTGCTAGTCTACATGCGAATGCATCCATTGGGACCACTCAACCCCCCAAATATAGTCCATTTACAGCTAAAGACCCAAACATGCATTTTCAAAAATTAAAATAAAAGAAACCACACCTATCGTCACACAAAGTCAGCAACCCTACAATGTTAAAGAAAGTTCTCTACCAACAGCCATGTTTGTTTTCCCGCTTCCCTCCCTTTAAAACCATTTTCCCAGAGACCCTGACCGTGTTCTATGTCCACTTGATAAGAGACTTTATCTGTGCTGGCTCTGGCAAAACAGTGAGCCGCTGTCAGCACCCAGTTCTGGCTCATGATGGATCCAAAGCATGACTTCTTGGGTCCCCACTCAGGCTATAAAGAGAGAGTGATTTTACACGTGTGTCCAATCAGAAAAAAATATTTTAACAACTGTATATGTGAAGCTCTTACTGCTCTCAGAGACACATGCCAGGGCCTGGTATAGACTGGAATCCCATCACTCTCCTGTTCTTTGGAAACGTGTTCCTGCACAACTCCACACATTGTCACACTCTTATCACCTGTGACATGAACTATGTTATAGTTAAGGTGATAGCATACTGTTAATAAGCAATGCAAGGCAGTGCAGTGTGTATCTCTTACTTATAATACTGTTGAACACCTCTCCCAGTGCTTGGGAGTCTTTCAAAATGAAGACGTGTTGCTCACCCCGTTTCTTTGAGGCCAAGGTATTTAACTCATTTTTGTTCAACTGGTCCCCAACACCAAATACATAGACATCTGAAAACACATCCAAATGTAAGCAGTCATACTGTAAAAAAAACATTATTCTCTTACTTTGAAAATAAAGTAAGAAATCTGGGTCGAGATGGAGGAGGTACAGTGATTGTAGTATGTTGGAGAAAAATTGTTGAAGATGGAGCTGCCAGGCAGGAGGAAAAGAGAGACCACAGAGAGGGTTTATGGAAGCTGTGAAGGACATGAGGACAACTGGTGTAACAGAAGATGACACAAGGAATAAGGTGAGATGAGGCAGATGATCTGCTGTGGTGACCCCTAAAGGGAGAAGCTGAAAGATGATAAAAAATGTTAGATGACATTTTTCACATTTAGTTTTACTTGGAAAAAGGATGTTTTTAAATACCTGAGAAATTGCCTTTTTGTTTTGTTTTTGATGTTTGTGTGTGTCTTGGTACCTAACAATGTCTCATCTGTGTGATCCTTGGCTGTGATGCTGTAGCCAAGCAGCTGCCTGATCTGGGATAGAGCATCCTGAGGCTTCTGGCCTATGTTGGAGTAACCTGCAGACAGAATACCCAAAATAGATTTAAAACTCCCTTTCATTATTCTTTTAACTGAAAATGAGTTCATGAGCATTGAGTTACTTAAATACATTATGGGCCTTTACCATCTGTTTCTATGATGATGATGTTCTGAGTCTCATTAAAATGGCTCTTGGCACTTTGTTGCTTGAATAAGCTTATCTTCTCACTGACACGGTGCAGTGCAGAGTGGAGGTTGGTGCCTGTTTTATGCCCATGGCCTGCAGGTGAAAGAAGTGTTGGAGCTAAAGTTTTTCTAAATCAGAGGCCATAAATGGACCATGTTTACACAGAGAAGACAAGTGAACTGTGACTGAGCACTCTGATGTCACTTGGGCAAACAGAAACAGTTAATATTTGAACACATATTATGTAAACAAATAGCTGGTGCGATTGACTAAGATCAATGTGAGATTTGTTTTTGCTTGGGTCTGTGTGGATATGTCAGTGGCAGAAAAGGAATATGCAGTTGAACCCTAGACTCCACTTGAAACTTTTTTAATGGGCAGAAACCAAGAGAAAAGTAACAATTAGAGAAAGCTTTTCAATGGAGGTCTCAGCTCCATGGTCACAACACTGATAGAAGACAGAAAGAAAAGAGAAGGAGTAATGGGTGATTAAATCCAGAAGAAGGCAGTCATGCAACCTGACTGACCAAACTGGTCATTGACATGCTGATGCTTGATGTGATTGGTTCGTCTGCTTTTCGATGGAGTGGCTGGCTGAAGGGTCAATTCAATTCCTGCTTAATTAAGGTGCACATTTAAGTCAGTTCTTATTTAATGTTCACTCTATAAAGCCACATCATTATTATTATATTATATATCATAATGCTATATTTTGAAAAAAAAATGGCTATCACTTCATTTTGATAGTCCATTGCTGACTCTCTCTCCTACTTACTTTGCTTGTAATCAACAAGTATTCAGTATCATGTCAGCAAAT
This sequence comes from Brachirus orientalis, assembly GCA_016785285.1. Taxonomy (NCBI): domain Eukaryota; kingdom Metazoa; phylum Chordata; class Actinopteri; order Pleuronectiformes; family Soleidae; genus Brachirus; species Brachirus orientalis. The sequence goes on along the minus strand of JAFBJR010000036.1, from coordinate 81,749 downwards.
AATCAGTTGACACTTCTTTATGTCTACTGTTCCCAATTGTTTTTGATTGCTTTTGTTACTAGTCTGTTGACGGTCAACTATAGGATAGTATATAGACCAGATAATAAACTGTCAACACATAGAATTTACTTACTTATTAGGTGAGTAAGTGTCTGATTATGTGTTGGCATGATACTGAATCCCTGTTGATTACTAATAAAGAGTCAATGATGCACAAAATAATTTGTTATGAAAATTGGCCCAACCACATAAGAATTTCCATTTCCAATTTAACTTCTTAAAGTCAAACACTTCTGCCATGCAGATGCATATCTGGGAAATCAGATTTCAGCTGTGGCCACTGCCCCCTGGTCACACTGTAGCAGTCTTACTGTGGTAGTCAAACTCCATCAGATTCCATATGACGTCTTCAATACTACTGCTTATATCTGTCTGTGTGATGTCGACAATGTCTTTAGCCTCGGTGGCAAATGACAGCACGTGGAACTTCAGTTGTACCTCATAGCTGTCCAACTAGAATTAAATTGAAGACATGTTAGTTTCAAACCTGTTGATGACCATTGTCTTCTGCTGAACCCAATCTTGCAGTTCATTTGTTACAGACCTTTCTGATAAGAGCAATTGTGGCATTTCTGTACATTTCAAAGTCTTGCTGTCTGATGCTGCCTGATGTGTCCATTAAAATGTAGACGTTGATGCGACTACCGTCAGACACATGGATGGTTCGTCCAAAGGATGTAGCACCTAACACACACACAAACACAAAAGTACTATGAGTCCTTACTTTTTGTGATGTTGTTTGTGTAGTATCATTCACAATAGTGCCAGTTTCTACCCACTTTTCTTTTTGGAGTCTGATGAGACAATGTCCATGACCCCTGCTAGTGAACCTGCCATGGCTTTGGCCACAACCGCTGGGGGGTCAAAGGTGTTTGGACCTGTGTTAGAGCACATTTTCTTATCATAATAAATTTTTATACTGCTGTAAAGCCCAGTTACTTTATATGCATAGTTGGTAACAATAGCCTTTGAAGGTTTTGTTGTTTATCTCTGTTTATTTGTCCTTTTTTTTTATCATAGAAATCTGACTCTTGTTATAAAGGTCAGACACATAAATCTTGAACACCTTGGCACCGTGGTGTTGAGCCGCTCCACTCCCTGTTCTCCAGGCAAACCCTTTCAGCTGAGCCAAGCAGATCTAGACCAGTCTGACACAGGTAGACAATCCTCTCTCCAGTGTGAAACCAGCTTGCTAACCGCTGGGCCCCTGGTGGAATCCCTGGGTCATTACAATCACCAGCTGCATATACAAAAGTTAATAAAAAAAATAGTTTGTGGCATGTGAAAATGTTAAGAATACAACCTTGCTGCAACAATAATGATGCACACACACTTTAAGCCATCAAAAAACACATTGTAAACAAACATTAAATAGAGTAGATACAAAATTTGACTTGGTTTCTTTTCATATGTTGTACACAAATTTTTTTTGAAATGTGATTGTATGACATATGATATGTGACATGTATGTCAGTGTCTGTGTGACTAGCACAATACCACAGCACACTTCTGAACCAGTTTGCAACATGAGATATTGACATAGACTGTAAACAAAATGGGCAATGGACAATTTCTCTGGGAAAAAGAACTTCTACTTTTGTCTTGATTTCATAACATCAGTGAACATTGTCCCCAAGAGTTAGTTTAAAGTCTTCCTGACCAAAAAAATTGTGTAAATTTTTTATATTATATTGCCATTTGGAGGAAAATTGACAAGAGCATATGAGTGGAAACCACCATGATTGACAGCTATTGCCATTCAAATGTTGCCTGAGTGCAGATGATCTACTGCTGCCTTGTTTGCTACGTTCTGTGTTACTTTTGGTAAATTTGAACAAAAGTATTCAAACACCTAACTCACAAAATTATACTTTTGAACATACTAATGTGGGCAGCAGTCGATCAATAACTCCCATGTGCCATGATTTAAAATCACTAATGCTCTCTAAAGACTTTGGTGTGGAAAATGTGCAGTTTATAAAGAAGATGATTCGTGATTTTTTATTCCTCCCACACCATGGTTGTCACAGACAGGAGTGGTTCCTGTCCATTCTCCAGAGAAAGTGCAGTTCCTGAGGGTTGACCCATACAGAGTGAACCCTTCCATGCAGGAAAAGCTCTGTGTCATTCCAGCACCAAACCACTGATCCTTGGGCCAGAAATCGCCATGGTCCAACTGGAGCTGAGCAGGACACAACACATCTAAGGGAGAGAAGGAAGAGTGGGAAGAAAAAGTGGATGGAGAATGATTATGCAAGAAAATGAAGAAAAGAAGGGTGATGCGATGATTGGTAGAGGAAAATGCCACAGTGGTGCTTGGAGAGAAGATTCTGATTATGAACAGATTGTCAGGTTATTTTATGTTCATATGGCCCTACATGTATCATCTTGAATAACCTTTGCAAGTGGCACGAGTCACAGGTTTGCCGTTGGCTAATCTCATGAACGACCACTCCCCATCAGCACCACAAAGCCTGTAGCTGACCGGGAAAGGGTATTTGCCCAGGCCACAATGATAGGTCAGCACACTGCCCTTCAGCCCTCCCTGTGGAGGAAGCACATGTTGATCATTTGTAGTAAAATTATGCAACATGAATATTTCAAAAAGAAGCTTGATTTGTTTCACTCTCTAGACTTTTAGTTCCTCCAGGAAATGACAATGACATGTCAGTGACATTCCTTAAATATACTGTTTCTTTTATTTTACACTACAGTTTTTTGTCTGTTCATTTTTTTGTTCATTTGTTTTTTGAAGAATAAAAAGTAAACTTCTATTGTAAATGTACTGAGTCTGTGGTATTGAATGTCTTACTGTGCATATTTATAAAATACAAGACATATTATATCGGATGGTGAAAATTAGGAAATCCTGAATTTTGGTTTTAACATGTAATCAGTTCTGAAAGGGGTTGTTTTTGAATCATTTATCAATCAACTAATGAATGAATGAAATGTTTGGCTCACTATATGTACCTGAGAATATGTGACATGTCCACCTTTGATGCTTTCTGTAGTTGAACAGTTCAGTGGCTGTGGATCCTCATATGTTTCATACTCATCATTATATTCTTCCTCCTCCAATGACACTTTAGCACAAACAAAAGTGTTAACTTAGAAAGTGCAGATGCCAACTGCCATAAAACACAAAAGAAGAAGAAAAGAACAAGTCTTACATGCCAACACAGGTATGTGGCACTGATCCACAGTCACAAAATGTTCTTCAAAAAATTTGAAACTTACCTTCCTGGACAGAGATGAAGAGCAGGATCCACAGTAAAGACTTCAAGTTCATGGCCAGACTCTGTTGTGCCAGACCCAGCTGCTGGCTTTGTTTCTTTCAGTGACAGAAACTGCAGTCAAAATATCTGTATTGACCTGCAGTCAGCTGCTTTATTTGATAACTGATTACCTATTAACACAGCAGCACCAAACACAGAGGGACTGATAGAGCAATGTAGGAAAGAACCCAGATCTGAGCTGTTACTTTCATTTCTGGTTGTACTAACTTAATTTGGTTGTATTTTCTCTTTTCTGCTGTCAGAGTATTTCCTTTTGCTATTTATATTTTGCTAACCCATTTAAAGAAATAGTTTTGTCAGGGTCCGGTTTCCCCTGCTTCCTGTCTTTTATTTTGTGAAGACATTTGTTTCCTGTGCAACCCTGTCTCTGTTTTCTCATTTCAGGAGACTTGACCAGGCTGCTGGGCGGAGTCCCTCCTCACACACCTGCTGCGCATTTCCCTGATTCCCTCCCGGCCTTTATCAGCTGGCTCCTTCTGGCAGCAGGTGTCAGCGCGTCTCACTTGTTACCCGGTACTCCATCACACCAGTTGTCTCTCTGATCAGCTCGTCCTTATGCTCCTTTTTGTTCCGTTTTTTAACGCGTGGTCTTTTCCCCTTTTCTCTAGCTTCCCCAGCAGATCCTCGCCCAGCCAGCCTGTCAGTCTCCTCGTTTTTTGTTACCTTTCGTTGACTCATTTAGTTTTGTTTTTTGTACTTTTTGGAAATAAATACTGCGCACCTTGTTCTTTTCAACCTGGCTTCCGCTCTCCTTTTTTACGGTTCATACATGCCCAGTGTAAATCTTAACAAGTTTAGGTTTTCCAAAATGTAGTATGATGTACTGACACATGGTGACTGTGCTGTGTGGGGCCCCTGCTCTGAGGACCACTATGTGCTCTCTTTGAACATATCTTCCAGACAAATAATATAATACACTGCCTGCCCCCAAAAAAGTGTTGGACCTCCTTTAGCTTTGATTACAGCACATGTTCGCTGTGGTATTGTTTTGATAAGCTTCTGCAATGCCACAAGATTTATTTCTGTCCAGCATTGCATTCATTTTTCTGATCTTGCAATGATGATGGGAGAGTTGGACCATTGCACAAAGTCTACTCTAGCACATCCCAAAGATTCTCAGTGGGCTCTGGACTCTGTGGTGGCTAACTCATTCTTTGGGCATGTAATGTTGCTGAACCTGACCAAGTGCAGCAACCCCAGATCATTGCACTGCCCCCACAGGCTTGTACAGTAGGCACTAGGCATGATGGGTGCATCACTTCATCTGCCTCTCTTCTTACCCTGATGCTCCCATCACTCTGGAACAGGGTCAATCTGGACTCATCAGACCACATGACCTTATTCCATTGCTCCAGAGTCTAATCTTTATGATCCCTAGCAAATTGAAGCCTTTTTTCCGATTGTCCTCACTGATTAGTGGTTTTCTTAAGGCTACACAGCTGCCCAGTCCCGACCCCTTGAGTCTACTTCACATTGTGCGTGTGGTTATGCTCTGTAATGGAAAATCCTATGTCTAGCTGTGTTTTCAATATATCAACTTTTCTACATGTTTGGCTTTTGAACATGTCCTGCTTAGCTCATATGCAGAAGCTCACATACACATGAAATCTACAACTCTTCATCTTGCAACTAGACTGTTATTTCATCATAACTGAAGGGGATGTGCACTCCTCTTTTTTTCCCATGCTTTTGATTGCTTTTGAAGAGATACACACTTCCACCATTTATGGGCATAATGCCTCCTTCCCGTGCAGCTGTTTTTGCCTGTGAAAAATGAGCTGTAATACATTTTACTTCTCTGAACTTCTTTAGAGATCACCTTATGTTCTGTAAACCTGTTCCTTCTGCAGAATAAAACATAAAGACAACTGGTGGACTCTCAAAACTCTATTTCTCTCTCACCCAGGAACACACGAAATTTTCACAATAATTTGGTTTCAGAGGTGGGATTGCCTAGAAGTCTGCAGCTGCCCTGCAGTGACATCAGGAGGGATGCCTGACCTCTACCTCGACAAAAAGAAAGTCAGATATGCAAGGACATCAGCTGACTCCATGGCGATCTTTGAACAGGTGAGAAGTAGAAATTTTAATTTCTTCTCACTCACCCAGTTTCTACCGCTTTGTCCACCCTGGACAGGTCGCCAGTCGCAAGGAGCCAGGTCGTGAACCCAGGGCCTCTTGCTGCAGGGGCAAGAGTGCTAACCACTACACCAACTGTGGGCCCCAATTTTAATTCCTTGAATTATAAAATATAATTAAATTGTATTTTAATAACCAACTTGATTAATTAATTAATTAAAAGAAAATTTTGTTCAATACTTTCAAGACTTTTTTGTTTCTGTGATTTGAGAGTTCTACTGCTTCTCTGGGTTCTAACAAGGTGATGTTTAATCATTGTCATGATGTCCTATGTTAACAACTATGTGTAGATTACTGCCTTCAGAAATTCCAGTTCCCTGTAAATTCTGTTTAAATCAGTTTGAGGCCTTCAGAGATTCCAGCTCTTTGTAAATTCTGTTAAATACTTTTATAGGCGTTCGAGTCGACCTGAAAGTATCGGTTCCGCATCAGGGCGGAACTTTAAGGTGTTGGGTTAACCCACTGTGAGTTTGGAACCATGGTCTGTCCACATTTGTGCAGGAAATGGGGGACAGTGACAGAAAAGAAACAGTCCCAGAAGGACCTGTAGGGGACATGATTGTACACAAATATGGTCCAGAGAGTGTAGAATGCTTGTCTATCTGGATAAAAGAATCTGAGTTTCCACCAATGGTTCTCTTAACTGTCAGAAACTATTTTTTCAATTAATGCCAATTTTCATGGAAAAGCATGAAAAATGTTTGAGAATAAGGGAAGAAGAGGCTGGACTTAGAGAATGAAAGAAATTCATCCACGACTTGCGTGCTGAGGTGAGGGACAACGTTCAGATAACCTGTGTAGGTTTTGATGATGGCGCACGTCTGGACGAAGTCTTCCGACATGCTCAGCATGCAGAAAGAGGCTCCATTGAGGCCGCTGAAACAGCTGACAAAAAACAAAAGCAGTCACAGATGAAAGCTCAACTCACTATGGGGCAAACTGTGTCTAAGATGACATCACAACCACAGCCACAACATCAACGTTGAGTCTCGCTGTCAGGATCTGGGTTCACACTGCTTCTTGCCTTTTATTTTGGTAAATGTTCCTTTTCCTGTGCGACCTTGTTTTTGCTTTGTGTTTTCAAGAGACTTGACCGGGCAGCTGGGCAGAGTCTCTCTTCACACACCTGCGACTCGTTCCCCTGATTTCCTTGCTGCCTTCTTAAGCCTGGCATTTCCCTGCAGCAGATGTCAGCGCGTCTCACGTTCAACACGGTACTAACTCGTTCAACTCAGTTTTGATTAACCTAACTCCTCGTTTCTTTTTGCTCCAGTTTTTCACGGGAGACCTTTGCCCAGCCAGCCAGTCAGTCTCCTTGCCTTTAATTATCCTTTTTTGGCTCAGTTAATTTGTTCTTTTGTAAATAAATGTTCACCGCCTTGCCTTTTACTTCCTGGTTTCCGCTCATTCCTTGGGTCCATACTTATCCAGTGTAAAATCATCACACTCCCCTCATTCCTTCACATCTCAACGTGGCAGAGGCCGTGGTGGCTCACAACCGATGGGAATGCCAATAGACAGAGATGGTGCTTCAGAAGAGACATTGGGCACGTGACTGTCTTCGCAAAGCACAACAGCCTGCAAGACAAGGCCAATTTCAGAGAGATGATAACAGCAGATTCCAGAGTGAGTGAAAGGGAGGGAGTGGACCGTGTGTGCGGGAGGAGGCCAGCCAGGCCATACAGAGAAGTGATACACACAGCACATGCAATGAGGAACAGCTTGCTTCTAACCCACTGACATTATTGACATCTACACAATTGAATGATGTAATCACAACCATCAAACACATACAGCAACAAACTAAGGCACCCACCAGCAACTACCTAAAATATCAATCTGACAACATTTTAAATCTTCCAGAATTAACTTTACAAATTAATGATGTCCACATTAAATTTTTAGTTGACTCTGGTGCTACTCATTCTGTTATCAGAAAGGATGACTTGCCTGATGTAAAAAATCTGTCTATCACATTTTCTTTTCTTCACGAGAAGAAGACAAAATAGGAGGCTGGAGGATCTAGAGGACTATAATGACAAGTGTTTTCACCAGCTAGTCATGGGGAAAACAACTAAAACATCGACCACTCCTTCATCCAAAAGAAGTCACCTGGAAGACTCACCAGGAGCAACATCTTCCCACAACAGCAAATTTATGGAGATCCTTACCTCCATAAATGGAAAAATATCAAACATTGATGCTCTACTCTCTTTGGTAGAAATCCTCCACAAAGAGTTTCAAGCGCTGCAGGAGAGTTCAGCCAGCAACAAGTGTCTGCTTGCAGCCGAAAACTCCACACTGAAAGGATCCGTAAAATCTCTCACAGAGGAAACAAAACATCTCTCGGAAGAAAACGAACTCATCAAACAATCCTTAATCAATCTTCAGGCACGCAGCATGAGAGATAACCTGATCTTCATTGGGATTCCAGAAAAAAACCGAAAAGGATCCAGAAGTGACGGCAAGAGAGTTTTTACAATAGCAGCTGAGACTCCCGGCTGATACCAAGAACAAGAACAAGAACAAGAACAAGAACAAGAACAAGAACATCTCCTTCCAAGGGGTGTATTGCTTAGGAGGGAAGCAACAGGATGGCCAGCACCCACATCTGATTGTGGCCAAATTTGAACACTTTAAACAGAAGGAGCTAGTGAAGAGCCGGCTGCGAGGAACGGACTTCAGCGTTAACGACCAGTTTCCTAAAGATATCCTGGAGCGACGCAGGAGGCTGTTCCTGCTGAGGAAAAAGTTTATTGACGGCGGATCCTGGGCAGTCATCGCCATAGACAATCCCCACCAAACCTTCTCCAATTTGGTATAAGGGATTAAACTCTGCCACCTCAAAATTCCTTTGGAAAAACATACCATCACGCATTAGTTTAAAAACTATTCAAAAAACAAAAAAATTGTGGTGGTCTGGAACTTCTAAACTTTTATAGCAAACAAACTAAAGTATGTCCAAAATTGGATCAAACCTGACCCACTAGACAATCAATGGCTGGATATTGAAAAAATATTCTGTCAAGAAATTCAAATCTCCGACTTGCCCTTCATCAGTACACTCATCAAACAACACCAGTGCTTAAAAAGCAAAATCATACAATTTCAGAAACTGGTAGAACTATATGATATCAAGAGTAGTACATTTTTCAAATACATGCAAATTAAATCCATCGTCCGGGCAAGGTTTAGCACTGGATCGAACCAAGAGCCACCCTCAGTGATAAAACAGTTCCTCAACCTCATGTCTCCTAAAATGTTGTCTAAGACACATGCACTATTAACAAAAAATTAGTTTACTAACTTCAAAATAGGGGACAGACATATCCATCAGCCCAGGTGAAAACTTCTGAATCCAAATATTTTATAATATGATTAAAATAGTTAAAACTTATACAATACAAAACTCTACATAGAATACACAGGACAAAGGATGTTCAGGGTGGGGTCATCACAATCAAACACCTGCTTAAACTGCAATAACAACATAGTAGATAGTTACATGCATGCTTTATGGCTCTGTGCACCTGTAAATTCATTCTGGTGTAGGGTATGTGAGGACCTCTCATCATGCCTCAGCTACACCATACCACCCCCCCCCCCCCCCAAAAAAAATGTGCATACTGTTGTTTTGAATCATTGTTTTGCTTTTGGATTGGTGATTATGTTTTTTTGTTTGTTGCTCTGTTTGTCTCTATTGAATAATTTTTCCCTTCTGGTTTATCTTATGATCAAACAGAGCAAGGCAAGGCAATTTTATTTAAAGAGCACATTTCAACATAAAGGTATTTCAAAGTGCTTTACAATAAAAAAAATAAATACAGCAGCATCATTACAGATTTAAAAGGTATTAGTTGCAATCACTAGTGTCGGGGTTGTGAATGGATCTGAAAAAAGGTCAGTCATCATCAGTCAGAAGCGTCCACCTCCACGATAAATTGAGATGGGTCAGGATGGGAGAGAACCGGGGCAGTGGTAAACAGTCTCTTGAGGTTCTCAAAGGCAGTTTCAGCCTCAGAAGTCCACTGGAAAGGCAGCGAGACAGAGGTCAGCCTGGTGAGGGGAGAGGCACATCACCTCCCTTTTTGACGAGGGAGGTGATGTGCGGAGACCACGTGAGGTCCTCCTTGGAGTACCACCGGATAAACCGTAGAAGTTGGCAAACCCCAGGATGCGCTGCAGTTGTTAACGCGTCTGGGGGGGGGGGCAGCTGACAACGGCCTCTATTACGCGTCTGGCTTAACACTGCCTCCTGTCAAAACAAAACCCAAAAAATCCATTTGAGAAACATGGAAATCACATTTTTCTGCTTTAACAAAAATATTATTTTCTAAGGGTCTTTGGAGCACTAAACGGACATGCTGTTTATCTAGACTGCGGGAGAAAATCAGGATATCGTCCAAGTAAACAAAAATGAATTGATTCATGCATGTCTTTGAGGATATCGTTCATCATCCCTTGAAACACCGCTGGTGCATTGGTCAGGCCAAATGGCATGACCAAGTACTCAAAATGCCCCAGCGGTGTGCTGAAAGCGGTCTGCCACTCGTCCCCTGCTCTTATGCGAATCAGATGATACGCATTCCTGAGATCGAACTTGGTGAAAATGAAAGTCTATACACGGTCGGAGAGTCTTGTCTTTCTTTTCAACAAAAAAAGGACCCCGTCCCGAGAGGAGAGGACGAGGGACGAATCAACCCAGAGGCCAGGGATTCAGAAATATACTTCTCCATTGCCTCCCTCTCGAGGCGGGAGATGTTATAAAGTCTGCTAGTAGGGAGTTTTGAACCAGGAATGAGATCAATGGGGCAATTGTAGGGGAGATGTGGAGGTAACGAGAGTGCACGATGTTTACTGAAAACTTCACCCAGATCGTGATAACAGGAGGGGACGGAAGAAAGATCAGGAGTGGAGTCAGCAGGCGGAGTAGGGTGTGAAACAGGACGGGTGGATCGTAAACAGTGTGAGTGACAAAACGTGCTCCAACTGCTAATGGACGAAGTGAGCCAATCTATGTGTGGTGTCTAAGCCACGAGAGACCTAACACCAGGGTTGACGAAGGCAAGAATCAAGAATCAAGAAGCTTTATTGTCACATGACATTGCAGGCAATGACAGTGAAATGAAGGTGTGGCAGCTCACGATTGTGCAAAATGTACATACATGTATGATAGAACTAGTAGAAAATATAAACAATAAAAGTAAAATATAAACAAAATATAAAATATAGTAGTAGTAATATAGTAGTAAAAATAAAAAGCAATATACACAGTAAGATAAAGTACAATAAGAGCAAACAAAGTAGCATTAAGAAAAGTATACATGCATGTACGTATATACAATTTTCTTTACACTCCTACATATCTACATATATATACATATATATATATGTATATATATATACACATATATGTGTACATGTGCACAAATGCAAGTAAAAGCAATTGTAATAAAAACAGAGGGCAGCGATGCTGCTCCCAGTGCAGAGGCCAAGAATGTATTTAAAGTGCAATGTGCATTGTATATGTGTTAGTTTGTGTGTGTGTTAGGGGCGGGCCTGAGTGGTTATGTGGGGGGAGCAGAGTTCAGGGTCCTTATGGCCTGAGGGACGAAACTCCTCCTCAGTCTTTCAGTTCTAATAATAATAATAATAATACATTTTATTTATAAGCGCCTTTCAAGGACCCAAGGACACTTTACAAGTGGACAAAAACAAAAAAGTCAAAGAAAAAAAACAAAACAAAAAGGGGTTAAGCAGATAATGGACTGACAGAGCTAGATGGAATACGCTATTTTGAACAGGTGGGCTTTGAGTCTTTATTTGAAGAGGGGAAGGGAGTCCGAGTTGCGGATGTCTGGTGGGAGGGAATTCCAGAGATGAGGGGCTAGAGCGGCTGAAAGCTCTGCTCCCCGTGGTGCTGAGTCGGGCGGGGGCCACAGTGAGGTGGATGGAGGAGGAGGATCTGAGGGAACGGGAGGGAACTATTATGTGAATGAGGTCAGACAGATACGGCGGGGCGAGGTTGTGTATGGCCTTGAAGGTATAGAGGAGGATTTTGAAGTGTATTCTAAATTTGACCGGGAGCCAGTGAAGTTCTTGCAGGATGGGAGTGATGTGGTGAAAGGAGGGAGTTCTGGTGATGATGCGGGCAGCTGAATTCTGGACCAGTTGAAGTTTATGGAGGGATTTGTGGGGGAGACCGGAGAGAAGGGAGTTGCAATAATCGATATGGGAGGTGACGAGGCTGTGAATGAGGATAGCGGTAGTACTGGGGGTAAGGGAGGGGCGAAGACGATGTTGTGTAGATGGAAGTATGCTGAGCGAGTAGGGTTATTGATGTGTGATTGGAATGATAGAGTGCTGTTGAGGATGACACCCAGACTCTTAACCTGAGGGGAGGGGGACACAGAGGAGTTGTCAATGGTGAGCAAGAAGGTGTCAACTTTGGAGAGTGTGAACTTGGTGCCAATGAGAAGGATTTCAGTTTTGTCACTGTTTAATTTGAGGAGGTTTGAAAAGAACCAAGAACTAATTTCGGAAAGGCTGGAAGTGAGGGAGAGGGGTGGCAGTGTGGAGTTTGGGGAACTAGATAGATAGAGCTGGGTGTCATCTGCGAAGCAGTGGAAATGAATGTTATATTTGCGGAAGATATTGCCAAGGGGTAGATGATAAAAAGAAGGGGCCCCAGGACTGACCCTTGGGGAACACCTGTGGTGACAGGGGAGGGGTGAGACTTGAATGATTTTAGTTGAACAAACTGAGAGCGGCCTGAGAGATAGGAGAGAAACCAGTCCAGGGGGGTGTGAGTAATACCAATTGATGATAGTCTATGGAGGAGGATAGTGTGAGAGATAGGCCGCACTCAGGTCAAGGAGAATGAGAATGGTGAGAAGTCCAGAATCAGCTGCCATGAGAAGGTCATCTGTGATTTTGATAAGTGCAGTTTCAGTGCTGTGGCGGAAATCAGACTGGAACTGTTCATAGAGGCTGTTGTGGGAGAGGTGGTTATGAAGTTGAGTAGCAACAGTTTTTTCAAGAATCTTCGAGATGAAGGGGAGGTTGGAAATAGGGCAGAGGTTATTGAAGTTGTTGGGGTCTGAGCCAGTTTTTTTTCAGTATGGGGGTGATGGCTGCGGTTTTGAATAGAGAGGGAACAATTCAAGTGGTTAGTGAGGAGTGAATGATGGCAGAGTCTAGGGGAAGGTGAGACGGAAGACAGGATTTGACCAATGCTGTGGGGAGGGGGTCGAGCTGGCATGTGGAAGGCTTTGATTTCTGAATAAGTTTGGAGATTTCAGTGAACCACTCGCTCACTCAGGGTGTTAGTAGCCGACGAAAACTTTATTGACCCAGACTTAGTTAGACAGCTCGACATTCCCTTGACTCCTGTGACTCCTCCCTGCACTGTTTGCGAAATTGATGGCACTTCTCTTCCACCTATAGAACACCAGACTAAGCCCCTCTCACTACTAATTTCGGGCAACCATCACGAATTAATCTCCTTTTTGTTAATCCCTTCACCTTCTTCTCCCTTAGTTCTTGGACTTCCCTGGTTAAAGTTGCACAACCCCCACTTTGATTGGCTCACCTCTTCCGTTGTTAGTTGGAGCACGTTTTGTCACTCCCACTGTCTTCGTTCGGCCAAACCCATCTCACACTCATCTCCACCCCACGTATCCGCTCCTGACCTCACCTCCGTTCCTAGCTGTTACCACGACCTGGGTGAAGTTTTCAGTAAACACCATGCACTGTCCTTACCTCCCCACCGCCCGTATGACTGCCCCATTGACCTGATACCCGGTGATAAGCTACCCACTAGCAAGTTCTGCAATATCTCCCGCCCCGAGAGAGAGGCTATGGAGAAATATATCTCTGAGTCCCTGGCCTCCAGCTTAATCAGGCCCTCCTCCTCTCCTCTCGGGCGGGATTCTTCGTTGTAGCTAAGAAGGACAATTCTATGGGACCTTGTATAGACTACCGCAGACTTAATGACATTACTGTAAAGAATAAGTATCCTCTGCCGCTGATTGACCCGTCTTATGAGCCGCTATCCCAAGCCACTATCTTCACCAAGTTGGACCTGAGGAACGCGTTCCACCTTGTTCATATCCGAGAGGGGGACGAGTGGAAGACAGCATTCAACAACAGCATTCAACCATAGGACACTTCGAATATCTGGTGATGCCTTTTGGTTTAACGAACGCTCCAGCTGTGTTTCAGAACCTGATAAATGATGTTTTACGTGATATGCTGAACCAGTTTATTTTTGTGTACCTTGATGACATCCTTATTTTTTCTTGAAATATTGAAGATCATAAGCAACATGTCCGTCTGGTTCTCCAGAGACTGCTTGAAAACTGTCTATTTGTTAAAGCAGAGAAATGTGAATTTCATGTGTCTCAAATCGACTTCCTTGGTTTTATTTTGGCAGGAGGAAGTGTAAAACCGGACCCCCGTAAGATCGAGGCAGGACCCGAAACAGCCGCAACGATTCCTGGGGTTTGCCAACTTTTACCGCCGCTTTATCCGGGGGTACTCCAAGGTGGCCTCTCCCCTGACCAGGCTGACCTCTGTCTCGTTGCCCTTCGCTGGACTCCAGAGGCCGATGCCGCTTTCAAGGAGCTGAAGGACTTGTTCACCCGACCTCCAGTCCTCGCTTTACCTGACTCCACCCGGCAATTCATCGTTGAGGTCGACGCCTCAGACTGCGGCATTGGGGCGGTGCTTTCCCAGAGGGACCCTGAGGACCAGAAGCTTCACCCGTGCGTCTTCTTCTCCTGCAAGTTCACCCCTGGAGGAGGCAGACTACGACGTCAGGTGCCGAGAGCTGTTAGCCGTGGTGGCCGCCCTTCAGGAGTGGAGGCACTGGTTGGAGGGGGCTGAGCAGCCTTTTCTAGTGTGGACCGATCACAAGAACCTGGCCTACCTGTGCTCCGCCCGAAGGCTGAATTGTCGCCAGGCCCGTTGGTCTCTCTTCTTGGGCCGCTTCAGATTCACCCTCGCCTACCAACCTGGGTCTAAAAACACTAAACCTGATGCCCTCTCCAGAGTACACGACCCGGTCCACCAGGAAGATGCTGACTTGCCGATTCTGCCCTCATCCTGTCTTATTGGGGCCGTGACCTGGGACATCGAGAGGGTGGTCCTGGAAGCTCAAGAGGCCAAACCAGACCCCGGTTCTGGACCCCCCCAATCCTCTCTTCATCCCGGCAGCCGCCCGTTCCCTCGTTCCAAGTTATCTAAGTTATCTCCCACTGTCGTATTGACCATTGTGGACAGATTCTCTAAGTGTGTGCACTATGTAACTCTGCCCAATCTACCATAAGCCTTGGAGACTGCCAATCTGCATGGGATCTCCCTGGACATCGTCTCCGACTGGGGGCCCCAGTTTGCCTCCCAAGTTTGGCGGGCCTTTTGTAAAGCTCTGGGGGCTACCCCAAGCCTCTCCTCCGGGTACCACCCCCAGACGAATGGTCAGACCGAACGGGCCAATCAAGACCTGGAGTCTGCTCTTCGATGTGTTGCGGCAGCACCCCACCTCCTGGAGCACCCACCTCGCCTGGATTGAGTATTCTCATAACTCTTGACCAACGCTTCTACCCAGATGTCACCCTTCTCGGCCTGTTACGGATATCTGCCACCACTGTTCCCTGCCCAGGAGGATGAGGTAGCTGTGCTTTCCATTAGAGCACATCTCCAACGCTGCCGCTCCGTTTGGAGGGCCGCTCGGGCTGCACTTACCAGATCTGCTGCCAAGAATCAACAGCTGGCTGACAGACACTGGGTTCCAGCCCCCAAGTACAACCCGGGGGACAGGGTGTGGCTTTCAACCCGGGACCTCCCTCTCCAAGTCGACTCCAAGAAACTCGCACCCAGATTTATCGGACCCTTCGTTGTGGACCGGGTCATTAATCCCATGGCTGTGCGGCTCAGTCTCCCTCCTTCGCTTAACATCCACCCAACCTTCCATGTCTCCCTCCTGAAGCCAGTGGCCTCCCTTGACCTGGCGCCTCCTCAGGACCCTCCTCCACCAGCCCGCCTCATTGATGGCCTCCCTGCTTACTCTGTGAAAGAGATTCTGGATGTCCGGCGGCGAGGCAGAGTGTTTCAGTACCTGGTCGATTGGGAGGGGTACGGTTCCGAGGAGCGATTGTGGGTATCTAAGGCCCAAATTCTGGACCCGACTCTCCTCCGGGACTTCTACCAGAGACACCCGGATAAACCAGGTAGGTCCCCAGGAGTTGCCCGTTAGAGGGGGGGGTACTGTCAGGGTCCGGTTCTGCACTACTTCCTGTCTTTTATTTTGTTTGTCCATTTCCTGTGCAACCTCTCTTTTGCCTTGTAATTTCAGGAGACTTGACCGGGCAGCCGGGCGGAGTCTCCCCCTCGCACCTGCTGCTCGTTCCCCTGATTTGATGACAGCCTTCATATGCTCTGAGTTTCCTGCAGCAGGTGTCGGCGTGTTAACAGTCTATGCGGTACTTACCTGCAATCATGAAATTTGTTTCTTGCCACGCAGCTCTTTTCCCCAGTTTTTGCATTTTTTACTAACCCTGCGTTTCCTCTTCTTTTAGTTTGTTCGGGAGACCTCTGCTCTGCCTGGCCGTCAGTCTCCTCGCCCTCAGTTGGATTATTACCCTGGTTTGGTTTTCTGTTTAGTTTTTGTAATAAATCCTCATTTTCCGTCTTTAAATGGCTTCGTCTCAGCCTGATTTTTGGGTCCAAACATGTCCTCCTAAAATCATTACAACTTTGTGCCCAAAAAAAACATAATATACAAAAGGACAAGATTCAACCAACGAGTACAACAGACTAATGAGACTGTGGACTCCTTCATCACTGCTTTGTATACCTTGGCTGAAAACTGTAGCTATGGTGCACTTCACAATGAGTTAATAAGAGACCGCCTTGTAGTGTGACTCAGAGACAAGTCTAGCAGAGAGGATGCAGCTGGACAGAGATTTGACCTTGGAAAAGAAGCTAAACATGGCACAGCTGTTGGAACTGATCAAAAGACAGCAAACAGATCTCAGGGGAGAAACTAAAAGCGAAATTGATGCAGTGATGGCAAAGCATAAGAAACAAAAGCAGCCCAAACCAAAGATAAAAACCTGGCTTTCAGCATAAAAACCTGGCAACAAAGTCAAAAGCACCAACTGATTGCCAGAAATGCTACAGGTGTGGAAAAGCCCCTGCACATGGAAAATGGCAGTGCCTAGCCAAAGAGGTGACATGCCACACATGTGGGTTTACATTGCAGTAAAGCATGCAAGTCAGTCAAAGCAGTACATGCAGTGGAAACTAATACAGTTTCTTTGTTTCTAGGCTCAGTAGACTCAGACACAGATCCCTTGTACACAGATTTGACTATCAGAAGCCACAAAGTGAGGTTTAAGATAGACACAGAAGCTGATGTCTCAGCCATTCCAGCACAGACATACTACTCCATCGTTGACAGAGAATCCCACAAAGTCAAGTTCCTTGGTCACATCCTGTCTGCTGAGGGTGTGCAGCCAGACCGAGACAATAGGCCGCATAATCAGGCTTCATACTCCAGTCCCCCAACACCCCTCTCTACTCAGCCCAGAGCTCCCTGACAGAGATACAGTTGCAGGCAAAAAAAGAGAGAGGAAGATAAAAGACACAAGAGTATTCAACAAGAGATACCATGTGAAGAATCTACGTCAGCTCATGCCTGGACAGCCCCAAATCAGACTCAAAAGACATTTACACCTGTTCCTACCAGAACTAGGTTTGGCAGAGTGGTGGTAAAACCTCTGAGACTGGACTTGTAAATGAGAAAAAAAAAGAAAAAAGGGGGATGTTGGACAAGTGGGTGAAAAGGGGAAAGTTTTGCTCTGAAGAATGCTCGGTGTTCATTTCATGAAGGCATAAGAGTTGTGAGAGTTTATTATAGTTGGATATAATTTGTATCAGTTCAAATCTTTGTTTTCTAAAAAAGGAAGATATGGTGGAACCGAAGATGTTATACATGTGCTTTTATTTTGAAGGACACAGAGAGAGGAAAGACAGGAAGTTGTGAGGAGAGCAGTGAAGAGTTTGATGGGTTGGGTCCTGTTAAGAATAAATGTAGATAACTTGAAAGTCTCGTCTGTTGGCGTTATTGCAGAAAAACACATGTACAGCTTGGTAGCTTAAATCTCTGCCACCCATTCTACATTTAAAGACTCTGGGATCCACAAGCAGGCCTCCATTTTGAAGCAGTGGTCTATATGAGCTGAGTGCTTTATATGTGAGGAGGAGGATTTAAATTATTTTCCTGGATTCAACAGGGAGCCAGTGTAAAGAGCTCAACACTTGACTGATGTGCTCACTTTTCCTAGTTCAGTACCCGTGCTGCTGCATTTTGAACCAACTGAAGACTCTTCAGAGACTTTTTAGAGCACCCTATTATTAATAATTATTTATTTATTAGATATTTTTGAAAAATCAATGAAATATCAATTTGGGGCACCACCCTGAAAATAGGGGAAAATAATTAATGTATGCCTTTAAAATCAGTCTACACAATCACTGTAAATGACTCTAATATCTGTCGATATCACAATTAAACTGCATTGAAGTAATGAATTCGAACACTGGCTCGCTCAAACCCCATTTGTCACAGTATACGTGCACAAAAGGCACAGGCACAGTAGCAGTGTGTTTTATTGGTTTTATGTTTGTTTTATGTTTGTTTTTGTGTATATACAGATGGTGTGTGTGAGTGAGAGAGAGTATGTGTGAGTGTATATATATATATATATTATGCACATGTATACAGTGTGTATGTAGGTACGTATGCTTCTTATGCATGTTTGTGCATATGTATGTGTTTATAGCCCATTTATGTGTGTACATATGTACAATCAACAGTGTTTTACGTTTTGTCTATCTTTTAGTATGTTTCAGTAGTTTATCTTATTCTTCTCTAATGTACAGCAATTTTCCTCAGCTGCTGTTGTTTTTAAAGTGCTTTAAAAAATAAAGTTGGATTGGATTGGATTGGATGCACAGCAGTGAGACTGTGTGAACGAAGTCTCACAAAAGAATGAATGAGAGAGAGAGAGAAAGTTATGAAGTGTGTACAAGGAGGGAAGTTCAAAGAATAACGTCTAATATGAATGAACAAAGGATCACATGCAGCGTGAGCCGATAGCAGTCAAACCACAGCTTTATGAATTTAAAGTTTACACAGCCACCATTTCCACATGCGTTCCACACGGCTCACTGAACACAACGAAGCAGACACACAACAGCGAAGCAGTAAGCACCACAAACACCAATAACATAAGAAGCCATCAACATAGTTCTAAGCAAACACAGTTTAAACACAGATAAAAAATGATTTACATGAACGTGTGGATGTGCAGTCCGACACGTTTAACACAAGGGAAACAAAACACGTTACTCTAACTGCTCAGACACTACCTCTTACTTTGAGTTTGGGGGAGGGGGGGCTGTAAGTGAGTGTCCTGTTCGTCTTTGGGTCCGGAGGGTGGAGGGTTGACAGACTGTTGTGAGGCTTCCTTCCTTCGTAAAATTAAAACAGTTTCCGTGTCTGTGGTGAGAAATCAATATTTCCCCAACTTTGCTGCCCCCTATCTCATACACCATGCCACTTTAAGAAAAACTTTCAATAACTTTAGATCCTCAACTTGTCCACAGTGACCTCACCAAGGTCGTAGATGATCACACTTAAAGCTCTAGGACAAGTTCGCTCAAATACCAAATCTCCAAACTCAGCTCCGAGTCAACCAAAATGGTACCCTTCCTGTTGGGTTTAGACCATAGGTCCTTGTTTACTTTTTCGACGCATGTACAAACTTATGTTCATGTACATTTTTCCTGGTTGCAGTTGACCTAATAGAAGTTTCTTTCGTCACTTTTTAGCCCCTCCCACTTCCATTTTTCCATGCCCATTCATTGAAACAATGCCAGGCCAACAATGTTTACCAGGACTGATGTGGTTACAAAATTTGAGCATGCCTAGGCCCTCAATAGTGTAAATTCTTTTAACAAAAAAATCATTTCCTGTTTTGGATGTTCCACTTCCTGTTTGGAGGTCATCCCTTGCAGACATGGTCAGGGCACATCTGTGGTCTCACATATGAAGTTTTACATGGATAAAACAATCCATGTTGAAGCAGCATAGAAAAATGTAAAATGTCATATTTTCCTTCACCACCAGGGGCTTTAGAAATTGAACATTTTCATATAGATGTGTTCAGGGCCAGACAATGATCAATCCTAGCAAATTTCATTCAGATCGGGCCCAGTTTGGTGAAGTTCAATCAGTTTGGTTTTTTTTGTTGCAAAAATCCAAATTTGCACCATTGTCATGGCGACATCAATTTATGATGCATCATGATATTCAGCACACCTAATCTGCCATATGTTTTGAGTGATTTCACCAATTTGAGTTGGATACGATAATCTGTGTAAAAGTTATTCCAGAAAATGTAAAGATACTGAAATTGTATATGTTTTCTCTGACCACCAGGAGGCACTGTTATCAAACAGTTTTTGCCATTTTTGCATAGACTTCTTCAGCATCGGCCCATCATCAATCATAGCAATTGCCATTGTGAAGTTATAAGAGTTTTGTTGCCTGTGGCGAAAACTGGGTACGCCATGCGACACTAAGAAAAACTTTCAATAACTTTAGATCCTCAACTTGTTCACAGTGACCTCACCAAGTTTGAAGATGATCGCACTAAAGCTATAGGACAAGTTCGTTCAAATACCAGAGGTGCAAAATCAGAAAAATTGGCTCCGAATGGGTGTACAAACCAAAATGACTGCCTGCCTGTTGGTTTTAGACCATAGGTCCTCATTTACTTTTTCGACTGTTCCTAACTAATGAACACATGTACCAACTTTCATTCACATACGTTAAACCTGACACCACTTGACCTGAAGTTTTTGAGTTTTTGAGCATGTTATCATTTGCTCGCTAACTGAGGGCTAGCTGTCATCAAAGTAGTTGTAAAAAAAGTAGTGATAATTGCATTCAGTCAAAACGGTAGAGAGAGAGCAGCATGTTCATGGTAGAGGAGAGGAGCAGCAGACGAGCAGCTGCCTCCACAGAAGAGGAGAAAAGAAGCCCCTCACACACAAGACACACAAAGATTTCTACTGATAATATTGTTCGACTTTCTTACCTGGTCTGTTCACTAACAACTACAGAATTACAGTATGTACTTATATAACGTTAGCATCTCTGTACTTTACACCATACTGTAAATAACAGCGTAATCTATAACATCAGTTAGATGTGTAAGCTCATTAGAACAGTTGTTGCCTGAGTAACATCAGCTGAATGATTATATGAAAGCCAGGAGGGAGAATTATGACAAAACTATTATGATAAAACTACAGACCAAACTATGTTCTATACTTTTGATATTGTAATACTGAATAACCTACAAACCATTTGAAACATCAGAAAAAAGTTTCTTGACCTTCAAGGGCAATTCACTGGTTTCATACCTGGCCTCTAAATTCCCTTCCAAGTCTGACAGTTTCACACAATGCATATTCAAACATCTCAATGTTTATATCAGGACATGAATCTTTAATTTCATATATGGTTCTAGTTTTATAAAGTTTTTAAATTTTTTTTTATGTTCAGTTTTTTTTTCTGAATGACTACACTAATTGACTTATATTTATATTTTATATATATTCAAACTGAAGAGGAAATAATTAATAAAAACTGAACATATACGTGCTGTATTCATTTCAATACTATGCCATATAAATATCTTTACAGGAACTCCAGCTGTTTTCAGTCCACATCAGCAGCTGTCTGGAAGCCCGGTCCTGTTGAAGACAGTGACATTACATGTTAGGATCAACTCAGTGTATGATTGTTGTTGATGTGCTGCAATAAAGGCAGGCAAATGTCTGACTTGTGTCTGCACCAACAGTGATGTGGATGGTGCAGGGATGGGTAGATCTAAATCATTCTGCCCGGGGTTACCTGGTGTACATATCTCTCTTTAGAAATATTTTTCCTGTCAGTTATGAGTTATTAACTGTGACTGGTAAGAGATTACAGACTGATTACAGACTGACTGAAAACTTACATTTATTGGTGGAAGATACTCCTCATCAGAGCTGTCATCCTTCTTAACATCATCTTGGGTTTGAAAGTGAGGGGAGCATTCATTTGCCAAATTCTGTAAACAGGACATAAAACATAAAGACATATTCAGGGAACTACAGCCACAACATAACACCAAACAGTAACAAATGAAAGGTTTAACAGTCAAAACATTGCTTACAGGGTCAGTAAACATATTGTCCCCCATGTCCTCCTTTTTGCAATCCACATGTCATATAAGCTGCAACAATTAGGATATTAAAAATAAAATTAACGTGAATATAAAACCAATGACAAAGTGCAAAGACATAATGACAGTTTGTCACCTTTGTCCAAAGCTCTGAACTTCAGAAACCTCTCTGATGACTGACACATTAGAATATACAAAGGCAACAATAAACTTTCATATATAACCCTGCGAACAATCACTTTTCTTTTATGGTAATACATTTCTGCACAACTACAGTAACTTGTCTGTCATATCTGAAGCAGCTGTGCTGGACTGTGTTGGTGCTGTGACATGAAAATATTGTCTCCTTGACAGTGAAACAAGTGTGGTGAACTCCAGCTGTTTTCAGTCCACATCAGCAGCTGTCTGGAAGCCCGGTCCTGTTGAAGACAGTGACATTACATGTTAGGATCAACTCAGTGTATGATTGTTGTTGATGTGCTGCAATAAAGGCAGGCAAATGTCTGACTTGTGTCTGCACCAACAGTGATGTGGATGGTGCAGGGATGGGTAGATCTAAATCATTCTGCCCGGGGTTACCTGGTGTACATATCTCTCTTTAGAAATATTTTTCCTGTCAGTTATGAGTTATTAACTGTGACTGGTAAGAGATTACAGACTGATTACAGACTGACTGAAAACTTACATTTATTGGTGGAAGATACTCCTCATCAGAGCTGTCATCCTTCTTAACATCATCTTGGGTTTGACAGTGAGGGGAGCATTCATTTGCCAAATTCTGTAAACAGGACATAAAACATAAAGACATATTCAGGGAACTATAGACACATCATAACACCAAAAAGTAACAAATGAAAGGTTCAACTTAGTCAACAAACATAGTCAGTAAACATATTTTCCTCCATGAGGCCTCTCTCATGACTGTTAAACACTCATCTCTGTAAGGTATTGTGTGTGACACATTAAGATATACAAAGGCAAACTTTCATATATAACCCCATGAACAATCACCTTTTTCTTTTATGTAATACATTACTGCACAACTACAGTAACTTGCCTGTCCTATCTGAAGCAGCAGTGCTGGACTGTGTTGGTGCTGTGACATGAAAATAGTGTCTCAGTGTTGCTGTTGCTGACCTCTCTCACAGCTGTAAGAAACAATAGGAATATTTCAAAAATCTGAATTATAACCACAGTTGAACACTCTTTTTCATGTTCTCACCCAAATGGACACAGAGGGGGAACAAACCCTCTTAATCCTCCCCTACTTAAGCATTTAATGTGTTACCTGCTGAAGTGGGGAGAGTCTGCTCACCTACACAAAGACCCACCTAGACAACAAGACCAGTCAGAAGAATATTTGAGGAGTTTACAACATTTCTATTCAAACAAGAGTTGAAGTGGTTCATGTTTTGTACATTAGTAATTATACCCGTGAAATACAGTGCCCTGTGTTCGAGTTACTTCTATCAAGCTACAAACAACATTTTAGATGAGTATGTGAAATTACCGTAGTGGTTAGCACTCTTGCCTTTGCAGCAAGAGGTCCCGGGTTCACAACCCGATTGGAACAAGGGGCCTTCTGCAAGGAGTTTGCATGTTTTCCCCTTGGTGCGTGGGTTCTCACCGGGTATTCCGGCTTCCTCCCACAGTCCAAAAACATGCCGATTTGGGGATTAAGTTAATTGGACACTCGAAATTGCCCGAAGTTGTCTCTGTGTGGCCCCTTGATGGACTGGCGACCTGTCCAGGGTGTACCCTTCCTCTCGCCCTATGTCAGCTGGAGTTAGGCACCAGCGCTCCCCGCGACCCTGAGTGGATAAAGCGGTAGAAAATGAATGAGAGTGAGTGACATTACCTGTTCAGCAGAAAACACGCGACGTCAGCGTCAGTTTGTTCCTCATCAGTGATTCCACTTGCAAAAGGCAACAGCGATGTTTACTTGTTTTCTGCCGTCGTACGTTACGAATGCATTTCCGGTTTTTTTCTTTGAGGACGTAGGTGCCGGTGCTGTTTCTCCAGCAATACGATTAATAAGATCCTATATCCTCAAAAATTGTAAAAAAAATATCCCGCATTTAACCTCTCTCGTCACTCGCTCCATCTTGCATGTCTGTCACGTGACTTACTTTCTTCTTCGTCGCTAGAGCCGGAAACTTCGCCGTATGTTTGTCCACGTCGAGCTCCTGTAGAAACATGGCGTGTTGTGATTCTGGAGGACTCTGGACCCGCGGTCCGCGACTATAGGGCTTATTCTAAGGCTATAGAAATAATACAGAGATTACGTTACGGCGATTATACAGTATTGGTGGGCCGATTACGGATAGTAAATGTGATTTTTGATGATAAAACCCCAGAAATACTACATATAGCACCTTCAAATCATACAGCATTAGCCGCACATATGCTGTTGCCATGGCCCCGATGAAAATGTTTATGTTTTTGGTTTTTGTTGCTTGTGCTATCGCATGTCTCCACTGAACAAGTGCTACACGATCAGATACAAATGAAAACTATCTAACATCGCATTGATCACTGAACATGTAGCAGGCAAATTGTTCAGGGTCTGTCACTAATTCACATGTAGCCTGATTTTCACCGCTTTTTTCTTTAGTGTGAAATAATTATAAAAGTTTAACACCTCTTTTGCCATCACAGCCTTTTCCCGCATACAATAATCTTTGCTGCTGCTTGTATAAATGACACTGTAGTTCTGTAAACATGACATAACTGATTCTAAACTTGATACAACTGTTGTATATTTGCTCCTGGTCTCTCTCTTCTGTCTCTCCCTCACCTCCTTTTTCTTTCTCTCCCCCTTTCTGTCCCTCACCTCTCCTCTGTCCCCCACTGTCCTCTCCCCTCAACCGGTTGAGGCAGGTGACCGCACATCTTTGAGTCTGGTTCTGTCAGAGATTTCTTCCTGTTAAAAGGGAGTTTTTTCTCTCCACTGATGCCTAGTGCTTGCTCATTGTGTGAACTGTTGGGTTTCTTTTCTCTCTGTAATATTGTAAAGGTTTTGGCCTTACTATGTACAATGCCTTGAGATAATGTATGTTGTGATTTGGCGCTATACAAATAGAATTGAATTGAAAAAATTGAATACAGTCATCCTTGGTAAGATACTTGACACCTCTATTCATTGATTTCCTATTGAATGATTCAAATGATGAGACAACACAAATTTAAAACAGAATAAGTAAGAAAACAATGAAAGGCACTATGTTTAGATTACATGCCTCAACATGTCTCACCCCCTACCCCTCTGCTTAAACAAATGGTAGAATAAGCTATTTGGATTTTTTTATGATCCCCAAAAGACTAATTTGTTTACTTGCATTTAAGTTTCAAAATAGAAACAAAAACAAAATAGAGACTGACATTGTCCAATGGTGTTTTACATTGTCTGGCTGTAAAACACCATTGGAGTTCAGCAGCCTATTATTAACTGAGATACTGTAAGTAAAAGAGACAGATGATTAAAATATTTTCATAACTGTAATTATTAGTTATTTAAATTGTTTTCAGATACTTTTTTTATTTTCAAGAAACAGAGGCACTTAACCATTTAAGATGCTAAACAGCTATAGTTTGTGAACATTAGAATTCACTTCTGAAACTCTTGTCAGCCTCTTTGTGTTTTCAGTTGCTGTTGCAACCATCTGTCTTGACATCAAACAAATCTTTTCCTACAGTGATTCTTGGGGTTTTTGCAGCTCTTTTTTGAGAACAACTTCCGTGCCCATATATGGAGAGACTCTTCAACAAGAAATGCTGGCTTACACCACCCATCAAAAGAACTCACATGTCATAAAACATGCAGTGGACATGTACGCGCAAGATGCATGTGCATGCATGTGCACATAAAAAAATATATCTTATACACTAGTATAATTTAATTTGGTGAAATTTAGCATTAAACTTGCACCCAGTTACTAATATAGTTCCTACCAAAATACTGTGGTGGTCTGTTATCTACCGTAGAAATGTAGTTGTTGTTACGTTTTACACTGGGCATGTATGGACTAAAAGGAAGGAAACGGAAGCCAGGTTGCAAAAGGCAAGGTGCGTGCGGTTTATTAACAAAAAGGTACAAAGAAACTACTACGAGGTGAGCCAACTAAGAACAAACAAAAAGCGAGGAGACTGACAGGCTGGTTGGGCGAGTTGCTCCTGGGGTAACTAGAAAAAAGGAAAAAACATGAATTAGAAAAAAGGGAATCAAAATGCATCGAGGCGAGCAGAGCAGAGTGGTGACTAGTACGTGTGAGTACCGGTTTGCAAATGTGACGCGCTGACACCTGCTGCAAGGAGGAACCAGCAGATAAAGACCGGTGGGGAAATCAGGGAAATGAGCAGCAGGTGTGTGAGGAGGGACTCCGCCCAGCAGCCTGGTCAAGTCTCCTGAAATCATAAAACAAAGACAGGGTTGCGCAGGAAACAGATGACTTAACAAAATAAGAGACAGGAAGCAGGGAAAAACCGGACCCTGACAGTACCCCCCCTCTAACGGGCACCTCCTGGGGACTTACCAGGTTTATCCGGGTACCTCCGGTAGAAGTCTCTGAGGAGGGCCGGATCCAGTATCTGGGCCCGAGAAACCCAGGACCGCTCCTCAGGACCGTACCCCTCCCAATCCACCAGAAACTGAAAACCTCTGCCTCGGCGCCGGACGTCCAGAATCTCTCACAGTGTAAGCGGGGAGACCATCAATCAGACGGGGGGGTGGAGGCGGTTCCTGAGGCGGAGCCAGATCGCTGGAGGCCACAG
>JAFBJR010000036.1:26341-54852 GCA_016785285.1 Brachirus orientalis | reverse complement strand
TACAAAGAAACTACTACGAGGTGAGCCAACTAAGAACAAACAAAAGGCGAGGAGACTGACAGGCTGGCTGGGCGAGTTGCTCCCGGGGTAACTAGGAAAAAGGAAAAATACGAATTAGAAAAAAGGGAATCAAAATGCATCGAGGCGAGCTGAGCAGAGTGGTGACTAGTACGTGTGAGTACCGGTTTGCAAATGTGACGCGCTGACACCTGCTGCAAGGAGGAACCAGCAGATAAAGACCGGGGGGGAAATCAGGGAAATGAGCAGCAGGTGTGTGAGGAGGGACTCCGCCCAGCAGCCTGGTCAAGTCTCCTGAAATCATAAAACAAAGACAGGGTTGCGCAGGAAACAGATGACTTAACAAAATAAGAGACAGGAAGCAGGGAAAAACCGGACCCTGACAGTTGTACTACATAATGGAAGAGAATCTGCTCCATCTGTAGACATGAATAATTAATTTCAATGTTGTGACAGCAGTAAGATAAAAATCACACATGTAACACTTTATCGTAAGTATATGATAAAGAAAAGTTCAACATAAGGTAGAAACTATGCACACACTTACTGCATAGTTTCTACCTTACTTACTCTACTTACTCCATTGCTACAGCCAACACTTGCTCAGAAGACCAGTGAGGTTGTATATAGAGAGAACATGTCACCCCTCTTGTGGCTTTGATTGTGTTGTTTCTAAATTTCAGATTTACAGCCAACAGAAATCTATAGAAACTTAAAGTTTCCTGCCTTTCTTCTTCTTATAATTCAGCACACTTGAAGTCTCTCCCCAGTAGCAAAATTAAGTAGACATTATGTCATTATTATACAATGTAACACTGTAATGTGTTTAAATAAAAGAACACAGTTTAGATTCTCACCAAATGTTTTCATTTGGTGAGAGTCTAAAATTCATAACATCATTTTACCTGGGCTAGGTTGGACAAAATCCAGGGGCAGATGCCAGAGTTCCCCCACAGAATAGACAGTACATTCCGAAAAAAAGAGAGAAACAGTGTTTATAAAGCATCACCAGAATGAACATTTAGTTTTCCTGTTTACTTAAATAAAAAAAGAGCTACTACATAGTTTCCATGCATTAATTACAGTAGAATTAGAGGTCTAACTATGTATCATGCTATCATGCAAGTAGTGGATTTACTACTAGTACTACTGTGACTAAAATACTGTATACATTGGCTATTTGTCCAAAAAACTTAAACAAAACAAAATAGCCATTCTCTCACCGTCTGGAAATAGGCTTTACGCAGGTCTAAATGTAATATCTCCATTAAGTCTCCTCTTCAGACTTTGAAGTCTTTGTAATGCAATGCAATGGTTGTTTGGAAAAACAGGATCTTCTGCTCTGAAAGGTAGGTCAATGCAATAATGTCCATTTTGCAGCTTTGTTGTGTTCTTTACAATGTTCATGCATTGAATGTCCTCTCTTGACATCTCCAGTTGATCATCACATGTCTTTTCATTAATGATTTCATGATTATACTGCTGTCTCAAAATATTCTCCAAGTGCTCCACAGATATGCGATTGGCAGTTACAACAGTAAAGCCTGTTTGGACATTACAGCCAAAGTCTCCACCACGAAGAGGCCCATTTATATCCCAACCAACTCTCGTCTTCACTGCATAAGGCCCATCACATTGGCTGTTGATTAGCTCCCATGGTTCAAGCACTTTGGAAGCATCAGTACCAATAAGCAAATCCACTTCAGGTATTCAGGTATCAGTCTGAGTCCACTTCAGGTATTTTAATGCTGCTCAAGTATGTCCATTTAGCAACATCTTCTTGAAGTGGGATATTTCCTCTTGATACTGGCATTGCAGCTTGTGTCAACACAGATGGCAACTCAATAAAATCATCTTGGTCAAGGCCAGACACCTCCAATCCTGTTACGACAGTAGTTCTGACATTTTTAATCTGCCCCATTGTCCTTAGTATAATGTTCTCTATTTTGCCAGTTACTCACAACCTCTTTGCTAAATTTGTAGTACAGAATGTACCTGAACTCCCTGGATCAAGGAAAGCATATGTGCACACTACCTTGTTGCTCTTTTGGCTCTTCACTTTCACAGCGACAATAGAGAAAACATTATGGTCCTCTTCTCCAGCCCCTATATGTCCACATATCTGCTGTGAAGGAGGGCTCACAGTCTCTTTATTTGTATCATCCTTTTCCACATGCAGGACAGATGGGTGCTTCCTATGGCACACTTGGCAATCCAAACGACTCCTACAGTCTTTGCTTGTGTGTCCAAACTTTAAGCAGCCAAAACAAATTCCCTTTTCCTTCAGGAAGTGTATTTTGTCCCGCTGTGTCCGTGATTTAAACTGTGAGCATTTATCCAGTGCATGGTTGGTATAATGGCAAAATATACATTTTATCTGGTTATCTGAAGTGAAGGTAATTTTCTTATTATATTTATCTACATCTTTTATTGCAGTAACATTGGTGGCAAAAGTACCCCCTTTTCTCCTCTGCTTCACGTGGGTTGATGCTTTGGCTTGGCTGACCGATGTATCATGAATATTGCCAAACAATGGATCTGAAACAATTTTAACTTGTTTTTCAATAAATTCCACAAGATCAACAAATACTGCCCTGCTTCCTGTTTGTTCATGAATGCCACAAGCAACATTTCTCCATTTTTCTCGCAACTTGTAGGGAAGCTTCATTACAATAATCCTGAGGCTCGCTGGCATGTCTAACTCTTTCATGTACTTGATGTGCTGTACTAAATAAGAACAACCTCGAAGGAATAAAGCAAATGATTGCAGTGCATTTACATCTTCGGATTTAATTGGGGACCAGTTGGTAATTTTGTCCATGTAAGCAGAGGAAATTTTATGTTCACCGCCAAAGTGTTCGGTGAGGAGTGCCTTGGCTCTTTGGTAACCAAGTTCAGGGGGAAGATGGTGGCAGCTTCTAACAAGATCTCTTGGCTGCCTGGTATACTGCTCCAAGAAGTACAAGCAGTCACTAAAATTTGTTGTTTTATTCTCAACACAGTTTTCAAATGCCCTCATAAAGGATTTAAAATGCAAGGGATCACCATCAAATACAGGTATATTCCTCGCAGGTAGAGCAGAGGCTGAATTTTGCTGGACTAACAAAGCAGTAATCTCATTTTGGCGTTGCATGACACTGAAAAGGTCCGGAATGGGCTGGGTTTGGTGTCCTTGCACATCATGTGCCCCTTGTACAGGTATTGACAAGGTTGAAATATTTGTAACTGGTGGCTGCAGTATTGGGTGTTTTGGTCTAACAATGACAACTTGAGGATTTTGAGAGAAGTTAAATTCACCTGCAGTGGGAACGAAATGCTCTGCATTAGGATTCAATCCATTTAACATTATTCTGGCCTTCTCAACATAAGAATTCATGCCATCTGACACTCTGGAGCCACATATCTGCTGTGAAGGAGGGCTCACAGTCTCTTTATTTGTATCATCCTTTTCCACATGCAGGACAGATGGGTGCTTCCTATGGCAGACTGTAGGAGTCCAAACGACTCCTACAGTCTTTGCTTGTGTGTCCAAACTTTAAGCAGCCAAAACAAATTCCCTTTTCCTTCAGGAAGTGTATTTTGTCCCGTTTTTCACCTGAAAAACAAGTTTTGCATTAGTTTCTTTTATTTCGGTTTCCAATGCCAGTTGTTCCTTTTCTCTCCTTAATTGCTCCTGTTTTCTCCAGAGTTGTTCCTTTTCCAAACATATTTTCTCTTCCTTTTCCTCCAAAAGATGTTTCTTTTTTAATGCGGCCATGCGTTCTTCTAAAGCTGCTTTTTCTGCTCGTGCTTTAATTTTTGTCCATAACAATTGTCCATAACAATTGGATTGTCCATAACAAATACCATGTTCAAACATAAGGGTATCCACATGCACACTTGGCATCAGGATGCCCTTGGTCGTAGGTCAATGATCGACTTCATAGTCGTATCGTCAGACCTGCGACCACATGTCTTGGACACTCGGGTGAAGAGAGGGGTGGAGCTGTCAACTGATCACCACCTGGTGGTGAGTTGGCTCCGAAGGTGGGGGAGGATGCCGGTCAGACCTGGCAGACCCAAACGTATAGTGAGGGTCCGCTGGGAACGTCTAGCAGAGTCTCCTGTCAGGAAGAGTTTCAACTCCCATCTCCGGCAGAATTTCAAACACGTTCCGGGGGAGGCGGGAGACATCGAGTCTGAATGGGCCATGTTTCGTGCCTCCATTGTTGAGGTGGCTGTCCGGAGTTGCGGCCGTAAGGTGGTCGGTGCCTGTCGTGGTGGTAACCCCTGAACCCGTTGGTGGACTCCAGCGGTAAGGGATGCCGCCAAGCTGAAGAAGGAGTCCTATCGGGCCTTCCTGGCCTGTGGGACTCCAGAGGCAGCTGATAGGTACCGGCAGGCCAAGCGGAATGCGGCTTTGGTGGTCGCTGAGGCAAAAACTCGGACGTGGGATGAGTTTGGTGAGACCATGGAGAACGACTTCCGGACGGCTTCGAGGAGATTCTGGTCAACCATCCGGCGTCTCAGGAGGGGGAAGCAGTGCACTGTCAACACTATGTACAGTGGGGATGGGGTGCTGCTGACATCGACTCAGGACGTTGTGAATCGGTGGCGAGAGTACTTCGAAGACCTCCTCAATCCCACCAACACGCCTTCCCATGAGGAAGCAGAGTCTGTGGACTCAGGGATTCCCCCAGAAGAGCTAGAAGAAGTGGCCGGGGAAAGGGAAGTCTGGGCTTCTCTGCTTAAGCTGCTGCCCCCGTGACCCAACCTCGGATAAGCGGCAGAAAATGGATGGATGGGTGGATGGATATTAAAGGATTTTTGTTTTTTAAGTCTTAGAGCCAATACTACTACTAGAGCAATCTACTTGCTCTGTTGCCATTTTCGTAATATTTCTGCTTAATTTACCCTCAATCTTTTCCGTAATCACACTGTTTAAATCTCTCTGTGCTTGTTTGAGCTCCTTGGGCAAATTGGGGAGTTAGTCTTCTTTTATGTTGTTGTTCCAATTTTATTATGTTATGTTCCAATTCATGCTGTCTTGCTACCCTGTCCTTTTTTTTGCACTTGCAAATGAAATGATGCGGCCTCTAATATAGGCCTAAGCGCAGTCCCATAGGATGAGAGTGGATATTTCAGGAGAAATGTTCATATCAAAATAGTCCTTTAGTTAATTTCTTACAAAAGTAGTAAATTCTTTGTCATTTAAAAGTGATGCATTTAGTCTCCACTGTTTGGTCATTAGTCTATGTCCTATGTCCCATGAAACTGCAAGAGATGCATGATCGGATATTGTTATTGGCAATATTTTGATGTTCTCTATCCTATGTAGCTCTGCTTTGGGGGTAAAAAAGATCAATTCTCGAATAAGACAAATGTCTATGGGAGTAAAAATTAAAATCTCTACCTTTAGGGAATTTAGTTCTCCAAACGTCCACTAGTCCTGACACTCGATAGGTGTTTGAGTATTTTACTCATTCGAGAAATAGGTGTTTTTGATGGCGGTTGTCTATTCATTGAAATCCCCTCCCATCAGTAGAATACCAGAGCTATGCTGTAATATTGTGGCAAAGATTGTAGTAATGAAGCTGGGCTCATCCTCATTTGGGGCATATATGTTCAATAGATCCATTTACTAAAACAAATCCCCCTTTGAGTCCTTATGAACGCTAGTGTGTGTAAAGTTAACCTGTCTGTGCACCAATATGGAGAATCCTCTTTCTACCTGATTGGTGTGATGAGTAGAGTGCTTTATCTGCCCAAGATTTTTTGTTTATCGTGTTCTACTTCTGATAAATGGATTTCTTGCAAGAAGGCTATCTGACAGTTTGCCCTTTTAGGATTTTCTTTCTCTTTATGGGACTGTTAAGACCCTTGACATTATAATTTATAACCTTCAGTGATCCCATGACTAAGCGTCAAAGTATGGAAACATAGCTCTTTACCATCAAATAATATACTGGTAGATAAAGGAGCAGGTGAGGAGGGGAAGTAACAAATGGGTTGTACTAAACTATACAGTTCCTGCATATGATAGGGTGGGTGTTAGTGAATAAGGTTGATGTAGGAGAGAAAAGAAGAAAAAAACAGAAAGAAAAAAAAAAACAATAACAAAAAGATCTAAAGAAAGAGCATAAACTTAAATATCCATACCGTTTATGTTGGAATAAGGGGAAAAAACAATTCCCCTGTAACTCTCATTTTTACATTAGGATCCCTTGGGAATAGAGGGATCTGCACACCAGTAGATAGACAGCCAGGGAGGACCAATAGGCCTGCTGTACTATTATACAAAGACTAAACATATGAAACACAGTACTGAGACATATAATACTCATATTGATTGTCAACTATCTGAAACGTCACAGGATGTAATCAAATGTTAACTCCCATGTTGAATAAAGGCACAGTCAATTCTCTGGCTCTGCTGATTGGATGACTGTATTCTTCATGTAGTCATAGCTTCAGTAGCATCTAGAAACTCCTTCTGCTCATTGTTGGGGGAAATGCAAAATCTAGCAGGGAAGAATATTCTAAAGCAGACTCCTGGTCTCTCCTGCAGCTTCTTTCTGACATCTGTGAAAGCCGCTCTGGCTTTGGCGACATTGACCATGTTGTCTGGAAATACAGCAATTGTGTTTCCGTCGTATTGGAGTCTGCTGCCTCAGTCACGGGCCTTCCTCAGTATGGCCATGGCATCTCCTTCATTACGTAGTTTTGCGATGATTACTCGAGGCCTGTCTCCTGCACTTCTCTGCACAGGCTGCGATGAGAGCGCTCGACATCACTTCTTTGTCCAGCTGAAAAACTTCTTTAAGGAGTTTTGCGACTGCTGTGGGCGAGCTGGACCCCAGCTGCTCGGCAACTCCTGTGATCCGAATATTGCCTCTCCTCATTCTCACCTCCAAGTCCTCACACTTTTAGATCATCCACCAACTTCTCCAGGTCTTTTACTGTGCATTGTGTTGATACGACCTCGTCCATCCATGTTGATAATCCCTCCTCAACAGCTCCGGCATTAGCCTTCACACGCTCAAGCTCAGCCTGAATAGCCATAGTATTATTAGCTATTTCAGTTCTCACTGCCATAATTTCCCTCTTAATAGATTCAAAGTCATCTGCTAAGGCGCTCTTTAATTCCTCTCTTATTACCGCGGATATGTCTTTTCTCCGTGAGGTGAGGATATCAGTCTTGATTGATGTGATGTCCATGGTCAGTGTGTTTGCGGGATCGGGCATAGCTGAGGTGGGGTTATTTGGACTCTTGCCCGAGGAAGTGTTGGGTCTTGTAGTGCCGTCAAATTTATATTTTCAAAGATTTGACGCTATTGACTTCTCTTTGACTAACTTTGGGTCCTCCTTTAATGCACTAATGAAATTTGTATAGTGTGTTGAATGTAATTTGTAGATTAGATGTCAGAAATTATAAACTACTCTGCAGGAGGTCCGAGTTACGCATCTTACTCCATCAGTTGCTTGGTAGCCCCCCCCCCCAATTTCACAAGTTTTTGAGTAGGTTTAGACCCTCAAAAAATGTGATTCATTTCGAGGAAATGGCAGCTAGTCAAAGTAGCTGTCTTTACTAGTCTCAGTCGGAAATGTGCACCTGCGGATGTACAATTTGTGAGACTAATCTAGACTATGGCCTATAATCATTATCGTAATTGTTAAATTGACATCTTGCATGCATAACACTGATTTTTTTTTTCAAAATTTACATGCAAAAATGGGAAAATCACAATCAAATTAAATAGAGCAAGCTATTTATTTTGAACAGTAGTAGAAGTCTGTGGAAAACCTCTCTGAACAATCACTGATACATCATAGTACCAGCATACGTGAGTGTGAAGCCTTCTCTGTTCGCAGACACACTGTGATGCAATGTTTTTCCCTCATAACTTATTTGTTTCCTCGCATTGCGCTTTATGTGGATGGGAGGAAGTGTCACATCCAGTATGCAAAGTCCTTTAAAACGATACATGCTTTCACGTTAGTGTCTCCAAAAGTCTCCAATAACACCAGATAAAGTCGCTAGATTTGTTGTTAGTCGCTTTTTGAGGAGCGGGCAAAGGAGGGGACATAATGATATTTGTGAATGAAAGATGGAGTAACCCAAGGCACATCGGGGTGAAGGAACAGTTCTGCAGTAGACATTGAGCTGCTTTGGCCATATTACCTTCCAAGGGAATTCTTGGATGTGTGGCAGAGTAGTGAGCGGAAAGATATGTTACATACAATTTTCGAAAACGCCACCTGGGGGATTTGTCCAGGAATTACCCCACAAAATGTGTTAAGGGGGAACTCTGGAATAAAGCAAAGTCACATAGGTTCCCTGATACCACTAGGCAAAGAATAAGAGTCTTCAAGATTTGAAAAGAAGTAATTTATTAAGAATAATCTAAAACTAGGCTAAAAAGACACAGGAAATCAATCCTAAATATACAATATAAAATTAGTGTTCTGACGAGGGGAGGGGAGAGGACAGAGCTGGGCTTACCAGGGCAGCAGGGGGTTAAAGGATGAAGAGTCCACAAACTAAACCACCTGTGACAACTGCACACCAACCGAAAAAAAAGAATTGTGAAGAACACAGCTTGCTGCCCAAGCACAATGCACCTGTCCAACAAAGAGGGACAAATCAATAATCATGCCAGATAACAATAGTAATAGAATTACAAATATTCAAATATAGTCACAAAAGAATTATTCAAAGGAAATAACAAAATATTTGTCAAATGAAATAATACAAAAGATTATTTACTGTTGGACTTTCAGTAGTGTTGGAGATCTCTGTAGTCCGACAGACAAGTCACCTCAATGGGATCGTGTCTCCCTCTCTGGCAGTCAGGGCAAACGAACCCCAAACAAGGAAGAGCAAAAACATATATATGTTGCTGTCGTCGCTCTCAGTTCCCAGTAACTGTAAAAAATGCACTTTTAGTTGCCCAATCGTAATACCATGTAGGGAGTTATTTTGTAGATTTGACTTACGAGCTGTCACAAGGTGTCTGAAAGTGGCAAGAGCAAAACAGGATGTGTGTGTGTTAGCTAGAAGATTCTGTTCCTCTTTGTCCTTAAAGCAAGATGTGTGTGCAGTACATTATTTCACAATATTTTAACATTACATAAGCCAATATTCAAATTAATTAACAAAAGAGTCTTCAAATAACTATTCAAAAAAGTCATAAAGCAATAACAAAATGAGTTAACAAAATAATCTTTAGATGAGATAAGTAACAGTCACAAAAATAAGACAATATTCAAAGAAGTTAACAAAATAATCATCTATGGCAAAGGAATATACAAACACAAGATGGATACCAAATAGTAAAATGAATGTCCTTTTAATGAGGCACATTCACAACTTGTAGAAACCGAACTCTGACCGGCCCAAGGAGGAAAATATGTAAGAAAGGCCAAAACAGCAGCCACTTCCAGGACGTGGTGTCCGATGAGAATAAAATTATTATTACTTGTAAATTGAATAATTAAGAACCTCCAATATTTTCCACCTACATCCCACTCAGCTAAGCCACAGCGCAGCCCCACAGACCACCAGAGGGTGAAAGCCCTTAAGGCTATGGTGCAAACACACTGCAGCAAAGAGCACACAGATCAATTAATAGGGAGCTCAGTCAATGACAGATAGAAGGACAAGAAAACGGTGATCTACCATGCAGATTTGAGACTGCATCCAGGAAAGCGTTTAATGGAGCCACCCAGCCACCACTGGCCCAACTGATCAGCCACACTACAACACATGTGAGGACCACGTTACCGCTGTTACCACATTACCGCTGCATATCATGCACATGCAAAAGTGATAAACAAGTCTTACCTGTACAACATGAGTGAGTGCATGATGGATGCCACAGTCACATGGGCAGAACACGCCACACTGTTCTGGCTGTCACCTAAACCCAAACAACAATAAACATGAGAAGCAACCAACATCGTTATAAGCAAGGTGATCAAACATAAACACAGGTAAAACACTTGAGTTATACGAATGTGTGGATGCGCAGTCCGACACGTTCAACACAAAGGAAACAGAACACATTACTCTAACTGCCCAGACATTACCTCTTACTTTGACTGGGGGGGGTCATCTTCGGTCTGGTCCAATTAAGTGGAGTTGCAGAGCATTAACGGGCAGTTGTACAACTCTCAGCAGGACAACAGCGGCTGATCCTCAGCTTTGTCACAGAGGGAGACAACTCAGGCATTGACATTAATCTGCAGGGATGAGGGGAAGCTTGTTACTGGCTTCCAGGTGCGGATCCAAAGGGGTGCGTAGCTGAATGCAAAATGTTTCTGGCTCGACCAGCAGGGGTGAAACCGGCACAACCTCTTTGGGGATCAGGTGTCTTCAACACAATGCTGGATGACAAGAGCATAAGTGCAGCTCCAACAACAGCGGTCATACGAGGAGAGGTGAGTTGTGCTCCGTTAACTGTGTGAACTGGATAGAAGCAGCAGCAATCACAGTCAGGCAAGGGGGAATGTTTTGTGGCAACTTCTATTCCCATGGAGGGCAGATGAAAGGAGCCTGGAGATGGCCCCCATACTGGCACTAAAGCTGGGCTTGGAGAGAGCCGAGCTTGGAGAGCACTCAGGGATAGGAGCTGAGAGTTTGTGGCAACTCCATGGAGTCTGGGTCCAGTCCGGGTTCGAGAGGTTCAGAGTTAAGAAAAAAAGAGGGTAAGAGAAGAGTTTGATAAGGTCGGGTGGTCAGATATAAAGCTTCAGCTAGGGAGCACCGGCATAATAAGAAGCGGCCAATAGACTGTAAGCTTCCACCTTATCATTATTTTACACGTCTTTTATGACCTGCTGTTTATGATTCAAAGGATTTTCTTTTTTAGGATTTCTGCCCCTCCCATTGAGTTAGGCTTTAGTCTTTCCATGTAGGCCGCACTCATGCAGGATAATGGAGAACACAGGCCACACTAGGTTGCACCCCCAACAGCTGGTTGTTCATTTGCCAGTGTGAGATAAAGATGCCAAGGTGTAGGAGGCTAATGTCAGTTTTCCACTGAATGGTAACAAGTGGCTGTTTGCCACAATTTAGATACACATTAGAGATTGTAGAGGAGTGTTCACCTCAACAACTATCTTCTTTTTCTCTCGTTAAAACACACATTTTCATTGCGTTCATCCATCACTTACCTGTGTCACCTCCACTTCTTCTTCTTTGGTGTTTTACGTCAGCTGGCATGCATATAGTTGGATTCTTGCCACCTTCTGGTTCTTTTTTGATCATGGGTAGATGTGAGACAATCACCTTCCTTCTCTGTGTACTTTAAACATTTTCTAAGATGTTCCTCACATTTTCCTCCATGCCCCCTATTCTCTTTAGGCCTGTTATCATTTTCTGTCTTTCCTGTACTAATTTCCTGCATGATATGAATGTGCGTTCTATAGTTTCTCCTCTTAAAATATTTGCATAGCTCTGTTGGATGCTTTCCTATAATGTGCTGTATGCTATTTAAGTTGCTGTGTCCGATTCTTAAACTGGATAAATTCCTTCCTTTTGTTTCCATATCCCATCTCAGTTGCCATAGGTGATTTATTTTTTCCCATTCCACACATCTCCCTTCTGATTTTGATGATTTGATTTTAACTTCACCTGCTGATTTTTTATTGCTTCTTCTGCAATATTATCTCATTATCCTAAAATTCCAGTTTGTGCTGGAACCCACATGAATTCAGTGTAGCACCCCTTTTTCCCAGCTCTTTTAAATGTTATCATTATTTCCTATAATAACTTCTTTTATTTTGCCGCTCCTGCTTGGATGGTTTGAATCACTACATATGAGTATTTCCTGCATCTGCTCTGTTCAGCCCATTCTAGATCTATTACCACTGCAAACAATTCACAACACATTGAGGTGATGTTCTCTTACTGCATCCAATATTAAACCCAGGTATTGCAATTGCTGTGTGATGATTTTGTCCAAACAGGCTAAACCCAAGTCACTAAGTCACTAGTGGTGACCAGTTTCAGGAAGGAGACATGGAAAGTGGGATGAATGTTTAATGAAGGAAGGAGCTTGAGCCGCAGTCATAGGTTTAAGTAAGTTAAGTTTAGGTCCTGGTAAGTGCTGCAATGGAGATAGGTGCAGACAGAAAGGACCATGACCTCCTCCTCCTGGGACAAAAACAGTGAGGGTGTAACCATAGCTGGAAATGAAGGGGGCCATCCCGGTGGAGGGGTTAGAGATGGAATTGTGTGCATACTCGATCCAAGGGAGATGATAACTCCACAAAGCCAGGTGGTTAGCAACGACACAGCGAAAGGGGGATTCCATGCAAGTGGAAGATGTGGGATACCAGGAAGTCAGCAGTTTCCAGTGCAGAAGTTTGCTTGAGGAGTGAGATGAAATGAACACATTTTA
The DNA here is from genome assembly GCA_016785285.1 of Brachirus orientalis. Taxonomy (NCBI): domain Eukaryota; kingdom Metazoa; phylum Chordata; class Actinopteri; order Pleuronectiformes; family Soleidae; genus Brachirus; species Brachirus orientalis. Next base: position 42,451 of record JAFBJR010000036.1, on the reverse strand, counting down.
AAAATCATTGATGGTGATCATTTAAAAATCATTTAAAAGTCTATGATGGTGAAAATTACAGTCTGTCCATTAGAAGGGGGTAAATCAGTGAAGTCCAGAGCTATGTGGGACAATAGGTGACTAGGGATGTGTAAGGGGCAGAGGAGTTCAGCTAGTGGGCAACGAGAACATGCAGAGACAAACTCCTTCATATCCCTAGCCATGGAAGGCCACCAGAAGTGTTCCTGGAGGAAGTGGAGAGACCATGTTACCCCGGGATGACAGGCCAGTTGGGATGAATGCCCCGCTGAAGAACCTGGGGGTGGACACAGCCAGAACAAAGAGACGGTTGGGTGGTCCAGTTCCCAGATCCGGTTTCATCCACTGGGGCTCATGAACCACCTTTTCAATGTCCCAGGAAGTGGTACCAACAAGGCAAGAGAGTGGTAGAATGGGGAGGTCAACCTCTTCCTGGTGGACTGGGTTGTGAGTACGGGACAGGGCGTCGGGTTTGGTGTTCTGGGAGCCTTCGGTAGGATTGGGCAAAGTTGAAGTGCCCCAGGAACAGGGACCAGGGGCTTGGTGTGAGTTCAGTCTTTTGGCTGTTCTGAGGTAGGTTAGGTTTTTTATGGTCCGTCCAGACAATAAAAGGCAGCTCCATTTCCTCCAGCCAATGTCTACACTCCTGCAACACAGCCACCATGGCCAATTGCTCATGGTTGAAATGGCGCAGGGGAGGAGCTTCTGGTCCTCCAGATCCCTCTGGGAAAACGCCACCCTGATGCCACTGTCTGAGGCGTCAACCTTGACTATAAACTGACGTGAGAAGTCAGGGTGCAAGAGGATGAGAGGGCGGTGATAAGCAGTCCTTTCAGGGTGTTGAATGCAGCCTCCGCCTCTGGAATCCACTGGAAAGGCAATGAGACAAAAGTCAGCCTGGTGAGGGGAGAGGTCACCTTACTGTAGCCACAGATAAATTTGTAAACCCCAGGAGCTGCTGCAGCTGTTTTCAACTTTGAGGGTGAGGCTAATTCACCACTGCCTTGATCTTCATGGGGTCTTGTTTCAAACTGCCACTTGCAAAAATAAAACCAAGAAAATCAATAGAAGAAACATATAACTTTTTCTGCTTTAATGAATCATTTGTTTTCTAGTAATCTTTGTAGAACTACACAAACGTGTTGTTGTGATGTTGCGGGAGAAAAGAATGTCATCTAAATAAACAAAAATAAACTGATTTAACATATCTCTGAGAATGTAATTTATCATAGCGTGAAAAACAGCTGGAGCAACCAAAAGGCATCACCAGATATTCGAAGTGTCCAAGTTGAATGCTGTTTTCCACTCATCTCCCTCCTTGATGAGATGGTAGGCATTCCTGAGGTCGAGCGTGGAGAAGACGGTGGCTTGCAGAAGGGCTCATAGGATGGGTCGATTAGCAGCAGAGGATATTAATTTTTCACAGTTATATTGTTTAGTCCATGCCTGATTAATCCAGATGCTACAGTCGTATGGCTGGTGAGGTGGCAGGGAAAGTGCTTTGTGTTTGTTAGAACTTCACCCAAATTGTGATAACAAGGAGGGACACAAGACAAATCAGGAGGGGAGTCGACAGAAGAAGAATGGTGCGTCACTGGCTTAGCTGAACCTAAACAGTGGATATGACCAAATGTGCTCCAACTAACTATGGAGGAGGTGGCCCAATCAATGTGAGGGTTGTGAAGCTTTAGTTATGGGAGTCCTAACACCACTGGTGAAGTAGTTGAGGAAATAACCAAAAAAGAAGGTAACTCATGATGATTTCTGGATATAGTCAAAGATAATGGTTCTGTTTGCAGAGTCACGGAAAGTAGGGAAGTACCGTCTATTGCACACACAGGTCAGGGGGGTTAACAGGAGAAAGAGGGATGTTGTCTCACAAAGTCTAAGTCGATAAAGTTATTGTCTGCTCCTGAATCAACCAAAACCTATAGTTAGTGAGTGTAGCCCTGGTGTGTCATCGTGGCTGCTAAGTGAATTCTATTGGAAGAGCGGGGGCATGTAGCGGTGTTGGTCACCTGGATGCTCTTCTTCCTGGCTGAGCCTCCCCGGTGAGGTCTTAGTCCACAGTCTCACTTCAGATCACAGTCTGTTTAAATATTAAAGTGCTTGTGTGAATATTCTAACAAAAAAATACTTTAAACACTGTAAACTGTATGTAGCATCCGGTCAAACAAGAAGTCAGTCTTACTGGTGGTTCACCTTCCTTTATTTTTCCTTGTGTGGTAAAACCAATGTAAGAGCTGGGCAGAAACAAATAGAGACATTTACACATTTGACACGTTTTGAGACTTAAGGCTTAACAGATCGCACATACAGACACAAACACATATACTTCCTTGTATTAAACTTTATACTGGATCATACCTTGTACTCACTATCAACCGGTGCTAAGCTCTGCACTCTTTTCTCCGTTTTTAATTTACAGTCCGTAATGAATGCCTTCCTTCCGTTCTCCGTGTTGACTGTTTTTCTGGTGCTACTATTTTTACGTTAACGTGAATCCCTTTTTTTTTTTACCGTAGGAATGCTCCTTCAAAATAAAATACGAATAGAAATACATAGAAAATATGACACTTCTGCCTTTATACTGTATCACTTTTAAAGTGGTAAAGGTTATGTGGAGAGTGAGAAAACTGCAAATAAGAGAGTAGAGGAAGTTGTTTGGAGTGTGCGAAGTAAGTGTAAGTAGAAACTAGAGTGGAGTGTTGGCTCCGTCTGGTGGTAATTGAAAGTAAGTGCAAGTAGAAAGTAGAGCAGTGTGCCGGCTTCATCTGGTGGTAATTGAAAGTAAATGCAAGTAGAAAAATTGAGTGTTGACCCCTGGTGGTAGACAGTTGTTATTACAGGGAAAAGACAGAGTGCTCCACTTGGTGGACACTTAAAGGTACAACTGTGCTGACTCTTGAGTGTTCCCACACACACACACAAGGCAAGCTCATTTGTATGGTACATTTCATGTACAGTTTACTCAAAAACATTAAAAGTATACTGAAAGGAAAAAAGTTATAAGTTATAAAGAAAAATAAATTAAGAAGAGAACAGTAAGATAAAATTAAACTCTGAATTATTTAGATAATAGATTTCAATACGTTGAAATTAATGATTTTAAATCAAGATTAAGAAGTGTGACCTGTGGAGTAACACAAGTTTCAGTATTGGTACCTTGGTTATTTGTACTTCATTTAAATGATGTGTGTACAGTATTAGATACAGCGAAGTAAGTGTAAGTAGAAACTGGAGTGGAGTGTTGGCTCCATCTGGTGGTAATTGAAAGTAAGTGCAAGTAGAAAGTAGAGCGGTGTGCCGGCTTAATCTGGTGGTAATTGAAAGTAAATGCAGAAAATTAGAAAAATTGAGTGTTGACCCCTGGTGGTAGATATTTGTTATTACAGGGAAAAGACAGAGTGCTCCACTTGGTGGACACTTAAAGGTACAACTGTGCTGACTCTTGAGTGTTCCCACACACTCACAAACAAGGCAAGCTTATTTGTATGGTACATTGTGTATAATTTGTGTATAATTGTATAATTTAATAATAATTAAAATTAAATAATAATTTAATATAATAAACATGTATAATTTACTCAAAAACATTAAAAGTATACTAAAAGGAAAAGAGTTAAAAAGAAAAACACATTAAGTCGAGAACAGTAAGATAAAATTAAACACTGAATGTGGCTACAAAGTAAAACAAGATAAGGCACAGGTCTTGCACAGGATGCACTGTGACCTTCCTTGGCCACCTTGTCTCCACCATCTCCCTCACAGACTCTCACAACTTCCATCCTTACACATGGGTAACCTTCAACTGTCCAACAGGTGCTTGCCTTTCTGGGATTGATTGGTTACAGAAGAAATCATGTCCCTGGCTACATCGAGCTCACCCAACCACTCTGACATTGTTGCTGCTGCAGGCAATAGAAATCTCTCTGCCTAACTCATCTGGACGCCTGAAGCTGAAGATGCATTCACCAAGACCAAACAAAGTCTGGGTCATGCCGCCCATCTTGCCACTCCTAACTACACACAACCATTCGACCTGGATGTTTCTGCTCAAACAACCCCACATCACATTTGAATCCAAACAAGTCAACATGACAACCAGAATGACGTCTGACACCTACACATCAAATGATTATGAAGAATGTGAAGAAGTTGCGAAAAGAGACATTAAACTCCGAAGTGACCTGTTTACAGAGTCGCTCGAAGACGTAGACCGTTTTCACTGATGGCTGCTGCTATAAGGGTAACAACGGAAATGTGGCATCATATGCTGTAGTAAAAACAAACAACCAATGGTTTTGAAACCATCGCTGCTGAAATCATTCCCCAACTTGTGTCTGCTCAGCTGGCAGAGATGACAGCCCTCACCAAGGCCCTGCAATATGGTGAAGGTAAGAAAGTTAACATCTACACCAACTCGGCATATGGACATGGAGCAATCCACATGGATGAGCCCCAGTAGATTTGACAGGGACTCATGACCACGGCCAACACCCCATATCTGGCCCAATAGGCCCAAACTATTTGCTCATGTACAAGTCATGTTGCTGTGTGGGGAGCGGACGGCTGGGCGCCCTCGGTGCTGTTTTATCAAGGTGCGTCTGCTGCTGTTGAGAGAGTCTCACAGAGTTTGTGGAAGAAGGGTGGTGGGGATTGGTTCACCTACTGGGGCGGGGGAGCAGGGGAGCAGGGGATTCATATAATAGTGCATAACTAATGCAATTAGTAGGATAAAGTCAATCACATCACAAATTCCTTCCACATAAAACACATTTCAGTCATGATAATATTGTGAATAAAAGCCCATAGTTTCACAAACAGTATGTTATTTCTTGAGGTTTGGTTAAATAGTGAAATACATTACAAAATGAGATGAGTTGGTTTAGTCTTAACTCTTGGTTGACGGTGTTGGGTAATGTGTTGATTCCTGAGTGTCAAATAAACAAATGGATAAGAAGAGGTCAAAGCCAGCAGGTGCCCAGTTCAGGAAAAAGAAAAAAGAAGAGGAGAAATGAGCAAAAGATTAAGGTATGGAGCCATGTCATATACTCTTCATGAGTATGATCATGCATGTAATGAAATTAATTGATGACTTTGCATCAAGGAAGGCAAGAAGAGTCAGGCTATAGATGGCAGTTGTGCTATTTATTTGGTTTCCTGTTTAAAGTGTAGTCTCTTAAGTGTGTTATTGTATTTGTGTGATGAAGGATTTGTGCAATTCAGAAATTTGATTCTCTATTTTATTTATATTTTACTCTATTATACTAGTTTTGATTGTTGTTACTTATTTGTATTTATGGTTGTATATATTTTTTATTATAGCTGTTACTGTGTGTGGGTGTGGGGAGGCGCACGCGCTAGAGGTGAGGTTTGCCCAGGGCGTCATGAAAGCTAGGACCACCACTGCCTGTACCTCTGTTTTTGTGTAAATTAAATGAGATATTACACCAAAAGTTAATTATTGCTGATGTGGTAATTTCGGTGTGTCATCTAATGCAACATTTAAGGAAATGCACTTTTTAAACTGTTTTGTTCGGTTGTCGTATACTTGGGTGCTACTGCACTTACAGAAAGTGGTGTCATTCACGAAGTTGGAGTGTCATACATGGACGTCTTTCCTTGTTTATAATGAAGCTCTGAAATACTCATTCTCGTAATTTAAAAATAAAGGTACCTGTCTAAAAGTCATTTCATTCATATATACGTTATACTATTGTTAAGAAATAACAGACATTTATGTTAAAATGTAACACAGCTGTCTAGTATTTTAAAAAAAAAAGTTAGATGATATGACAATAGAGTCTGTATGAACCCAAAAGGAGCGGATTGTCCGGCCAAAAAAATAAAGTGTATTTACAGGATTTATTTACAAACTAAACAAAATTCAAGCCAAGGGTGAAACTAAAGGCGAGGAGGCTCGAGCTGGCTTGCTGGGCTGCGATCTCCGGAAAATGTCTCTAGGAAAAAAGGGAGAGAAGAATCAGTAACCACGAAACTAGAAAGAGGTGGAAAAAGCATTCTACATGGCGATTTAGACGAGGAAGAATCATGCAAGTTACCGCGGTACTGGACAAGACGCGCTGACACCTGCCGTTGCCAAATCCAGGGATTATAAAGGAAGAGGAGGTAATCAGGAGATGAGATGCAGGTGCGTAGAACGGGGCTCCTCCCAGCCAACCAGTCAAGCCTCCTGAAAAAAGACGGACTAAACAGGAAGTGAATGCAGTGACCAAAATAAAGAACAGGAAACTAAATACAGGACAGGAAGCCAGACGCTGACAGATGTTCTTGTTAAATTTTTACTTGACTCTGGTGGCACTCATTCTGTTATGAGGAAGGACGACCTGCCTGATGTAAAAACCAGTGGAAGATGTATCTATTCCATTGGTGCTGCAGGCGTCTCAGTCAAAGAACATTTCACCAAACTTCTCAAAGTTGTACACACAGATGAACATTATCTGCCACCATATGGTCGCCATTATGTCCTATCAATCTGTTAGGGAGAGATTTAATGCTAGCTTTAGGCATTAGTCTAATTTCAACCCCTGATGGGTTAAAGGTTGAGAAGAAGAGAAATTTTTATTTTTACAACACAATGAGTGTGTGGCATCACGTGAATTTATGAACTCACACCACCTACACTGCACTGCTCATGTTTTCACATGATTCAGACCAACAGTTCTTTACCAAATTCCATGACACACTTCATCTTTCTACAATATTTTGGAATGATGAATTTTGTGCAGTTTCTGTAGATTTAACTGCTGATCAGACTCCATTCTTTAAAGTGCCTAATTCATTTCCTCATGTCTCTCTACCCAAACCACGTGACAGACAGTGGAGAGACATTGGACCATTCGTTAAAAAATGCCATTCCGTGACTGACTGGATGATGACCTCTGATTTTCTTCCACTGCGCAAGTGTACTCTTACCTCTTTTTCATTCAGTGTTAACACACTGCATTCTTTTCATTTGATAGATGAACAATCATTTTCAAACTTAACAATGACTAAGCTTCCACTTACAGCTACAGAGACATCTCCTGATTTGGCAGAAATTCCTGATTGCTTATGTGCAAAATATATGAAGATGGCCTGATCAGAAATTGTGTACCTGTTGTGATAACACCTAACTCTGATTACAGACCTAAGAAATATCGATACCCACTCAAACAAGAAGCCATTGAAAGCTTAACTCCTGTTGTTAATTCTCTTTTAAAGGCAGGTGTGATCATTTCCTGTCTTGATTCTGTCATGTCTGGTCTGGGTTGCTCCTGTGCTTTTACTTCCTGTTTTATTTTCTTACCCCCTTTTTTTTCTTCCTGGGAGTTTTTGTTCTGCCTTTGTTTTAGGAGTCTGGGTGACAGGTGAGGCGGAACTTCAATCAACACAGCTGTTCCTCATCCCCAATCAGTGCCTGCCTCATTTAAACCCGGATTTCCTGTTCCTCCTTGTCAGTGCGTCTTCTCTCTTCAGTCGGGTAACCACGGCACATCACTCTGCCTCTAGTTCTCTACGGAGTTCAGTGTTAGCTTCTTTCGTTTCTTTAGTTTTTTCCTAATGACCATTTTTGTTTCCTTCTTTCCTAGTCATCCCTGAGGTCTGCCTCACCAGCTGGCCAGACAACGCTTTTTGTTAAACATGGACTGGTTCTATTTTTGGTTTTGTTTTCATTAAAAGATTTTGTTATTCCTTTTTAATTCAGTCTCCACTCTCGGTCCTTCTTAGTTTAAACAATTATTTAGCAATCGTGACAGATTCTCCTATTTTCCAGTGAAGAAAATCTGGATCAACCAACCGAATAGAGGTTTGTGCAGGACCTACAAGCAGTAAATGCAACGGTCCATGCAAGGGCCCCCATGGTACCAAATTCACACACTATTCTTTCACAAGTTCCACTGGATGTGCACTGGTTCACTGTTTTTGATTTGTCTAATGGTTTTTTTAGTGTCCCTGTATACTCAGACAGTATTGGTTTGCCTTTAATTTTAATGGGAAATTATACACTTGGACTATGCCAGGGCTACTCTGAATCTCCTACCATTTACAATGCTGCACTCCATGACAGCTTAGAGTCTCTCCAACTTTCTCCTGGCTCTGCTCATATTCTGATTTGAAGATTTGCGTGCCTACTAAAGAACAATACAAAACTCATTATTTGGCCTTAGTGAAACATCTCACTGCAGAAGGTCACAAAGGCTAGTCTTTCCAATTTATAGTGGGTCCAAAAACAATTTACCTTTCTAGGACACATCATCTCTGATCAGGGCAAAACCATATCTCCTAAACGCATTGAAGCTATTGTAAAACTTCCAAAACCTCTAACTAAAGAACACATGATGTCTTTATTGCAGAAACTTCTTTCCAAATTACTCAACACTTGAGGCTCCACTAAGCGCACTCATTCACGGCAGAGACCTGGCCGCACATGATCGTATGCAGTGTACCCCTGCGGCAGAAAAAACAGACACTCCAATCTCCGCCTACTCTGATCCTAACAAACATTTCACACAAACTGCTGGCAAACGTGATGGATGCATGACATCTGTTCTTTTACAGAAACATAGCAATAAACTCCGCCCTGTAGGCTATTTTTCTGCAAAAATAGACCCTGTTGCTGCAGGTCTCCTTAGTTGTCTTTGCACAGTTGCTGCTACAGAGAAAGCCTGTCTCGTGTCAGCTGTCCCATGATGTAAAGCTCACATATTTATTTGAATTCTGATATCTACTAATCCATGTTTATTTACACCAAGGAATGTGATTTACAATGCCTATCATGTTTGGATATGTTGTTGTGTCAATGTTTATGCATGAGGCTGAAATAAGCTTATTTTCGGATTTTCCTTTGTTTCTGCTGTCGCATGATGTAAAGCTCACATAATCAATGTTTATTTACACTCGGTGTTATTTGCAGTGATTATAATCTGATTTGGGCTGAGATTGTTGTGGAAATTTTGTGTGTTCCCGGGTGAGAGAGAAATAAAGAGTTTTGAGAGTCCACCAGGTGTGTTTTATGTTTTTTCTGCAGAAGGAACAGGTTTACAGTGCACAAGGTTGATCTGCAAAGGAGTTCAGAAAAGTGAAATGTATCACAGCTTCTTATAGGTAAAAAATGGTTACATAATAGGAGGCTGTATGTCCATAAAAGGCAGAAGCAATTAAAACCAAAATAAATCAAATGGAGGGTGATGAAAATACGGGAGGCAAGCATTACACATCCCTGTTGGGGAAGCTGCAATTGTTTAAGGTCACACTTATAACCAACACTTTTGTTGGTTATAATGAAGCAAGTGTCCAGTTGTGAGGTGAAGAGTTGCAGACTTCGGGCTCTAATTTCGTGGCACAGCGCAAGGTGGTGCAGCCCGCGCAGTAGTCATTTTGTCTACCACAACACCGTGCACAGCGAATTTGGCAATTTTGTAGACTGAGTCAAGAAGAGATGGGTGTGGCTGAGCAAAAGGGGGAGGTGTCAACAGATTCAGCTTGGCACAGTGACAATTTTGTAGACCAGGCCAGGCACAGCGCAGGTACACCGCACCAAGGGGGTACCCCCAGAGTACTCCTCTGTCCCCCCTCCATCTCTCCTACCAGCAAGTAGCAAAGAGAGGGAGAGAAGGCATGCCTGGGTTTAACACAGTCTTCACCAATCAAATGAGCTCCTCTCCTCACCTTTAGATGCGCTGCAGCAAGGCAAAGTGCAAGTTTCGTTTCGCCATGCACGAAGGAGACAGCTGCAGCGTCAGACGGAGGAAAACTAATGTTCTGGTCCAGGAGGTCCAAGCTCACAGTGGCCAAATATATGATCACATGAACAGACCTCCATGGGCTGATGATGCAAAAAGAGCCAAAAGGAGGTTACCAATATTATTAATAAGGTTTGCCCTGACATACTGAGAACCAGTGTAAAAAAACAGTTCAATGATGTAAGAAGAAGGGCCAAATAAAAGCACCAGGGGCAGCCCCTCCACCAGCTGTGAGCCGTGTGTGGCCGTGAGCTCAGCGGAGGAAATTGCGCCCTCCACCCTCTCAGCCATAAATAATTGAGGTTAGCATTAAGAGTAAGTTGAACATATTTTTCCACTAATAAAGACACCCATGTTTAGTAACCTACATTATATTTAAACCCCGTGTAATAAAGATGAGTAGTGTGCACAGATCACAAAAAAAATAGGTAAATTGATTTCCACAACAACTTGGTGTCAGAAGTGATATTGCCTGAAAGTCTGTGGCTGCCCTGCAGTGACGTCGGGAGGGACACCGACTATATACAGTAAACATATATATATATATATATATATATATACATACATATATACACGTATATATATAAAGAGAAATTAAAGGAAAAATTTGTCCATAATTCAGACCTTTTTCTTTATGATTGTGAGAGTTCTACTGCTGCTCTGGGTCCTAGCAGGGTGATGTTTAATCAGTGCCATGATGTCCTGTGTTGACAAACATTTGAAGATTACTGTTTTAAAAAGTTAAAGGCCTTCAGAGAGATTTTCATTTCTCCATAAATTCTGTTCCTTAAAGAGTAAAGGTTAAAGGTTTGAGGCCTTCGAGGGCGGCGTCCCTCGTAAATTCTATTCCTGTAGAGATACTTTTATAGGCGTTCGAGTTGACCTGAAAGTATTGGTTCCACGGAATTTTAAGGTGTTGGGTTAACCCACTGTGTGTTTGGAACCACAGTTTGTCTACATTTGTGCACGAAATGGGGAACAGCAAAAGTAAGGAAACGGTCCCAGAAGGACCTGTAGTGGACATCATGGTACACAAATATGGTCCAGAGAGTGTAGAACGCTTGTCAATCTGGACAAAAGAATTTGAGTTTCCACCAAATGGTTCACTGAGCGTGCCAAAACTGTCACAGTTAAGAGGGAAACTAACAAAGAAAGAGAGTGTTAAAAAGAGGGAAAAGTGGGCCAGTGAAATGGTTAGAAAGAATGGAAAAGCATGAGAAATGTTTGAGAATGTGGGAAGAAGAGGCTAAGTTTAGAGAACAAAAGAAAATGCAAGGTGTAATGACAAATTTAAAGATTAATTCAGATGAGAAGGCAAAGGCTGAAAAATCTATCAGTTAGAAAAACAGCACACACATCCACTGTCAACGCCCAGGAGGAAGTCCTTGCTCTAGCCAATGCCCACGGACCACCTCTTACAGCTCCTGTTCCACATCCACCCACTCCGATGCTGATATGATTGCTGCCCTTAAGCGTCTGCCCAACCATGCAACATCAGGAAGAGCGTTTGCTGATGCTTGCTGCATTTTTTGCAGTGAATTCCAATCTACACTGCATGAGATGGGACAACTCTTAATGAAAAAGATGGGCCCAACAGACTATGCCAAAATTAAAGCCCATGTGGAAGGTGAGACAAGGATGGCATCTCCGATTTGGGACCATAAAGACAACGACTAATACCGTGATGCAGTTGACAGACTGCAATGCCCTGTTTGCAGCATTTCCGGTCCGGGTGGACATGTCAAAGATTTCCAGCTACAAACAGAATCCACAAGAGTCTGTGCCTGACTATTACCAATGACTCGTCACCATCTTCAACCAACATGGTGGCATCGATGAGCCTGATGACCGAGCCCTGTTTGCAGGCTCCTGGGAAACCCACCTCACACATCCATCACCATCCATGGCTTGTGTGCTGAGGTGAGGGACAAAGTTCAGATAACCTGTGTGGGTCTCGATGATAGTGCACGCTTGGAAGAAGTCCTCAGACATGCTAAGGACGCAGAAAAACGCTGCATTGAAGCCTTTGAAAGAGCTGACAAGAAACAAAAGCAGACACAGATAAAAGTTCAACTCACTATGTTGCAAGCTATGTCTATGTCTTATGTCTAAGACATCACCACCACAACAACAACAACGTTGAGCCTTTCCTCATTCCTACACATCTCAACGTGGCAGAGGCCATGGTGGCTCACAACTGATGGGAATTCCGATGGACAGAGACACATGCTTCAGCTGTGGGCAGAAGGGACATTGGGCACGTGACTGTCCTCACAAAGCACAACAGTGTGCGAGACGTGGCCGATGGCGTAATGACGACCGATTCCACAGAGATAATTACATCGACCAATACCAGGGAGATGATAACAGCTAATTCCAGAGTGACTGAAGGGGAGGGAGTGGATCGAGTGAGGGGGAGACGGCCAGCCAGCCCAAACAGCTCCCACGAAAGGGAAGGGACAATTTTGTGCAGTTTCTATAGATTTAACTCTTGATCAGACTCCATTTTTTAAAGTGCCTAATTCATTTCCTCATGTCTCTCTAGTGTAATGGAAAATCCCTATATCTAATATAATTTCATAATATCAACCATGTTTTTCACATATCTGCTTCATTATATCTTTTACTGAGGAGGCCTGCACTGTCAGCAGTGCCAGTCTCCACTTTCTCCAAAAGAATGCATGATGCTTACCTCCCTCATCTCACCGTTTGACCCTCCATTTGATTTACTTTGGTTTTAACTGCTTCTGCCTTTTATGGACATATAGCCTCCTATTTGTGTAGCCTTTTGCCTATAAGAAGCTATGACTCACTCCACTTTCTTTGAACTCCTTTACAGACCACCTTATGCTCTGTAAACCTGTTCCTTCTGCAGAATAAACCAACAAAAGACAACTGGTGGACTCTCAAAATTTCTTTATTTCTCTCTCACCCAGGAACACAAGAAATCTCCACAACACTAGTCAAACCACGTGACAGACAATGGAGAGACATTGGGCCATTCGTTAAAGAATGCCATGCTGTGACTGACTGGACAATGACTTCTGACCCTGACATGGTTTTCTTCTACTGCACAAGCGTACTCTACTTCTTTTTCATTCAGTGTTAACACACTGTGTTCTTTTCATTTGATAGATGAACAATCATCTTCAAACTTAACAATGACTCACAAGCTCCCACTCACAGCGACAGAGATATCTCATGACTTGGCAGAAATTCCTGATTTGCTTATGGGCAAAACACAAATATGATGTTGGCCTGATCAGAAATTGTGAACCTGTTATGATAACATGATAAAGAACAATGCAAAACTAACTCTTTGGCCTTACTTAAACATCTCGCTGCAGAAGGTCACAAAGCTAGTGAGGTATCTAACATTCCATGACTAAATGCAACCAGATGGTAAAGAGCTGTTGTTTGGAGTTCATGGACATGAGTGATGTCTGTTTGACTCTGAAGGTTAAAGGTTAGATATGGAATTAAGCTCACGTTCACTGTAGGTGTTTACACAGGGGCCTCAGTACCCTAAAAGAAGCAAAAGCTGAGTGTATATAAGGAAAGGAGTGGAAGCTGGAGGGAGAGGCATCACATTGGCTACCGATCCTCTCACAGACAGCAGAGGGGTGTCTGGTTAGATGCTGTGTTTCCTTGTAATAAACATTGTTATATGCAAGAAATACAGTGTCGGCGGAGTCTTCTTCAGCATCTACACGTCACCATACAAGAGAAACAACAATTTTTGGCATCACGAACTTGGGACGTGTTGTGCCCTGCGACATCGCCGTCAGTTCCAGTGCATGGGCTCCTGCTCTCTGCTGCAGCGACCTAGAGTGAGTCTTTTCTCCTGTTGTTGAGCGCTGGTCTGTGTGTGTGTGACAGAGGAGGGTGCTGCTAGGGCACACCGTAAAGAGCTGTGTGTGTGTGTGTGGTGATGTGTTGGTGTTTGGGGTGACGCTCCGTTCTAAATTTGTTTTTGGCACTATTTCTAGTGCCACAGGGGGGAACAATAGGACAATAGAGAAAATAAATAGAGGAAAAGAAGAGAAGATAAGAGAAAAAGAGGATATAAGGTAAAAGAGACAAGAAGAAGTTGAAGTAAAAGTGTAGAATAGCCTCATTAGTAACGATAGAGGTGAGCTAAAGAACACCATGCGAGAATAATGAAGACTGGGCCCTTAGCTTCTTAACAGTAAGACATGTGTATATTAGTCACTGCGTGAAAGTAGGCTTTGAGATATAGTTACAATTGGCTAAGGAAAATAGATGAGAAGAAATTAAAGGTGATAATGGTAAAAGAGAAGTTAAAGGAAAAATAAGAAATGGGAAAAAGAGAATAAAGGAATAAAGAAAAAGAAGATAAGTTAGAGAGGAAGCTGCTAATTTGGACAAAAAGCCCTCAGAGAGGCGATTTTAGATGGGCCAAAAATCCTGGAAAATCACTAGGTGAATTTCAGGTCAGGTCTTAAAAGTAGACCTGGAGGTGTAGGAAGAAAATTCACTTTGAAGGTTCCCACTCGAACATTAGTTGACGAACAATGTCTGAAGCAGCCTCTCTTTGAATATCTACACCTCATAAGGTAGCAGAAATTTAGGGAAAAAGAGTGAGAAAAGGAAGCGGCTGAAAGCATGCTATTAGAATAGTATGAATGAGTTGAGAATGTAAGAAAGTGTGGTTTGGGTTAATGTTGTATTTGTTGTGTATTTTTTGGTTTGTGAGTTTATGTGAAGTTTCTTCTGGTTGCTGGACAATCAGTTTTTCCTCTTTGTGCCTCTGTGTGTGCCTATGTGTGTGCATGTGTGTGGAGTGTGATCTCAGCTGAATGTGTGAAAATGGAGTTAAAATGCTGAGGTTATAATGAAAGTTTAGGAGAAAATATAGCATTTTGAAAATATATATATATAAAGAAGTATTTTTGTCTTTAATGGTAAAATATATGAGCCTCAAGATAAGGGGACTATTTGTTATTAAGTAGAAAGAACTATGAACCTTTTTATGGGGACTTTTGAGTAAAGAACTATGAGCCTTTTTGACAGGACTTTTAAATAAAGAACTATGAGCCTTCTTGTGAGGACTTTTGAGTAAACACTATGAGCCTTTTTATAAGGACTTTTAAGTAAATACTATGAGCCTTGGTGAGAGGATAATCTATGAGCCCCAGGAAAGGACTAGGTAGATGAGAATATTTTTGTGTGCATGAGCATGGATAAAGAGGTAGAATAAAGACCACATAACTAAATATATTTTTAAGGGAAGTTGATTTGAGTTTAAGAGGTGAAGTAAGGGGGGTATACCTGATGAGGTGCAAGTATGTTTGTTTATTTTGATGAAAGAGTGAAGAGTGACTGTTACGATTCTAGTAAATCGTCAAAAAGGGGAACTAAAGGTGGACCCAAAAGGCAGGGACGAGAGAGTACAAACAAAGGATTTATTTACAAAAAAACAAACTAAAAGCGACCAGTCCAGTAATCCAAACGAAAAACGCTGAGGCAAGCCGGCTGGCAGGGCTGAGCTCAGGGAGTGACCAGAGTCTAGAAAAGGGGGAGACGAGGAGTTAAAAAAGTAACCAAGGAACCAAACTAACAAAAGATCAAGAGACTTAGCAAAACCGCAGAGGCTAGAAAACCATGTGTTACCGGGCGTGGCAAACATGATGCGCTGACAAGGAGGCCGCAGGAAATCCAGGCTTAAATAGAGGAGACCTGATGAGGAGATTGGGTGCAGCCGTGCTGATTACTCAGCCTGCCCAGCCGTGCCACCAGCCTTCAATAAAGCATACGTTAAAAACCACATACAAACAGGAAATACAAAAATAAAACACAGGAAATAATTCAACTATCCCCCAGCCAGGAGACAGATCATGACAGTGACTTCTCTCAAGAGATTTCTCTCAAGAATAAAGAGTGACTTCTCTCCTCCCCCTCCTTTCCTTTTTTTTCCCCCTCTCTCCTCATTGAAAAGTATGTGTGAGTAGTGAATAAACTGAACAGATCTGTTTGTATTGTTGAAAAGGTATAACTTAAATGTTTGAAGGTAGATGAAGTCTGATATGGTAGGACATCTGTTTTTAGATAAAAGTATAGTTTAAATGGTGATATTGAACCTTTGTTTGTTTTTCTCTTATCTGCTTATGATTGTGTGAGAGTGTGGAGAGGAGACGGACCCCAGACGAGAAAGTAGCTGGCCTGTGAGTCACATGGATTGAGGTGCATGGATGACATGGTCTGCAGCTCCTGAATCCGGACTGATTAAGGCCAGTACAGTTTTATCCACAAACTCTTTTCAGTACTACCTGCTTATACTTATTCTTAGTGAACAATAGTGATCTGGAGGTTTTCCCTTAGG